>CM064480.1:41032700-41632700 GCA_032716605.1 Paralithodes platypus | reverse complement strand
ACATATGATACATAATATGAATGATTACCAAGTAAAAAAGTTAAATAGGAGATATCTAATGACCTAATCACATATGAATAATTACAAAATCAAAGTAACACAAAATTGGTAATGATATTTTTCAATTAGATGAATACTGCTAAGTATTATAATCCAAGTAGCGTAAAAAGATATGCACCATTTGTAATGATGACCAAGAGGTAAAATAATGAATCTCAAGTCTGGGTCAGGTATCCGAACACTGCTATAGGTAATTTAATCGTTCGTGAAACTGTTTAATGGGAAAAAAAGTGTTCCTGCGCAATTTACTTTTTCAATACAAATACCTCATTACGTTACTATTATCACAGAGTACTAACGAAATATGTCTATCAGTTTTATGGTTGAAGTTTGACGATTTTACGTAGCTGTAGACATGCAAGTATACGGTGTTCACTAATGAATATTTAAAATCATCTAATGGTACCCAAAACAAACAATTTACGTCACTTGGACTTAACGAGTATAAAATAACAAAGGCAGAGACACACCTAAATAACGACAATCCATATTTATGTGATATTATAAGGTAAATAAAACCACTATGACAGAAGAAGATAGCACCATGGCCGAGCAGATGATTAAACACATGAGAAGATTCGTTAGGACTCCAAAGCTTCGAAGAAAAACTCGAACTGGGATGGGAGGCAAGAGGTAGGCTATTTGGGGGGGAGGGGGGACACTAGCCCGAGTTCGGATTATAGTTCATACCTGGATGTCACTAATTATTTTACTCTATACGGTTTAAATCATTAATGGTATATTATTTTGCATTTTGTCCTTAGATAATCTTCTTCGTTATTGTATTTACTAATTAGCAGATGAGGTCTGGCAGTGTTGTTTTAAAACACCCTGTATATATATATATATATATATTCTCTTTTAAACAGATTAGGTTAAAGGCAATAGCAGTTTTGCTGAGCGCGACAACCAACAAATCACAACACCAACCAATCACAGCCACCCACAGCCAACAACCAACCACCGATAAGATTTAGTGCCCGTCTCGCGAACAGACTGCCTTCCACCAATGAACAGCCACCACACACCCAGTAGCTCCGCCCACCTTCCTATTCTTGATCCTCGAATTTTGTATAAATATGATGCTTTGTCCCTCCAGCTGAGACCCTCCAGAAGATCGTGGGGTCTCTTCCATAGGAGTATGGAGAGGATGAGGCTGGTGGAGGAGCTTTGAAGATGGCTGGGTGATGCTGATATTGGGGACTTGGGCATTTCCACCGGGGTCCCACACAGAATTTCGTGTGCCCTCCTTTTGTCTGAGCCCCCGGAACACCATCAGCGGACCTCACCTTCAACGGAGTACCTCTTCCTTCACCTCAGTGGCAGTCCATCGCCAGTCGAGCAGAACACCGCCTCCAGAAAACACCAGAACATCAACCAGCCAAGCAAAACACCGCTGACTGTCACCACCACACACCATAACCTGGGACACGGCAGAACACCTCGGGGATCCTCACGCACATCATGGACCCCCCTGAACACTGCCAGAATTCCCGAATTCCACCATCATCATCTATCACCATCAACGAGTTCCTGACCAAACATCGCCAGGAACACATGAACTAAAATGATTTGACAAAAAATAAACAAATGAATAAATAAACAAAACAAAATAATAATAAATAAATAAATAAACATCCCTCAACAACAGCAAGGTGGACGGCCCACTAACTTTTTTCTTCCACTGTATTTCATCTTTCCTACTTTCTCTTCCCCCCACCCACTCTGTGGTGCCTCTCTTCACCCCCCTACCATTAAAAAAAAAAAAAAAAAAAAAAAAAAAAAAAAAAAAAAAATCTAATCATTACCTCTACATTCCCTGAAGATGCAAGATGTTTACTTGTGAAACGTTGGATCCACCATGAATTTTGCTAACCTGTTGTACCTCATCTCTGAACCCCAGAGGAAAATTGTTAGAACTATTGAAAGCTGTAACAATAAAATCCTGAATGCTGAAACTGCTATTGCCTTTAACCTCGTCTGTTTAAAAGAGAATCTATTACCTGGCTATACTAATATATATATTTTCTTTAATACATACGAGGTTGAAAGAAATGGCAATTTCTGCGTTGGAAATTTTATTATTCAAAGTTTCCAGGTCTCTGATGAGTTTTCGCTGGGTGGCAGGAAGTAGATGAAGGAGATGAGAAAAATTCATGGTGGTACAGGGTTACATAAATGTAAATGATGATACAGGATATACGACGCGTTTCACTGGACAACCAGCATTATCAAGTAAGGATGGAATGATATAAAAGGTAAACAGGAAGGGTATATATAGAGGGTGGAGGATCAGAGGAGGCGAAAAACAAGGGGCAAAAGTCTACTATTGGTGGAGGGGTATTCTGGGAAAGAGAAAGGGGGAAACCGCTTCACGCATGCGCACTGGATGCGGGATGGTGGTCGGTTGGTGGGGTCGAAGCTGATTGGCTGCGTGTCGAGGGGCGTGGCCTAAGTTGTGTGGCGCCTGCGGAAGACGAAGCTGAAGGAGGTAGCGCGGGGGGCTGCGTCAAGGGCACCGGGGGGCGAGGGGGGGTGTTAGGTCCTGTAGGAAAGTGCCTTTTGGCAGAAGGAAGGATCTGAAGGTCCAGAGTTTGGTTGTTGATGTTGGGATGTAAGGCTTGGATATATAAAGCTTCGGGTATAGGTAATCTCCTTGGGTCACTTTCTTTATCGAGTATGGTGGTGTGTTTCTCTAACTCGTTGCGTGTGAGGTGAGGGTGGTTAGGGGTGAGATAGTGGTCTTTGATGGCTCCAGCCTGAAGGTGAAGAGTTAGCCGACGTGAAAGACGAGTCTGTGTCATACCAATATAGGAATGAGGTCCACAGTCCTCATAATTACAGGTATGTTGGTAAATGACGTGATCGTCGGTCATCGGGCTCTTTATCTTGGTGGAGGCTGGTTTGTTGCGGAGAACGAGGTTGGAGGTCTTGGGGGATTTGTAATAAATTATTAATTTGATTTTGTTTTCCGGGTTGGTTGGGTGGACATGCTTGGAGATTATTTCTTTTAAGACGGCCTCGTCATTTTTGTGTTCAGAGGACATGTAATTGCGGTAGAAGATCTTAATTTCATTGGGGGGGTCAATGTTGGGAGGGCTTTGGGTGTACCATTTTTCAAGATGGTGGTTGATGGTGCTGGAGATGTCGGAGTTGGAGTATCCGTTATTTACTAAAACTTGGGATAGTCTTTCTAGTTCCTGGTGGGTGTCGGCCCAGGTAGAGCAGTGCGTGAGGGCTCTCCTAACATAGGCGGAGATGGAGGATAGAAGATAACGGCGGGGGCATTCACTATCGCCGTTGAGGCATTGTCCTGTGTTAGTTGGTTTAATGTAGACGGTGGTTTTGAACCCATGGTCGTTCAGAGCTACGAGGATGTCGAGGAAGGGGAGTTGTCCATTGTTAGATTTTTCAAAGGTGAAGTTAAGTCCGGAGGAGGTCATGAAGCGACGCTGGAGTTCCTGTAGTTCGTGGAGGTCCTTGATTTGCACGAAGATGTCATCCACGTATCTACAGTAGACGGCGGGTCGTTGGGCAGCTAGGAGCTCTTCCTCGATGGTACCCATCGCCACACCGTCTATCTGCTTGTACATGTTGCCCCGGGGGCAAAGGATCCAGTGCGCATGCGTGAAGCGGTTCCCCCCTTTCTCTTTCCCAGAATACCCCTCCACCAATAGTAGACTTTTGCCCCTTGTTTTTCGCCTCCTCTGATCCTCCACCCTCTATATATACCCTTCCTGTTTACCTTTTATATCATTCCATCCTTACTTGATAATGCTGGTTGTCCAGTGAAACGCGTCGTATATCCTGTATCATCATTTACATTTATGTAACCCTGTACCACTATGAATTTTGTTCATCTCCTTCATCTACTTCCTGCCACCCAGCGAAAACTCATCAGAGACCTGGAAACTTTGAATAATAACATTTCCAACGCAGAAATTGCCATTTCTTTCAACCTCGTATGTATTAAAGAACATTTATTACCTGGCTTTACTAACATAATATATATATATATATATATATATATATATATATATATATATATATATATATATATATATATATATATATATATATATATATATATATATATATATATATATATATATGTGTGTGTGTGTGTATGTATGTATGTATATGCTTAGGCCCAATCCCCACTTTTCCTATTTTTATTTTTATTTGTATTTTCTATTTTACTCTATTTTATTATTGTTTTGTTTTTATTTTCTTGGGGGTGGCCGACTCAAGACAGAGCAAGAACAGGGAAAACTCAAAACACAAGACAGAACAACGAACAAACACAGACAAAACACAAAATGCACACACATCTAGGTCACCCAGGAGAACACCATCACAGAAGTACTATAATATGTAACTAAGCAAATCAAAATAATAAGGAAAGTGTAAGCAGATATCAGAATCAAATCTATTTCACCGATATACCTGGTCGTGTGACATTGGGTTAATCATCACAAATACAAATGATACAACTTCCCCCACACCATCACAACCGCCACCACCATCACCATTATCACGTCATCACCAGCACTCGTAGTTCTATGGAGACAAATGTATAATGGGTTAAGTGGTGTGTTAAGTAATCATCACTACCTCCAATACCACCAGCTTCCCCCCATCATCACTATCACTACTTATCACCACCACAACCATGCCATCACCAACACTAGTAGCTCCCTGGGAAAACAAGTATAAAAGGTTTTAATTGGTATGTTAACCCTTTCAGCACCATGACGCATTTTTATATTCTATTCTGGCTAAACTTAGATGATTTTTGTGCAATTTATGAAGGACCTATTTATTAAGAGGGTTTATTGAAATCGTATTTACCTATTTGAGTCGTAGAGGTAGATTGCCTGTATATACTAAAGATAATCGTCTAATGGCAACCAGAATATAATGAAAATTACGTATTGGTGGTGAAGGGGCTAAAGTAACCATTAAGCAACCTTCAATGGCACAATCTTCGACCCACCATCATCAACACACGTGGCTTTTTGGGGAAAAACAGTGTAAAAGCTTAATGTCAATACGAAACAACCCTCCTACACTCAAATTCCACCACTTTCTATTCATTATCATCACTATCACCACCGTCATCACTATTTCAACACCACCACCACCACAGCCACTCCACCATCACCACCATTCGCAGCTCTCCTGGGAAAGAAGTGTAAAAGGTTCATTCGTGTGTTAAGGGGGGTCACCTGCTTTTTTTGTATCTTTCTCTCCTTTTTCTCTCTTTCTCTGGCTTGTATCCATTCAGCCCCATTCAGCCAACTGTTTTAAGACATTTATCCTCATTCAGGTGTCGATTTATTCCTGGCGAGCGGCAGCGAGCCAGCGTTATATGGAGAAATCCGGCTTCGCCGGAGAAATTTTTCTATCGAAAAATTTACACATTTAGCTTGCTGTCAAAAACAAAAAATATATATATGCTGGCTCGCTACCGCTCGCCAGGAAAATATTGACACCTGGATGGGGGTAAAAGTCTTAAAACAGGGGGCCGAATGGATACAAGAGAATGAGAGAGGGAGAGAAAGATAAAAAAGCGAAGTGGGCTCCCTTAAGTAACCATAACAACCTCCCCACACCCTTCATACAAACAAGAGGTGCCATGGCGTATAAATATGCAGCACTATGCAAATATGACGCGAAAATATTTACCATTCTGAAATATGCTGATAAAGTATTACTGTAGATTTGTTGATCTACAGAATATTATGATTGATACATTTTCTAAAACTGATTCATGTGAAGCACTTTACTGTATATATGTTAGGTGTTTTTAGTTAATCACTGTGTAGCTATTAATGTTCTATTAGAAGCCCAAACTTGACCAAGAATAATTAACCCATTCAGTACCGATGGCATTTTCGTTATTACTTTCTAGCAACTATTGGACTATTCTATTTAGCTTAAGAAGGACGTCTACCAAGTAAAAGGCTACAGACTATCTCGGTTAATCCTTTTAGCTACCATATATTTCCTAAGCTTCGTAAAATCGTCTAAATGTAGCTAAAATAATATAAAGACGTCGCTGGAACAGGAAGCATTAAGTACTTCCTTAAAATGGAAACGAGACAGTGAATATTGACTAGTGAAAACCAGTAATGCAATATGTACGGTATGTATGTGTGGTTCAGTTATTGTTCTTAAAACCAGTAATGCAATATGTACGGTATGTATGTGTGGTTCTGTTATTGTTCTTAAAACCAGTAATGCAATATGTACGGTATGTATGTGTGGTTCTGTTATTGTTCTTAAAACCAGTAATGCAATATGTACGGTATGTATGTGTGGTTCAGTTATTGTTCTTAAAACCAGTAATGCAATATGTACGGTATGTATGTGTGGTTCAGTTATTGTTCTTAAAACCAGTAATGCAATATGTACGGTATGTATGTGTGGTTCTGTTATTGTTCTTAAAACCAGTAATGCAATATGTACGGTATGTATGTGTGGTTCAGTTATTGTTCTTAAAACCAGTAATGCAATATGTACGGTATGTATGTGTGGTTCAGTTATTGTTCTTAAAACCAGTAATGCAATATGTACGGTATGTATGTGTGGTTCAGTTATTGTTCTTAAAACCAGTAATGCAATATGTACGGTATGTATGTGTGGTTCAGTTATTGTTCTTATAAACCAGTAATGAATATGTACGGTATGTATGTGTGGTTCAGTTATTGTTCTTAAAACCAGTAATGCAATATGTACGGTATGTATGTGTGGTTCAGTTATTGTTCTTAAAACCAGTAATGCAATATGTACGGTATGTATGTGTGGTTCAGTTATTGTTCTTAAAACCAGTAATGCAATATGTACGGTATGTATGTGTGGTTCAGTTAATGTTCTTAAATACTCCGTCAGTGTCTTATAATTGGTCGTTCAAATAGTGAGAAAATATTCTTGGTAGCACATGTACAGTACAAACGTGACCACTATTTATTATGAAGGCCTTTGATACACGGATACAACTATTGGGAAATCTTGGGTATTATTGCAGTTTCTGAGATACGATATTTTTTCGGATTATATTCACCAACCGATAGACCTCACACAACTGGATCTATTTTGTTCCACTGAATATACTTTCACATTCACATCATATTCTCCACCAGCCCCCGCCACCATCACCAAATTAAAGTTTGGTTAGACATCAGATAGGTTAGGTTAACAAAGGTTATGCTTAACAAAGGTTAGGTTAAGTTAGGTGTGGTTTGGTAAGGTAAGGTTAAGTTAGAGTTGTATTGTGCTAGGAAGGTCGAAAGGTAGTTGGAAGGGGGGTGGGGGGGGGAGTAATTTGCGAGTATTGTGTAGTGTATGGAAAAATGCAGCTAATTGGGCTCTATCGATTGGTGAAATGTCATCATGAAAATTCCGAATATATCCAATGCTACAACTTTACCCAATGTTAACCTGGCAACAGTCATCTATTTCTGTATTTCATTAAGGAGATATTTCCACTTGAGGGACCCCTTTATCCTTCATGTTTAGCCCCATTAGTTTTGATATTTTAAGACGTTCGCCCCATTAGTTTGGCGATTTTGAGAACTTTCGCCCATTTCTGTCAATTTTAGGACCTTTCGTGCCATTTAGGTGTCGATTTTATCCTGGCGAGGTATAGAGAGCCTGTAATTTAAGAGGAACCGGCCTTTGGCCGGGACAATTTTCTACCGAAAAAAATTATCAAACTTATCTTGAAAGGGTTTCTAATTTTAAGCTTGATGGAAGTCTAGGGAACAGACTAAAAACCTCTCTTTAATAGTAATTGATCACAATCATATATTTATCATCAGCTACTCTAACAACTACTTGTGACACACACACACACACACAAACACACACACACAAAAGCAGAGACAAACACAGCCATAAACCCCAACACAAGCAAACATAAACCTTTAACCACACTCACACAATAGCCCCTTCTGTGGTAAAAGTCACTGCCCATGTCCATACGAGGGAAGACAAAAGGAAAGAGCCCACACAAACAGCATATATTGTAGATACATAGGTGCCTTGTCCTATTTATAAACTAAAATCTAACGGGTAAACCAAAAATCAAATCTTGTTTCATGTTTTCAGTTTTCGAATAGGTTGAAAATGGAAGTGTTCTAGCATTTACAACACATTAACCCTCCCTTTATTTCATCTCTATAATATAGAATGTTTTGCTTAAGAAGGATAGCATGGACTAAAAGGTTTTAATAATATTTGAGTTAAAATTTAAAGTACAGAAAAGTGTAATAATAACGTGAATAAAATCGCCAGCAGGTAGCTGGAAAAATATGCACAGTAAGTTGCACAGTAAGTGTTACATAACTGGAAAATGTGCAATTCATCATCTAGTTGCACAGTAAGTGTTACATAACTGGAAAATGTGCAATTCATCATCTAGTTGCACAGTAAGTGTTACATAACTGGAAATATGCAATTCATCATCTAGTTGCACAGTAAGTGTTACATAACTGGAAAATGTGCAATTCATCATCTAGTTGCACAGTAAGTGTTACATAACTGGAAAATATGCAATTCATCATCTAGTTGCACAGTAAGTGTTACATAACTGGAAAATGTGCAATTCATCATCTAGTTGCACAGTAAGTGTTACATAACTGGAAAATGTGCAATTCATCATCTAGTTGCACAGTAAGTGCAACATAACTGGAAAATGGGTCACTTTTGGACTGCCTGAACAAAAATGTAATATTTTATTTTACGCAATACATTCTTGGTTAATATAATTGTCAAACATACATTATATCCCTTCATTTTGTTTTATTTTATGTTTTTATTTTAGCTGGCAGACGATTTTATGCAAATGAGGAATAATCCATTTGATTTCATTGTGTATGCAAACTGATCTCGATTAAAGTGGGTTTGTAATCGTAAACACTGCACACTTTAGACGAAACCAAAACAAGTGCTTTCGTAAGTTACAGATATGTTTATATAGCATTACAAGGTTTGTGTTCTCTGAATATTAATCCATTCTTGTTTTCGTCGTATTAAGGTCAATTTTTATATAATTATCTCCAAATATGTATTAAGGAGACCGTGTTGATTACTAGTGCATTCTTTTGTTTACGAAGAGAAACCCCTGACAATATTTGAGTTACTGATTATAGAATAAATAGTCTGGATATTTCAGTCTAAGTGGCCCAAGTTACGTTATAAATATTGTTGTATATTTGGTGTGTGTGTGTGTCTGTGTGTGTGTGTGTGTGTGTGTGTGAATTTTTCATATAGAGTTGTTATATCTTTACAAAACAAACAAATCTAGATTATTTACGAGAAATCACTCCTCGTTAAAACGGCGAAATAAAACTGTGTGCATTATTATGAATAAAGTGTGCGGACTACATTACCTTGATTAATAAAGTGTGCGGACTACATTACCTTGATTAATAAAGTGTGCGGACTACATTACCTTGATTAATAAAGTGTGCGGACTACATTACCTTGATTAATAAAAGTGTGCGGACTACATTACCTTGATTAATAAAGTGTGCGGACTACATTACCTTGATTAATAAAGTGTGCGGACTACATTACCTTGATTAATAAAGTGTGCGGACTACATTACCTTGATTAATAAAGTGTGCGGACTACATTACCTTGATTAATAAAGTGTGCGGACTACATTACCTTGATTAATAAAGTGTGCGGACTACATTACCTTGATTAATAAAGTGTGCGGACTACATTACCTTGATTAATAAAGTGTGCGGACTACATTACCTTGATTAATAAAGTGTGCGGACTACATTACCTTGATTAATAAAGTGTGCGGACTACATTACCTTGATTAATAAAGTGTGCGGACTACATTACCTTGATTAAACAAATTATTGTGGAGTATGAATGGGGCACCTCACGCCACGTACTTACATATGGATACAAATATTTGTTTAAGGGAGCTCACTGTTTTGTTTGTTATCTCTCTCTCCTTTTCTTTCTTTTCCTGGCTTCTATCCATTCGGCCTCATTCAGTCAACTGTTTTAAGATGTTTATCCCCATCCAGGTGTCGATTTCTTCCTGGCCAGCGATAGCGAGCCAGCATTGTATGGAGAAATCCGGCTTTGCCGGATACACTTTTCTATCGAAAAATGTACAAATTTACTTGCTGTCAAAATAAAAATATATATGCTGGCTCGCTACCGCTCGCCAGGAAAATATTGACACCTGGATGGGGGTAAACGTCTTAAAACAGTAGGCTGAATGGGGCCGAATGGATAAACGCCAAAGAGATAGGGAGAGAAAGAGAAAAAAACGAGGTGGGCTGCCTTAAGCTCATATTAAATATTGTTGGCATAATAATTCAAAAATTCGAAGAGATTTATACTGTGTAGTACAATGCATATACATCACAATTTATACTGTGTAGTACAATGCATATACATCACAATTCCAAGGGCTGCATAGACAAGAGTTAAGGGGGGATGGTTCACTTTTTGGTCGATTTTTTCATGTATTAATTATTTTTCTAGTTTCCTCCCTAGACCTCCATCACACTTAAAACAAAAGCATCCATTAGATCCCCCTTCTAGATAATGTTGTACATTTTTTTCGGTGGAAACATTTCTCGGCCTTCGGTTCATCCAAAATGACAGGCTCACTATCATTCGCCAGAAAAATAATCGACACCTAAATAGCACGAAAGGTCTTAATATTAACAAGGAAATAGGTCCGATGGTCTTAAAATCGACAAACTAATGGGGTAAACATTTTAAAATCTGAAAACTAATAGGACTAAACATGAGGGAGAAAGGGATCTAGAAAAACGACCGATCTCCCCTTAAAGCGTCACGGTTATCAGATTTGGCTGTCACTTGTACATTATTCTATACGAATGTATTCTGTATTAAAACATCCTTATGGTTAAGGGAGCCCACCTCGCTTGTTTTCTCTTTCTCTCTTTCTCTCTTGGGCTTGTATCCATACGGCCCCCTTCAGCCTACTGTTTTAAGATGTTTACCCCCATCCAGGTGTCAATATTTTCCTGGCGAGCGGTAGCGAGCCAGCATATATATTTTTTTGTTTTGACAGAAAGCTAAATTTGTACATTTTTCGATAGAAAAATGTCTCTGGCGAAGCCGGATTTCTCTATACAATGCTGGCTCGCTATCGCACGCCAGGAAGAAATTGACACCTGGATGGGGATAAACGTCTTAAAACAGTTGGCTGAATGTGGCCGAATGGATACAAGCCAGAGAAAGAGAAAACAATCAGGTGACCCCCCACCCCCTTAAAGAGACAGTGATCCTTGTCTTTGCTCTGTTCATATCAACTGACGAGAATGTGTCACTATACTTGATCACTGATCTGTGTGAGGTATAATAAGCAACGAAATACTATGCATATTATTAACCCCGTCTGTACCGGCGACGTCTTTGCAGCTCTATTTAGACGAATCTCTGCAGTTTAAGAAGGATCTGTGGTAGTAACAAGGGTTGAGTCAGATAGTTCAAAGCCTGTTAATTGCTGGAGGCCCTTTTTAAACTGAATAATATCGTCTAATAGTTGCCAGAATATAATGAAAAGATGTCGTCGGTAATGAATGGGTTAAGGGGGGACACCGTTTGTTTTATGTTTCTCTCCTTTTCTCTCTTTCCCTGGCTTGTATCCATTCGGCCCCATTCAGCCAACTGTTTTAAGACGTTTATCCCCATCCAGGTGTCGATTTCTTCCTGGCGAGCGATAGCGAGCCAGCATTGTATGGAGAAATCCGGCTTCGCCGGAGAAATTTTTCTATCGAAAAATTTACAAATTTAGCTTGTCAAAACAAAGATATATATATGCTGGATCGCTACCGCTCGCCAGGAAAATATTGACACCTGGATGGGGGTAAACATCTTAAAACAGTAGGTTGAATGGGGCCGAATGGATACAAACCAAAGAGAGAGGGAGAGAAAGAGATAACAAAGCGAGGTGGGCTCCCTTATTTAAGAAACAATAGAGAGAGAAGGGTTATTATAGCATTTCTTCTTGAGACTATAAATACCAATACATTTGTTGCAAAAGAAGAACACAAATATTTGCCTACTTATAATAGATATAATACAGTAGTGACACACTTAAATGTTCAATCAATTGTTCAAAATACTGTGTCTGAGTATCATATCTGTTCCTCTAAAAATCTCAAAATATACCGTGGGCATACGACTGTTCACATAGAAGACATGTAGCTTTATCGAAGACATATCAAGGCCAACTCAGTCTCACCTATGTAATAAACAATTTAACCAAACCAAACCAATATTACTCTAACCTAAGCTTATATGCATCTTCAATGGATATTGCATATTGTATATTTTCGTATTTAGTGTTAGACTTGGTAACACCGACGCCATTCAAATTCCCATACAGTTTTTTCCCCGAAATAGACGTGCCAAACTTTAGGATATGATTATACGGGTGATTCTAAGCATAAAATAATAAATAACACAAATTCGAAATCTCAACCATTTAAGAGGTATTCAAGGTTTTATAAAGTGTCCTCCCCCGCAACAACTCTGTGATAGACTCTGTCATGTCAAATAGTTTCCATCAGGTCGAAAGTGAGCTGATATGTCAATATTCATATTCCAACTTACAGAATTACAATATCTTGATAATAACATGGTAAAATAATTGCAGTTAGATGAGGGTGTGGTAGGCTCTAGAACAGTTAGGCCAGCCTTATGGGGAAATACTTAAGAAAATTATATTTTCAACAGGCGATATCTCTGTAATAAAAACATTTTTAAATTTTGCTTATAAAAAATGTATGCATAGATTATTTTTCCTAGCGTAATCATGATGTTTGGCAGGTTTATTTCGGGACACCCTGTATAATTTAGGAATTGAGAAATACGATAGCAGGAACCATCCCGCCAGTTATTGATGTAGATACGGAGGAAGTTGGTAATTGTAAAGAGTCGATGGTTTACAGAAGCCGGTTATAACGTGGGTGTCGATGCCTTAAGGGGGTCCATCTCGCTTTTTTTCTCTTTCTCTCCCTCTCTCTTTGGCTTGTATCCATTCGGCCCCATTCAGCATACTGTTTTAAGACGCTTACCCCCATACAGGTGTCAATATTTTCCTGGCGACCGGTAGCGAGCCAGCATTTTATGAAGAAATCCGGCTTCGCCGGAGACAGTTTTTTATCGAAAAATTTACAAATTTAGCCTGATGACAAAAACGTTATAAAATATATGCTTGAACGCTACCACTCGCCAGGAAAAAAATCGACACCTGGATGGGGATAAACGTCTTAAAACAGTAGGCTGAATGGGGCCTAATGAATACAACCCAGAGAGAGAGGGAGATAGAGAAAAAAAACGAGGTGGACCCCTTTAAACTAGTGTGTCATTTCTTTATAATTTCAGACTTTTTTTCAATTACGGTCTCCGCCTCTACTACGACCTAAAACCAGTCAGTGTAGGCTTAGGACCTGGATACACAATAATTGACCAATGGACTACTTCGAGAGGTGTGTCTAGGTGTGGGATAAAGGTGTGGTCAATACTGGTTGGATGCACTTTCGACTTGGTAACTGAATTTTGTTGAATATATTGCATCTTGCTGTTGCATGTAGATATTGTATGATGTATCCACATGGCTTGTGTGTTGGAACGAGGTGTTGCTGACGGGGTGTTTGTTATGTGTAATGCAAGGGTTTAGTAAGCTATAGTCTATTATGTGTAATGCAAGGGTTTAGTAAGCTATAGTCTATTGCTGACGGGGTGTTTGTTATGTGTAATGCAAGGGTTTAGTAAGCTATAGTCTATTGCTGACGGGGTGTTTGTTATGTGTAATGCAAGGGTTTAGTAAGCTATAGTCTATGGCTGACGGAGGTGTTTGTTATGTGTAATGCAAGGGTTTAGTAAGCTATAGTCTATTGCTGACGGGGTGTTTGTTATGTGTAATGCAAGGGTTTAGTAAGCTATAGTCTATTGCTGACGGGGTGTTTGTTATGTGTAATGCAAGGGTTTAGTAAGCTATAGTCGATATTGCTGACGGGGTGTTTGTTATGTGTAATGCAAGGGTTTAGTAAGCTATAGTCTATTGCTGACGGGGTGTTTGTTATGTGTAATGCAAGGGTTTAGTAAGCTATAGTCTATTGCTGACGGGGTGTTTGTTATGTGTAATGCAAGGGTTTAGTAAGCTATAGTCTATTGCTGACGGGGTGTTTGTTATGTGTAATGCAAGGGTTTAGTAAGCTATAGTCTATTGCTGACGGGGTGTTTGTTATGTGTAATGCAAGGGTTTAGTAAGCTATAGTCTATTGCTGACGGGGTGTTTGTTATGTGTAATGCAAGGGTTTAGTAAGCTATAGTCTATTGCTGACGGGGTGTTTGTTATGTGTAATGCAAGGGTTTAGTAAGCTATAGTCTATTGCTGACGGGGTGTTTGTTATGTGTAATGCAAGGGTTTAGTAAGCTATAGTCTATTGCTGACGGGGTGTTTGTTATGTGTAATGCAAGGGTTTAGTAAGCTATAGTCTATTCGCTTTAAGTAGGTGAGAAATCATGACCTCTAACCTCTGTAACTCCAAAACGACTAGAGTAATCGAGCTAATATTTCTAACATTTGGGAAGAGTCAGTCAAGGAATCGATGTGGAGATATACAGCCAATTTGATCCAGCCCTTTTTGAGTTACAGAGGATAAAGTTCATGATTTATCGCCTACTTACAGCGAATAGACTATACCAATGCCCTCTGTGTATCCTTTACAGAGAGTGATGTACAAGCGCCGTCTGAAATGTCTGGGTTATAAATCATTATATTGAACTATATTGCTTAGACCTATAATAGAGTACTAGTAATAATCCTATATAATATATCTAAATATATTGTATAACATGTCATAAATTGACCGACCTTCTGAAACAAGGTCAGCTGAAGAAAACAAACTGATATATAATCATATATATATTACTATATATTAATAGCCCGTGTTAGAAAGTAAAGCATAATAGTTGCACAAATATATATATATACAGTATATATAAATATATAACAAATTATATATATATATATATATATATATATATATATATATATATATATATGACGCACACACAACATAGAACACATACACCCACGCTGTAGTTCGATGTTTCCAGAGAATTAAAGGTTCAAATTCAACGATGAGAAACGGAACGGAGAAAATGAAGCAGACAACAACAACGAGTCCCAGAGTGGCCTCCCTGAAATACAACTCTTACATTTCATTCCTCCAGACTCAATAAAACCGGGTTCCAATATGGCGAGGCTGGCTAATTTCTTCCATCTCTCTCTCTCTCTCTCTCTCTCTCTCTCTCTCTCTCTCTCTCTCTCTCTCTCGAATTGTTCACCCTTTTGTTAAATTTCCATCTCTCTCTCTCTCTCTCTCTCTCTCTCTCTCTCTCTCTCTCTCTCTCTCTTATCCTATATATGTCTTTGTAATGTATATTCGGTACATAATATACCTATCAATCAACCTTTCTCCCTCTTTCTTGCCACCATTAATTCCCGCATTGTTATCCACGAATCTCTCTTGCAACCATTAATTTCCGCATTTCTTCTCTCTCTCTCTCTCTCTCTCTCTCTCTCTCTCTCTCTCTCTCTCTCTCTCTCTCTCTCCCAACTCTATTACCCAGCGGTCTCCAGTAATTGAAGGGAAGAGATTTTGAGTCAGAGACGGAGAGAGCGCGCGCGGGGGGGGGGGGGGGGGGGGGGGGGGGGGGGGGGAGGGGGGGGGGGTAAAGTTGGGAGCGGGATTAGAGAGGTTTTAACTATTTCATTTGGAGGTTTATACATTTTTCTTCAGGAGGGGGGGCCATTTCTTCTTCCACCATTGTTTGCTGGAATTAATGCGGCGGAAGGGTTGAGTGTTGGGTTCATTATCAGGAGGGTAGGAGATGGGTGTGTTGAGGGGAGATGGGTCAGTTTTTTTAACACCCTTCTCCCTCATGCTTAGTCCCATTAGTTCGACGATTTTATGACTTCTCGCGCCTTTTATTTATCAATATTAAGACTTTTCGTGTCATTTAGGTGTTGATTTTTTCCAGGCGAGTGATAGCGAGCCTGTAATTTAAGGGGATTCGGCCTTCGGCCAGGACAAAGAGAGCTTGAAAAGGGATCCTGAGGTTGTTTTTTTAAAGTTTGATGGAGATCGAGGGAATAATAAATACATCGACTAAAAAGTGAACCATCCCCCCTTAAGACTGGAATTGAGTTTATGAGTGAACGGAGAATGGAAGGGGTTTAGTATGAGGGTACTATAGAGCTTTTTATGAGTACTTTAGACGTATTTTGGGACTGGAATTAGGTTATAAGTGAACAGGGAATGGAAGGCATTTAGTATGAGGGTAGGATAGAGTTATATATGAGTATTTTAGACGTATTTTGGGACTGGAATTGGGTTATGAGTGAACGGGGACAGGAAGGGTTTTAGTGTGAGGGTAGGTGGGGTGAATAACCCCCTGGGGGGATGGGCGTATTAATTTGCGTATATATTAATATTTTCATTATATTTTTTTAGTTTCCTCCCTAGACCTCCACCAAGCTTTAAAAAACCCTTGAAGATAATTTTTTAAATTTGTCGATAGAAAAAATTCCCGGCCTGAGGCCGGTTAGTCCTATATTACAGGCTCGCTATCGCTGGCCAGTAAAAATATCGACACCTAAATTGTACGAAAGGTTTTAATATTGACAAAGAAATGGGGTGAAATGCCTTCAAATCGCCAAACTAATGGGCCGAACGTCTTAAAATCTAAAAACTAATGGGGCTTAACATGAGGGAGAAGGAGGACCAGAAAAACGAACCACACCCCCTTAAAGAGGGTAGTAGATGGGTTTATGTCGAGGAAATGAAGGAGGCTAATGAGAGGCTTAGGTCATGACAGTTAGGAACGGGTCGCTATTTTATGTAGAGGAGAGGCTTAGGCAATGACAGTTAGGAACTGGTCGCTATTTTATGTAGAGGAGAGGCTTAGGTCATGACAGTTAGGAACGGGTTGCTATATTATGTAGAGGAGAGGCTTAGGTCATGACAGTTAGGAACGGGTCGCTATTTTATGTAGAGGAGAGGCTTAGGTCATGACAGTTAGGAACGGGTTGCTATGTTATGTAGAGGAGAGGCTTAGGTCATGACAGTTAGGAACGGGTCGCTATTTTATGTAGAGGAGAGGCTTAGGTCATGACAGTTAGGAACGGGTTGCTATGATATGTAGCGGAGAGGCTTAGGTCATGACAGTTAGGAACGGATTGCTATGTTATGTAGAGGAGAGGCTTAGGTCATTACAGTTAGGAACGGGTTGCTATATGTTATTTAGAGGAGAGGCTTAGGTCATGACAGTTAGGAACGGGTTGCTATGTTATGTAGAAGAGAGGCTTAGGTCATGACAGTTAGGAACGGGTTGCTATGTTATGTAGAAGAGAGGCTTAGGTCATGACAGTTAGGAATGGGTTGCTATGTTATGTAGAAGAGAGGCATAGGTCATGGCAGTTAGGAATGGGTTGCTATGTTATGTAGAAGAAAGGCTTAGGTCATGACAGTTAGGAACGGGTTGCTATATGTTATGTAGAAGAGAGGCTTAGGTCATGACAGTTAGGAACGGGTTGCTATGTTATGTAGAAGAGAGGCTCAGGCCATGGAAGTTAGGTACGGGTCGCTATTTTATGGAGTCGCTTAGGAATGTATAAGGGCTAATGAGGGAGGGGTAAACAAAAACAAAAATAAAGTAAAAGGATAACAAAATTGGCTTAACATGGTAGTGGAGTGGCTTATAGCTTACATTAGAGTAAGGAAGAGGTCTATCTATCTATCTATTGCCTGACGCCGTGATCCCCGAAGGGGTGACCACGAACGAACCGCCCCCATGCACCTCTGTCCCCAGTCAGTCGACGCCCCTCCCTCCAACCAGCACCGCCTTCGTTCATGTACTTCCTCACTCCATCCTTCCACATCTCATTCGGTCTACCTCTCCCTCTCTGTCCCTCCACCTCACTCTCGTACACCCTCTCTCTCTCCCTCACCCTCAAGGAAGAGGTACGGTAGGTTAATTCTCGATAGGGCTATGGAGAGGGAGTGTGAGGATAGGGGAGGAGGATAGGTAAGGAGCATATGAGGATAGGGAAGGAGGATATAAGGATAGGGTAGGAGGATATTAGGATAGGAAAGGACGATATGAGGATAGGGAGGGAGGATAAGGAAGGAGGATATGAAGATAGGATAGGAGGATATGAGGATAGGGAAGGAGGATATAAGGATAGGGAAGGAGGATATGAGGATAGGGAAGGAGGATATAAGGATAGGGTAGGAGGATATAAGGATAGGGAAGGAGGATATGAGTATAGGGAAGGAGGATATGAGGATAGGGAAGGAGGATATGAGGATAGGGAAGGAGGACATGAGGATAGGGAAGGAGGATATGAGGATAGGGAAGGAGGATATAAGGATAGGGTAGGAGGATATAAGGATAGGGAAGGAGGATATGAGGATAGGGAAGGAGGACATGAGGATAGGGAAGGAGGATATGAGGATAGGGAAGGAGGATATGAGGATAGGGAAGGAGGACATGAGGATAGGGAAGGAGCATATGAGGATAGGGAAGGAGGATATGAGGATAGGGAAGGAGGATATGAGGATAAGGAAGGAGGATATGAGGATAGGGAAGGAGGATATGTGGATAGGGAAGGAGGATATGAGGATAGGGAAGGAGGATATAAGGATAGGGTAGGAGTACAAAGGAGTACAAAGGAAATCAAGCAACAACAGGTATAGTGACCCTTCTAGGCTGCTTGTCCTCCAAAACACTGAGGATCAAGTGTCCAAACAGTGGTTTAGAGTGGGTAAGGGAACATTAGAAAGGGAACTACTGCCCTGGAACTAATGTCCGTGGCAGGATTAGGAAGTTAGTAGGGTACAGATGGGTAAGTAACTGAGGGGGGGATAAAATAAAGTTATTAATTTACAAACGCAGTCAGTCGCGGGTTTGATGCGAGATATTTGTCTAAGCGGAGTTTAAATGAATCAACGGTGCTGCAGTCTATAACGTCTCGGGGAAGCCCATTCCACAAGTTGACAACTCGATTGAAGAAGAAATTCTTAGATTCGTGTGAGTTAAAAGATTTACCAATAATTTTGCAACCGTTTCCCCGCGTGTAATTAGATTGGTCGATAGTGAAGTACTTACTACAGTTCATATTGTCGATGCCTTTGATGATTTTGAACACTTGAATTAAGTCACCTCTTAATCTGCGCTGGGTTAAAGGAAATAGATTTAATTCTCTAAGACGCTCTTGCTCTTCGTATGGTTTGTTCTTTAGGCTAGGTATCATTTTGGTAACTCTACGTTGAACTCGTTCTAGCTTGTTTATATCTTTTTGGTAATAAGGGCACCAGGATTGAATGCAGTATTCCAGAAGAGGGCGGACTAAGGAATTGTAAAGGGTTAGGATAACTTCTTTGGATTTATGCTCAAATGACCTGCCTATAAAGCCAATTATTTTGTTTGCCTTCTTAACAACTTCTGAACATTGTTGACTCGGTTTTATGTTACTCGATATTGTTACTCCCAGATCGGTTTCTCTCTTTACATTCTTAAGCTGAGTGCCATTCATCGAATAGTTTGCTTTCTCATTTAGGTATCCGATATGTAATACTTTACATTTATCCGCATTGAAACTCATTTGCCAAATTTGGGCCCAACATGACAATTTATCTAGATTGTGTTGCATACCGTCAACTTGTTTTTTTGAGAGTACGCTATTTGCAATTTTTGTATCGTCAGCAAATTTTGAGATTGTACAGGTGAGACCCTCATCTACAGTATGTCGTTGATGTAAATTAGAAAGAGAATTGGTCCTAGTACCGATCCCTGGGGTACCCCGCTACTTACATTGGTCCATTTAGATGCCTTACCGTTTATGACTACTCTTTGCTTTCTGTCGCTGAGCCAATTTTCTATCCATTTCAACACACCGTCTTGTATTCCATGCACTTTTAGTTTTAGCAGTAAACGTTTGTGGGGAACTTTGTCAAAGGCATTTTGAAAATCAAGGTATATAATATCTACAGCTTTACTCTCATCGTAGAGGTTGAGGATATCGTGGAAGAAGACTAAGAGGTTTGTTAAACAGGAACGTTTTTTACGAAAGCCGTGTTGAGTATCTTTAAATAAGTTATTTGCCTCTAAGTGATTTACGAGTCTCTCTTATGACCGTTTCTAGCATTTTACATACAATTGAGGTTAAGCTAATTGGACGATAGTTACTGGGTAGGGATTTGCTGCCTTTTTTTAATATCGGTGTTATGTTGGCTAGCTTCCACTGATCAGGCATAGTCCCAGACTGCAAGGATTCATTGAATAGCAATGTCAGTGGTTTGGAGAGCTCATCCTTAGCTTCCTTTAGAACTCTAGGCGAGATTGTATCAGGTCCAGGTGTTTTATTTACCTTGAGTTTATCTAAACAATTCAATACTTCTCTCTCTGTAACGGTGATATTGCTTAGAACATCTGAATTATCAATCTGAATCGGCGATGGTGTAGGGATATCACTGAGGTCTTCGGTTGTAAAAACTGATGCAAAGAAGGTATTGAGGGCATTACTCATTTGTACTTCGTCTTTGGTGTATTCTCCATTTTCATCGACTAACGGTCCAACAGTTGAAGTAACTACTTTTTTCTTTCTGATATAACTATAGAATTCTTTCGGGTTTGTTTTACTTTGATTCGCAACATGTAACTCCAGGGTCTTTTTACTTTGCTTAATTAACTTTTTGGCTTTGCGTCGTAGCTCTACAAATTTCACCCGTTCTTCGTCATTTTGTGAGGATTTTAATCTATCATTAGCAAATTTTTTAGCAAGCAGACAGTCTGAAATATCTTTATTCCACCATTTGGGCTTATCATTATGGCCTGGATGCTGTATTTTCGATGGTATGCAGTCTTGCACTGCCTTAAGGTAAGTGGTTGTGAAACACTCCCAAGATGTATTTATGTCGTTATTGTTAGTCAGAAAGCTCCAGTCAGTTTCTTTAAGCTTTGATTTAAGTTTATGAAAATTTGCTTTCTTGAAATTAGGGACTTTCTCAATGCTGCTATTTGATTTGTTACTAGTAAACTTTAAAGTGAAAGTTATCGTACGATGGTCGCTATTACTGAATTCATCACCAACATTCAAATTCTCTATTAATTCTTCATGTGTTGCGAGTACAAGGTCAAGCACATTATTACCACGGGTCGGAGATTGTACAAATTGAAAAAGTGAACTCTTGCAAATTAGCATAGAGGTCGTGTCCAAAGTGTGAAGTAAGAATATCGCCCCATTTAGTCGCGGGTAAGTTGAAATCGCCAAGAATTACGGTATCTTGTATGTTAGTTATTTCTGCAATTTGTTCATAAATTTCACTGTCAGTTGGCACTGATTGAGCTGGGGGTCTGTATAATAAAGCTAGTGTTATTTTAGTTCCTCGTTTATTATTTAATAGTACGTAAGTTATATCTATATTCGCAATTTGAGGTTTTGACATTAAGACGGGATTAAGACTTTCCTTTATAAAAAACAGAACTCCTCCTCTATTTCTATTGATCCGACTTTTCTCAAACATTGTATAACCAGGAAGCGTATATTCGGCTAAAAAGTCTCTGTCTTCCGTATTTAACCAAGATTCTGTAATGCCGATTATATCATAATGCTCTGTAAACACGATTTCCTCTAGATCTGAAAATGTATTGCGTATGCTACGAGCATTTACATAAAACACCTTAAGAGTATTAGAGTTGGATGTTACTGATTGTGCATTGTCTGAATTTTCAGTTCGGATTTGACTTACACTACCCCCGGATACACCCGGTTGACCCCGTTTTTTGAACAGAAATCCTTGACTGCATCGTTCAGCAGACGACCAAGACGTGCAGTTCCTACTTCATTGAGATGTACACCATCTCCTGAAAACAAAGATTTATCATAGTAAAAATTATCCCACGTGTCGACAAAGCCGATGTCCTCCTCCCTGCAGAGTTTGGCTAGTCGGCGATTTGTACTGGTAGCTATGTTGTAGAATCGGTTTTCTACATCAATCCGGGGAACAATTCCTGAAATTAAGATTCTATTAGATTTTTCCTTGAAGGACCTGATCAGCCGCCGGTACTTGCAAAGTAGTTCCTCTGACCGCGTCCGTTGGACATCGTTAGATCCAACGTGGATGACGTACGTAGTGCTTGCGGGGGCGAGCCTGGAAACCTCTTCCACAGCCGCAACAATGTCGTCCACACCGCCACCTGGGATACAGAATCGCTTTCTGGTCCTGGGTGCCCTGGCGCAGAACTCGGTTAATTGGCCACGGACCATGGAGTCGCCCACAAGCCGAACTTCTTCCGTTTCCTCTTCCTCGTCAATAGCAAGAATTTTGAAGCGGTTTTGGCATGTTGTCGGGATGACCTTCCTGGTACTGGTACTGGGATGCACATTGTTTCTCACTAACTGAAAGTTGTCCTGGGGGGGAGTGAGAGTAGAGTCATTATTATTTTCTGCAACATCTAAGGTAGCTGCTGGTATGGGTACCGGTACCGGTACTGTATGCACTAGAATGGCGGTTGACATTGTAGTGGTTTCTTGGGCCGAGGGCACTCCTACGTTGAGTGTGGCAAATTCTTGAAGGGATTCAAGCTTCGTAGTCAGGGCATCGATCTTGCGGTGAGCTGCATTCAATTCATCCGCAATCTTCTCTCGGAGCTGGCAAAATCTACAAATTTGGACATCAGTATCAACAAACATGGTAGGGCCAAATTTACCGGAACAACTTGTGCAGGTTCGTTGCAGCGCCATGACGATATAATCACAATATGCCTGAAAATCACACAAATTTATGTTAGCAAAATGGTACAATTAAAGCCTGAAAATCACAAATTTTTTATGTTAGCAATGTGATACAATTAATTCCTGAAAATCACACAAAATGTTGTTAGCAATATGATAAAATTAATATGCCTGTAAATCACAAAAAATATGTTAGCAATATAACACAATTTATGCCTGAAAATAAAACAAAAATTGTGAAAATAAAACAAAATTTGATGTTAGCAGTATGACACAGTTAAAGCCTGAAAATCACAATGGACTAGAAATTTGTTACAAAATTTACGGGAAAAAAACAAAAAGTGGGAGAGGGTTAATGTAGCCTAGTGAGAAAACTGGAAAACAGTATACAGTACAGTAACAACAAGTATTTGTTAGCAATATGGTACAATTAATGCCTGTAAATCACAAAAAGAATATGTTATTCACAAAAAGAATATTATGCCTGTAAATCACAAAAAATATGTTAGCAATAGAACACAATTTATGCCTGAAAAAAAAAAAATTGATGTTAGCAGTATGACACAGTTAAAGCCTGAAAATTGCAAATGGACTAGTAATTTGTTACAAAATTTACTGGAAAAAAAAGTGGGAGAGGGTTAATTTAGCCTAGTGAGAAAACTGGAAAGCCGTATACAGTACAGTAACAACAAATATTGGTTAGCAATATGGTACAATTAATGCCTGTAAATCACAAAAAGAATATGTTAGCAATAGAACACAATTTTATGCCTGAAAATAAAAATAAAATTATGTTAGCAGTATGACACAGTTAGGCTAAAGCCTGTATATTAGTTTATACAGTGGACGACACAATAATAATAATAATGGAGTTAGTAATATCCCTGGCAAGAGTGTGAGAGGCCTATTAATATGGTGATAAGTATCTTAAATGCGATTCATAAATAGGCTATCAAAAAGTATTACAGTAACTAAATTATTCTAACCCAATATTAAACCTATCTTGACAAATGTTAGTGTGTGCGATTTATATAGATAACCAAGATAAAAAGTTCAACCAAGTACAGTATTGGCTAGACTTTGATATATAAAATACAAGAAGAGGGTTTGTTTATGCGGACACAGGTGGCGCTGGTATCGGCGGCGTCTCTACTAACTTGACAAATAGAATTTTGAAAAACAAACGTTTATCAGTCAAAACTACAGTACAATGTCATGCAAGATAACTACTGGGTGGTTTGCTAAGCACTTAACTACAGTGAGGGCTAAAATATCTACAATAAGTGCTAGAACTTTATAATATGAAACAAGCAAGTAGTTTGTTTACTTAGAGCGTCGGTCGTCTCTAACCGGTACAAATGTAAACAAAAGCAGTCTCGATAAACAAACGTTTATCAGTCAAAAACACAGCAAAATTACATGCAAAGCAACTACAGGGCAGTTAAGCTAGAGCTTAGCTACAGTTCATGCAAACAAATAAGGGGATGAGTAATGGAGTACTCAAGTTATGGTCAAGTATAGGAGGATATAAGGATAGGGAAGGAGGATATAAGGATAGGGAAGGAGGATATAAGGATAGGGAAGGAGGATATAGGGATAGGGAAGGAGGATATGAGGATAGGTAAGGAGGATATAAGGATAGGGAAGGAGGATATGAGGATAGGGTAGGAGGATATAAGGATAGGTAAGGAGGATATGAGGATAGGGAAGGAGGATATGAGGATAGGGAAGGAGGATATGAGGATAGGGAAGGAGGATATAAGGATAGGGTAGGAGGATATGAGGATAGGGTAGGAGGATATGAGGATAGGGAAGGAGGATATGAGGATAGGGAAGGAGGATATGAGGATAGGGAAGGAGGATATGAGGATAGGGAAGGAGGATATAAGGATAGGGTAGGAGGATATGAGGATAGGGAAGGAGGATATAAGGATAGGGTAGAAGGATATAAGGATAGGGAAGGCGGATATAAGGATAGGGAAGGAGGATATAAGGATAGGGTAGAAGGATATAAGGATAGGTAAGGAGGATATAAGGATAGGGAAGGAGGATATGAGGATAGGGTAGGAGGATATAAGGATAGGGTAGGAGGATATGAGGATAGGTAAGGAGGATATAAGGATAGGGAAGGAGGATATGAGGATAGGTAAGGAGGATATGAGGATAGGGTAGGAGGATATGAGGATAGGGTAGGAGGATATGAGGATAGGGAAGGAGGATATGAGGATAGGGTAGGAGGATATGAGGATAGGGTAGGAGGATATGAGGATAGGGAAGAAGGATATGAGGATAGGGTAGGAGGATATGAGGATAGGGTAGGAGGATATGAGGATAGGGAAGGAGGATATGAGGATAGGGTAGGAGGATATGAGGATAGGGTAGGAGGATATGAGGATAGGGTAGGAGGATATGAGGATAGGGTAGGAGGATATGAGGATAGGGAAGGAGTATATAATGATAGAGAATGGAATTATGAATTATGTTTGTTACATTATGCAATATTTGTTCTCATTGCACAAACTCCATGCCCATGTATAGTAGGTGTATGAGGGTAGGGAAGGTGTACAACATGAGGAACTCCATGCCCATGTACAGTAGGTGTATGAGGGTAGGGAAGGTGTACAACATGAGGAACTCCATGCCCATGTACAGTAGGTGTATGAGGGTAGGGAAGGTGTACAACATGAGGAACTCCATGCCCATGTATAGTAGGTGTATGAGGGTAGGGAAGGTGTACAACATGAGGAACTCCATGCCCATGTACAGTAGGTGTATGAGGGTAGGGAAGGTGTACAACATGAGGAACTCCATGCCCATGTATAGTAGGTGTATGAGGGTAGGGAAGGTGTACAACATGAGGAACTCCATGCCCATGTACAGTAGGTGTATGAGGGTAGGGAAGGTGTACAACATGAGGAACTCCATGCCCATGTATAGTAGGTGTATGAGGGTAGGGAAGGTGTACAACATGAGGAACTCCATGCCCATGTATAGTAGGTGTATGAGGGTAGGGAAGGTGTACAACATGAGGAACTCCATGCCCATGTACAGTAGGTGTATGAGGGTAGGGAAGGTGTACAACATGAGGAACGATATTACCACAGGGAAGGAAACACATTTAATTTAGTGAGATTATTATTTAAATACATATTATTTAGACAGTATATATGATTAATATGTTATATTTAGGTTGACAAGTGGCATATGCAGTATTTAGGGGGGAGAGGGGTTAGTTTGTTCCCTAGACCTCCATCAAGTTTAAAATATCACCCCCTAGACCCCCTTTCAAGATAAATTTGTAATTTTTAGGTAGAAAAATCTCCCGGCCTTTGGCCGCTTTCTCTTAAATTACAGGCTCGCTATCGCTCGCCAGGAGAGAATCGACACATTAATGGCACGAAAGATCTTAAAATTGACAGAAATGGGGCGAAAGTTCTTAAACTCGCCAAACTCATGGGTCGAACGTCCTATAAACTCTAAAGCAATGGGGCTAAACATGAGGGAGAAAGGGTTCCAGAAAAAAAATCCATCAAGTGGATATCTCTCTAAGGTAAACAAAAGCAGGGTATATGGAATGGAAAACGGTAAATCATGTAAGAAAAAACACCGGGTATAATATAAAGGAAAGAACTAGGCTAATAAGGAGAAGCCCGGGAGTCGGAAGTGTGATTAGTTTATTTTTCCGTTTGGTATATTTTTCTCTGGAGCCATTATACTATTTGCTCAAATTAACGTGTGTGTCGGAAGTCGCGATCCAAAAAGCTCGGGGGAAAATATATCAAATAACTTCAGAAAAATGTTAAGTTTGTTTTGAAGGCTCTTAATTAGCGTCTATAATTATAACGATTAAGTTTCAAAGCCTAACTTCCTGTTTTAATATGTATAATGCGAGTATTTAAATCTAGGAGAATGCTTTTTTTTCTAAGTCGAACGAAGTATGTTATTGGTATTTTTGTTTTTAAATGTCATCGGCGTAAAGTGATTTGAGATATTGTTTAACATTTTCCTAAATAAGTATATATTCGGCAATTGACCACTTGCGCGTTTCATGCTATAAGGAAGTTGGAGCTATAGGCATCGATATTTAACAGAATTACAATCATAAATACGGTTATAGTGCATCTATAAATATATACTATCAAACTCACTATAATTTCTAACCATCAAACACCTACATTAGTATTGCATTTCTGTGTATTATCTATATTTACGGCTCCAACTTCCTTATAGCCTGAAACTCGCAAGTGGTCAATTGCTAGTCGATAGACGGCATTCCTTTATACACTCGAACAAAGTTTTCATGTCCAAACTTTGCTTAAGTGTGTCAAGAGACATTACTTCTTAGAACTAGGGATATTATTTATCTCTAATGTACCAACGACGTCTTTTTCATTTTATTGTAGCTGTATTTAGACGATTTTGTGCAGCATAACCCTGCTCAGGCATATTGGCCCCATATGGGGCAAAAAAATATGCGTAAAACAGGTTTTTCACGAATATTTCACGGCTGGAGGCCGATGGCAAGAAGGTTTGAAGACGAGCAGTCAGTCCGCATCGTCCTACGACTGGGAGAGGGTGTGAGCCGCCGCTCTCTCTCCTCCCCTTTCCTGTACCAACCTGTCCGGTCACCATATGGGGTCCATAATCCCAAATGTGTACGACAAATTTCCCCTTCCTATCAAACTTTTGTTTAGCCCCAGAGTTCTGCCTTGTTGTCACCCAAGACCCTCAGCCATCCCCTCCACAGCCCTGCAACCAAATTAATCCAGGTTATGTAATGTATGAGATATGCCTCACCTTTGTTGATCCTTTTTTTTCATTACTTTTTTTTTTTTTTTTTTTTTTATATAATTATCACTTAATATTTACAATAGTGTAATTTGCTCTTAACATAATATTAAACATTAATTGTAGTTTCTATTGGTAACAAGAAATTTAAAATCCACCAATCAGTTTTCGGGTGAGAACCGTTTAAAGTGCCGGTCCCCATATGGGGCCACATTGCTAATTTCGCCACACTTCTGGCACATTACCTCAGCAGGGTTAAGAAGGATCTGTGGTTGTAAAGAAGGTTAAATGAGATAGTTCGATGCCTATCAATTGGTAGAGGCCTTTTTTGAAACTGCATAAACTCGTCTAATAGTAGCCAGCATAAAGTTAAAAACAGCACCGGCACTGAATGGGTTAGATATGTAGTTATGAAGGAGAAGGAGGAATTGTGCTGGCGACTGCACAGCCTGTCTCGTCTCGGTAGGAAAATATGCCTTACGTCTGGGTGGGAAAAGGTCATCACAACCAAAGTATATACACTCTAACAAGTAAACCTATCAACAAATATTGGAACCTGTGATGTCACACACTTGCTACCTCCATGTTTACTAACGGTGGTTCTGGTAAAATCAAAGTATATCGAATACTGGTATATACGGTTTCGTAACAATGGTTATAATGAGTAAAGACTGAAAAACTTAATTCTAGTATATAGATGGTCACAATGTGTTCATATATATCGATAATGTTGGTTTTAATGAAGCCTTTCTCAGCTTCGTCTGGGCTTCTGTTACATATATTATCGAAATATAACTTCTGCAGTAGTTTGTACATTATAATATAATAAGTAGGGATATTACAGAAGTAATTGACTTCATATGAATATGCAGTTTACCCCTATATTACTGCAATTTATCAATAAATATGGTCAAATGCCGAGAGGAGAAAATACACTTTTTAATCATATTTATCCTTATTTACACTTGAATAAGTCCCGATACTCTGGTAAGCAATCTTGCGCAGGTTTATGTTTTGTGTTATGTATGGTTTCAATTATGTACTGGGACCAACTTCACTTATGTCATTGCTGTTAAACATACATTACTTTATACAAAAAATCCTTTGCCTCCATCTCTCCAAACCGTAGCTAATCAACGTTTTCGTTCATTAATTAGTAAAGAAAAAGGGAAATTTATAATTTTAGGACTGACAATAGTCAGATAAAAATGCATTTCATAGTCAATGAATACGGTTGAAAACAGACATCTTCGTCAACAAATCTCCCCATAGTGTTGGGCCTGTACCAAAAGGTCAGTTCGAATGATATGTACATACTGTACATAAAACATTTATCATATATGCCGAAATACTCAGTGGATTAATACAATGATGTCGGTAGCCAAGAGGCATTTTTCTAACTGATTTATTGACTATAATACAGTACTAATTGGGGCCTAAGATATAAACATTATAAGATATTTGGTCAAATTATAACCTTTTATCCATTATCTAAATTATATAATGGTGAACAAAATTTAAATTTCGTTTGTTTGTTTTTCTGAGTAAATACAGTTGTTTAAATAAATACTGATAGGTCTTAGTTGATGTACTTTTTACTTTGAAATAAGTGTTATATATTTATAAAAGCATACAACAAACAAAATGTCTCCAAAATAAATTAACAGTGAATTCGTCTGCGCTGGTTTGTGTGTGACGTCATAGTTTTACAAGGCTGTCCAAGTTGGAGATGATAGTTGGAATTCGAGAATTGGGAGGGTTTACTTTGCTCACAACGGCTCCAGCACCACACCTGGCAGTATATAAACATAATGGAAATCCCGATACCTACCAAAACTAACACTAAACTACACTATGATCTGCCATAGTTCATACTGGTACTGTGTGAATGTAAGAGGTACAGTCGGTCTAATAAGTGATGTCTCGGCACCAGCTGCTATGTTTTGATCAATAATTGGTATCACCAATATCTAAACATGATTTCTCCCTGTCGAGTGAGATATACAAACCTGTTCCTACACTTACCCACCCTATTCAATATCTGGCAAACATTAATACATCACAGAGAGAGCCAAACGTAATGGCAGCTGAGACATGACTTATTAGCGTGACTGTACAGTACCCTTTCACCATTATCACTCTGGACACCATATTCTTCTGTTATATTAATATTATACGATCTTACTAGACTTACAATAGGAAGGATCTATGAGAGTTAAAGAATTCATTGAGAGAGTTGTACCCCATTCAACCCCTCGAACTGTTTCTTAAGCTGTATAAAATCGACTAATGTTAGCCAGAATACAACCTAATTAGCGGCATCGTATCCTTAAGGAGTTAATCAGATGAAAAGTGCCGACCAAACTTCTATATAGGAAATGTTGCCTCTAAGTGTAAAAACAAACTCTCCCTCTAAAGTTGTGATGGAGCGGCAGTACATGATCACCGAGTCGTAGGTCTCAAACTTGTGCCCACAAACCTTAAGGGGGCAGGGGACTATTTGTTTACTTATTTATTTATCTATTATGTTTATATTATCTTAGTTTCCTCGCTAGACCTCCATCAAACTTAAAAGAAACACCATCTAGACCCCCTTCGAGATAAGTTTGTACATTTTTCGGTAGAACAATGTCCCGGACGAAGACCAATTCTTCCTAAAATAACAGGTTAGCTGTCGCTCGCCAGGAAAAAAACCCACCTACTGTAAATGGCACGACGGGTCCTAATATTGACAAAGAAATGGGACGCAAGGTATTAAAATCGCCAAACTAATGGGAAAAACGTCTTAAAATCTCAAAACTAATGGGGCTAAACATGAGGGAGAAGGGTGACCAGAAGGAACAAGCCATCCCCCTTAACCCGGGCCTCCAGGTGTATCCCTTCTACGACACCCTCATTATTTTCCGGCCCCTCCTCCAACTTCAAATCTATTGGCATTGTTTGTCTTTTTATCTCTGCCAAACAAAGTTGCGGAGATTATGTGATCGTCGCAGTTTGTTTATCTATCTGCCTCTTTGTTTGTTTCTAAACAGGACAGGATTTCTCAAAAACTAATGGACGGATTTACATGAAACTTAGTTAGTACCCAAATTTGGTATAAGAATAGAAACAATTATTTATTGAACAACGCTCGATGACCTCCCCCCCATACAACCCAGAGAGAGAGAGAGAGAGAGACGGGGACGAAACGAAACGAAACGAGGTGTGCCCCCTTGATATTGGTTGTGGCTGTTGTAATCCATGGCCAGTTTGAGTCACTGGTATCCATTTAATACAATATTCATAACATGATTCAGTTCTGTTAAGGCTTGTTAGATATAATGTCATGTTATATTTTTGGAGCTAAGCCCGTAAGCCCCCAGCTAGGATTATCATCAACAGTGTGTGTGTGTGTGTGTGTGTGTTGGGGGATGGTGGGCATCCCCCAACACACACACACACACACACACACCCACTGTTGATGATAATCCTAGCTGGGGGCTTACGGGCTTAGCTCCAAAAATATAACATGACATTATATCTAACAAGCCTTAACAGAACTGAATCATGTTATGAATATTGTATTAAATGGATACCAGTGACTCAAACTGGCCATGGATTACAACAGCCACAACCAATATCAAGGGGGCACACCTCGTTTCGTTTCGTTTCGTCTCCGTCTCTCTCTCTCTCTCTCTCTCTCTCTCTCTCTCTCTCTCTCTCTCTGGGTTGTATCCATTCGGCCCCATTCGGCCTACTGTCTTAAGACATTTATCCCCATCCAGGTGTCGAATTTTTCCTGGCGAACGGTAGTGAGCCAGCATTTTATTTAAAATGTTTTTGACAGCAGGCTATATTTGTACATTTTTCGACAGAAAATGTCTCCGGCGAAGTCGGATTTCTCCATACAATGCTGGCTCGCCATCCCTCGCCAGGAAGAGATCGACACCTGGATGGGAATAAATGTCTTCAAACAGTAAGTTGAATGGGGCCGAATGGATACAACCAAGAGAAAGAGAGAAAAGGAGATAATGACATCAGGTGACCTCCCTTAATAGCTCACGGACCGCACTAAAATGGTCTCAGACAAATACAGCCACGAACCAAAACACCCGCAAATAAATATGGTTCACTCGGCAGATACAGATCAGGATATCAGTTCTGTCCACATGGGCCACAGACCAAAATCGACCGCGGACTAAAACGCTTGCATACTAAAACTACCTAAGATCAAAACGGAGTCTCCTCTAATTACAATGCTCAACACATATTGGCCATGCACCAAAACGGTCACGAACCAAAACGGTCACAAACCAAAAACAGCCACGAACTAAAACGACCACGAACCAATACGATCATGAACCAAAACGGCCACGAACCAAGAGGGTAGAAACCAATACTGTCATGAACCAAAGTGGCCACCAACCTAAACGACCACGGACCAAAAACGGCCAAGAACCAAATACGACCATGAACCAGAACGACCATGAACCAAAAACGACCATGAACCAAAACGACCATGAACCAAAACCGGCCACTAACCAAAAATGACCATGAACCAAAACGACCATGAACCAAAACCGGCCACTAACCAAAAATGACCATGAACCAAAATGGCCATAAACCAAAACGGCCACTAACCAAAACGACTTCGTAACAAACTGGTCGCCCTGCCAATACCGATCAGAGTAATTACACCGCTTGTTAACAGTACGAGTGTTTTCTTTAGGGTGTGTTGGTGGGCTTTATGATAATAATTAGTACGGAAACTAACTACAGCATGGCACAAAATGCTATCCCAACAATATCTTCCCTTGACTGATTGGACTTTTGAACTATGGACCTTTGGGTTACCAGTTCGGTAGCAAGACCACTCCATCACATTATTATTATTATTATTATTATTATTATTATTAAAACCACTCCATCACATGTAGCTACCCTACTCTACCTGGTTTGAATAATTTAGGTTTCATATACAAATGTATCATAATTGTTTATTTTAAGTTCACTAAAACAACATTTTATATGTAACTCTTAATCCTATGTTTCTGATGATACTATGATTATAGACCTATTCTGACGACCGTTATTTTATGTTATTCAGTTTGGAAAGAACCTGTGGGAGTTGAAGGGTGAATCTACACTTGTTTCACTGTTTAGCTCAGTGGTCCTTCCTAAGCTGAATACTATCATCTGATGCTAGCCAGAGTAAATTGTAAACGGCATCATTTTCGTGATAACGCCAAGATCAATACAATTGTTTAGCTTTAGTATTTCATCTCTCCAATACACTAAATATATTAGTTAAAAGCTCTTTCAGATATACTCGATGAGCTTTGGTTATACTGTATATAGTATTTTAACTATGAAGTATAGTGTAATTATTGTATTTTGATTATATTTTTGGTGCTTTAGCTCTCAAACATTAATTACTTAATATTCAAAATATTATAATTCTTGAAGCACAATTAATTATTGTATTTCGTGAGCTCCCTCGAAATGCATGATTACTTTAGTGCTCCCCTATAAACACGGCATTACCCAGACATTAAGGGTATAGCCTATGGGTCGTTTTTCTAGATTCTCTTCTCCCTCATGTTTAGCCCCATTAGTTTTCAGATTTTAAGATGTTTCCCCCATTAGTTTGTCGATTTTAAGACCTTTCACCCCATGCCTTTGTCAATATTAAAACCTTTCGTGTTATTTAGGTGTCGATCTTTTTTTCCTGGCGAACGATTGTGAGCCTGTAATTTTGCCGGGACATTTTTCTACCGAAAAATGTACAAATAAATTTAAAAGGGGGATCTAATGGGTGTTTTTTTAAAGTTTGATGGAGGTATAGGGAGGAAAATAAAAACATAATATATATATGAAATAATCGACCCAAAACTATACCCTTCCCCCTTATCTACCTATTTTGTGTTTTAACTCAAAGTTCACTGTAATATTCTAGTTAGGAATGCAACTAAGCGCCAAGTATGATAATTAGCTTGTGTATTTTGCTGAGACACGCTGCAGTGAACATTATATAATACATTTTGATGGTCCCACATAATTCTGGCCCCGAACCAAAGAGGCTGTGGAACCATGTGATGCCTACTGTATAGGGTGTATATTAACCCTATCACGCACATATAACGCAGATGTTGCCAGATTAGCATTAAGAAATATAGTTCTCTCACTCTTATAATTACCTCTCCAAAATTAGTGTTCTGCCCACAGCTAACTCAAAGACAACTGCAGAGGTTGAAGTAACTAAACTAAAGGTTTCTAAATACCCCTGATGGTAACAAAGGCTTTAAACTATCCCTAATAGGCTCAAAATCGCGTCATATGTCGGAGAGGGTTAAGGAACACCTCGTTCTTAACATCAATCCTCCATTACAAACCCCAATGCACCCGAACAAATTAAAGGTGAATTCCAGGGATGAAACCTATTCAAACTACAATGTCCATTGGGATCTGCTTGGTTTTAGGTATATGATACTGAAAAACTTTCATCAATTTGTTTTAACAACATAGAAATATAGCTTATCTAAGTTATTTTATGTGGCGCGAACTGGCGTGTTTACCATGACGTACCTGTAGCCAATGGCGGGAACTATCGACATGGGAAATGGGTGAATCTGTGGGGGTTTTTTTTATTTGAGAAACTCTTATAATTTGTATGCATGTTTACAGCTCAACATTTGGCTTCACAACTGTCTGGTCAAGGGACCGCAATATATAAATTGAACAGATAACGATATTATCATTACGAAATAGGCCTTAGAACCGACCTCACTAAACTCTGGACCAGGCTAAACATGCATAAACACTGCATGTATGTTTATTGCTGGCGAGCTGGGATTATTTCTTGATGTGCACCACATCATCAGGACGTTGGTCGATCTTTTGCAGAGCTTGAGTATTGAATTGAAAGGTATTAATTACGAAAAACAGACCGCACATCTTGTTTACAAACGGCTTCTCTGCACAATGGAGTCACTCCAGCTGGCTGAAGATGCCAATTTGTCACCAACGACTATATATATTAGTATTTTGTTCTGGAGTTTAATGGAATTATATCGATATTGCCCATATATATATTACAGTATATTCATGCCAAGTTATGACCCTGCATTAATCTTCGTTTTTTCGTGCATCCCTGTAGTTCACCTTTAATGAAAGCATATGGTCCTCCCGGGATTCGAACTCGGAACACTACACCCAGAACATAAGCATCTAAGCCATTACACCACCAACCCAGAGGTTTGGACGGGTTCACGTACTACTCACAGGTTTCCTTTACTTGGACGATCACGGTCACTTATACTAATCTGACTTACCTGGCTTAAGGGGAAATGAGCCGTTGTTCTGGTCCCCTTTCTTCCTCATGCCGTTCCCCATTAATTTTGAGAATTTAAGACGTTTGCCCCATTTGTTTGTCGATTTTAAAACCTTTCGCCCCATTTCTTCGTCAATATTTAGACCTTTCGTTCCCTTTAGGTGTCGTTTTTTTTTTCCTGGGAAGCGATAGCCAGCCTGTAATTGTGGAGGTACCGGCCTTCGGCCGTGAAATGTTTCTACCGGGGTGTTTTTCAAGCTTGATGGAAGTCTACAGAGGAAATTAAACAAAATATATGAATATATAAATACATAGACCAACAAAAGAAGCACTACCCACTTAAGTATATAGTCACAACAGTGTACTAAACCAATTTATAAAAGGAAATAATGGATGGATTCCGATGTCAGTGAGCTTTTATGTTTTCCTTTCATATTTTTTTTTTTTTTTTTTTTTTTTTAAAGAGACAATGAACGGAGGAAGGAAAAACACAGATAAAACAAAAAGGTCCATGTGCCTAAAGGCATCCTCCATTCATAAAATGTTTGTAACAACTGGATTTAAACATTTGTAGATTGTAAGTTTGTGGAAAGCAATTAGAGGGAAGTGAATTCCAAAGAGTAGTAGCTCTGGGGATAAATGAATTCTGATAAGCAGAAGTTCTGCATTGTGGAGGAGAAAGTGTAAATTCATGGGTGCTCTCAGCTGCCCTAGTTCTACGGGGAAAGATGTGGAGAGGCGGCACAATTGAAGCAAGTTCCTCGGAACAATTGCTGTGAAAATATCTGTAGAATAATGCAAGGGATGCAACGTTTCTTCGTAAGGATATTGTAGGAAGGTCCTGTGTGATTGCAGGGTTATTGATTAATCTAATAGCTTTATTTTGAATTTTGTCCAACTGCCTCAATGCAACCACTCCACTTCCACCCCACAGAGGTGAACAGTAATCCATCTGAGAACGCACATGACTTTTATATATCACGGCCAACTGCTCGTCAGTGAAGAATTCTCGAACTCTGTACAGGAGTCCCAGTTTTTTAGAGGCATTCTTAGCAATGCTTCTAACATAATGTGTCCAGCTCAAGTTAGTAGTTAATGTTACACCGAGAATGTCAATACTAGGGGAAGTGGGAATATTGACATCATTAAAAAATATATGGGAGTCAGTGAGATTCTGTCGGTTAGAAAATTGAATGTATTTGGTTTTCTGTGCATTAAAGGAAACTAGATTCTTTTGTCCCCATCCATTAATTCTAGAAAGGTCCTGGTTCAGAGAAATTGCAGTGTTTATTTTTGAATTTATAAGATCGGGTTGGCTGAAAGAATTGGTAAATGTGAAGGAACTGTGGAGTGTTGAGTCATCTGCGTAGGAATGTATTGGATTATGAGTGGTAGATATGAGATCATTGATATGAATGAGGAACAGAATTGGGGCCAAAACTGATCCCTGGGGAACACCAGCATTTATTGAGTGAAATTGAGAATAAAGGCCATCTACCATTACACGTATTTTTCTGTTATGAAGATAAGAAGAAATTAGTGGAACTAATGATGCTAGGCCGTAGTGTGACATCTTCGACAATAGGATTGATGCCAGACTCTATCAAATGTCTTTGATATATCCAGTGCTATTGTATGTGTTTCACCATGTTGGTCTGTAGCTTGGTTGATTTGATGCGTAAGAAGGCAAAGCATGTCTGCAGTTGATCGACATCGTCTAAAACCATATTGCCTATCACTGATTAATTTATTATTCTCAAGATGCTTAATTATGTGATTATTTAATATAATTTCAAAGACTTTACCAAGAGTGGAAGTTATAGCTATTGGTCTGTAGTTTGATGGATCTGAAGAGGCACCTTTTTTAGGAACTGGATGGATGTTTGCTTCTTTCCAGGGTACTGGGAAGCATGAGGTATGAGTACACAGACGGAAAAATTTTGCCAATACAGGAGCGAGCACCAAGGAGCAATTCTTAAGTACTATTGGAGGAATTTCATCTGGACCAGGAGCCTTATCTACTGAGAGATTCTGCAAAATAGTTTTGACATGTCTGGTGTGGATCTTAAGTGAGGGAATTTCAGGCGAATTAAAATTAAGTACAGGGACATCTTGATTTATTTCATCTAAGGTTGAGTTGGTGGAGAAAATATCCGCAAGAAGGTTAGCTTTACCTCGTGGGTCACTTACAAGATTGCCAGTCGGAGATTTTAATGGTGGAATGGATGAAGCAGTAGTGAAGTTGGATTTAAATGAGTTAAGAGTAGACCAAAATATTTTGTTATCATTTGGATTATTTAGAAGTTTATTTGCCTGCTTGTGGAGAAAGTTTGATTTAGTTAGGTTTAATACAGTTTTGGCATGATTTCTGATGTTTCTAAAGTAATTAAAGGCTTCATGAGTTTTTGATCTTGTGTATGCATTGTAGGCTATTGCTTTTTGTTCAGTTACTCTAGCACAATTATGGTCAAACCATTTAGGTGAATTAGATCTTTTACTGTACTTTTGATGAGGAATAAAAGTTTCCATTCCAATTTTTACAAAATCTTGTATGTGGCTCAAGGTGGAGTGTGCACCATTAGAAAAGAAAGAGGTCCAGGGAATATCAATAAAGAAACCTTGAAGACCCTCCCAGTCTGCCCTATCGTAATGCCATTTAGTCACCAAAACAGGTTCAGAGTGGGAAGGTGTGGTAGGTGATAGACAGGTGGCCTGTATCAGACAGTGATCAGAAGATCCAAGCGGTGACCTCACTGTAACATCATAATTTTCTGAATTGGTTGTTAAAAATAAGTCCAGTAGGTGGGAATTATGATTAGGATTATCTGGTACACGGGTGGGTTGGTTGACTAGTTGAGTGAGATTAAATGAGTCTGCAAATAGCTCACATTCAAGACCAGCATCATCAGTCCTGGCTGAATGAGTGAGCCATTCAACATTATGGACATTAAAATCACCCAACACAGTGATTTCAGAAGAAACATTTAAGTTGAGGACACTGAGTTGTGAGGACAGAGAATCAAAAAGACTTTGCTCTGGAGGAGTATTTGGGGAACGGTAGATGCAACATATGTATTTAAGTTTACCAGCAGAAACTAATTTGTATATAGAATAATCAAAATAGGGACAATTGAAACTAGTAACCTCCTCCAGGGCAATTTCAGATTTTGCGAAGCAACATACACCTCCTTTAGGTCTGAAATTTTGGAGCAGTTGATAACCTGGAAAATTAAATCTAGACGTGTCAGATGTGGATGTTACTTGAGTCTCTGTCAAAAAAAGGAGAGTAGGGGATTCTGCTTGAAGAAATTGGTGTACAGAATTGATGTTAGAGTGAAGTCCCCTTATATTGCTAAAGAAAAAGCTGCACCGACGAGCAGCTTTGGGACGTTGCAATGCTCTTGACACAGTCGCATGATGACGACCGGGAGGGCCCTGTGTCAATGACCCAACCCTGCCGGGGGTGGATATCCGAGGGACCACCAGGTTTGCTCTTAACAATTGTACTGCCATATTTATTGGGTAAGGTGTATGGTGTTACATGTATGATATGTAGTGGGAAGAGTAGTGTTTTATGGATAGAGGATAGCAATGTAGGGCAATGTCGTGAAGTTGGATGTGTATGTTATATAAAGAGGGTTTTCCTGATACCCCTGATGTGTGAGGCAGAAAGATATGTATCCAGCTACCAAGGCCTGGGAGAGAAAATGGAATTCAGGCTATTCCCTGAGTCTCCCGAAACCTTGGCGGTAGTACTTCCCTGGGCGGGGCTGCCTACCCCTACTACCTACAGGGTATCCTCCAGTTATACAATTTAGTACTACACTGTCAAAAATGTAGGGCATAATAAAGGTAAACAAACTTGAGATGGACATATTTGATTATTTGATATACTTTTCTATTCATATATTAAATGAGCATATCACTACCTTTAAACATACTTTAAAAGGTAAAAGGTATACTGGACACTATAATTACCCTTTTCAACTACAGCATTAATATTACACTGCTGCATCATCTTGAAACATAAACAATAAGTCTTGACGCAATCATTTCCGTGGGGGAACCGGTATATAGACAATCTGGAAACAAACAAAAAGTTACCAAGCTACAAGGAAAGAACAAAAATACAAAAGTACGACGAAACTGTGAATTAAGCGCGCATTACTACCGATAACTTTCCGTTGGCGACGCAGAATTAAAAATAATAACTTGGTTGGAAAAAATCAGAATTTCCGGGGAAAGTTAGGTCGAACAAGAAGGAAGGGGAGGCAGAGTGGCAACCCGTCTCAGCTTCACCGCCAAACAGAAACTCTCATATTTCCCTAAAAAAAACTATCAAATTTCGTTCCAAACAAACTATCTGGCACACATTCTCTCTCTCTCTTTCTCTCTCTCTCTCTCTCTCTCTCTCTCGGCGTGGAGAAAGTTGCGTGAGGGAGTGTTTGTTCCTCATTTTTCCGGGGGCAAGTGTGTCTGTCGGGGATTAATCTGACGGCCCGCGGGAGGTTCGAGCCCACAAAGTTTGAGAGGGGACGGGCGGGAGGTTCGAGACCGCAAAGTTTGGGTAGGAGGCGGGGTTGGGGAATGGGGGGAGGGAGAGAGAGAGAACGACGAGCCATTACTGCACAGGGAATGTATTTTTGGATGTTTCTCCTCTTCTGTTTACTTTGTTGATGCACCGACAGAGGGTTAATTGTTTTCTGTTTGGTTTTCTGTTTTCTTCTGCTTCTTTCTGTGTTGTTCTTTCTACTACTTTCTTCGCCTATCTTTCTAATTATACGCATTCTGCTTTTTTCTCTCTCCTGTTTTCCTTTGTTTTGTTTTTTTCGTCTGCTTTTACCTGTCTATTCACTTCGGATATCTTCGTTCTATTGAAGGATTTTCGCACTAAATCTTTAATTTTTCTTTCTTTTTAATCGCCTTTTGGTGTTTCTTCTTTCTCGTGCTGTCTTCTGTGTTTGGAGGTGCTGCCTTTTACGTACGTGACACCTTTTTTAGTTCATTTTACCTAATTATCTTCATCTCCAGAGAGAGTTTGACTCAAGATTTATATATTATAGTGCAGATGGATATGCACTGCAGCCCAAATGGTTAGTCGTGCGGCTATGCAAGCCCAAAGTTCGCCTACACGCCACAAAAATTCGCCTACACGCCCAAACAGTTCGCCCACACACCTTGAAAAAGTTAACCTAACTCCCAAAATTTAGATGTGCGCCCAATAGTTTGGTTACGTGACTGCACGATCCAAAGTTCAACTGTGCAGCCCAAAAGTTCAGTTGTGAGCCTGAACGGCCCAAAGCTCACCCAAGCAGCTAAAAGTTCATCGGCATCGCCCAAAGTTTGCCTGCGCGGCCCAGAGTTGGCCAGCGCAGCCCAAATTTCACCTGCACGGCCCAAAATTTGCCCGCACAATCCAAAGTTCGCCCGCATGGCCCAAACTTTGCCAGCGTGGCCTAAAGTTTGCCATCGCAGCCCAAAGTTTGTCCGCATACCTTAAAGTTTTACTGTACACCCAAAAGTTTGTACATGCACCCTATTCCAAAAGGTTCGCTCATGTGTCCAAAAAATTAAATTTTCACGCAAATATTTGCCTGTGCACCCACAAGCTCGCCTACGCATCGAAAGTTGCTTTTATTTCGCCCAAGAGTTCGGTCACGTAGCTGCACGGTCCAAAGATCACCCATGCAGGCCACAAGTTCACCCACGTGGCCAAAAAGTTTGCTAATTTGCATAAACATTTGCTCAGGCATCAAAAGATTTATCTGCATACCAAAAAGACACTTGTGCGCCCATAAACTTGCGCACATACTCAAATATTTGCTAGCACAGCCCAAAGTTCCGTCATTTCGCTTCGCGGCCAAAGTTTGCTGTCGTGGCCAAGAAGTCTTCAGCGCGCCCAATAGTTATGCTTATTGCACATCCAAATTTTTGCCTTTAAAAACAGGTCAACTATGGAGATACAGCAAGTAAAAGAATAAAAGAAAATGCCTCAAGCAAGGTATGAAGGGGACCAATCCCCTTGAAAATTGATAAGGATCGAGTTTACCATAGGTCTAATGCAAATGCAAAATTTGCCATAATGAGTGGTCACTGGCCTGGCTTTTGTGTTATGCCCTGCAAAAGGTATTTTGACCCCTACATATATAATATATGCGGAGACGAAAACCCTTGAAGAATGATACGGACTGAGTCTACCATTGGCCTAATGCACATGTCAAACTTTCCTTCACTACTCTCTTCACCACCCTCTTACTCTCCACGTACCTCGCTCGTTTCTGTCTCTCGGAATCTTCATTCCCTCTACTACCCAACCACTCTCTATATGCTTTCTTCTTTTCTTCCACAGCTATTCTTACCTCTTCTGTCCACCATGCTGTACCTTTCACTCCCCTCCCTCTTCTCCTCACTCCCCACACCTCCTCACATGCTGCACAGATCTCATCCTTAAACACCTTGTTCATCTCCTCCACTTCCTCCATAACTTCCAGGTCGAACCCACCTAGTCGTCTTTCCACTGCTCTCCTGTACTCCTCCCTGACCTCCTCCTCCTGCAACCTCTCCACCCTCCTCACCATTCCACCCTCCTCTCGCCTCCCTCCAGCTCTCCTCACCCACTTCTTTTGTATCCTAACCTTAGCTACCACTACATAATGATCAGATAGACCCCATCCAATACCCCTATACACCCTAGCATCCATCACAGATTTCTTCATTCGTTCATCCACACATACATAATCAATCAATGACTTTCGTTCCACCACTGTCTTATCCTTCATTGTCAACATCCGTTTCCACGTGTACCTGTGGATCATTCTGTGTCGGAAGAAGGTGTTGGCTATCCACAGCTTCCTCCCCACACATTCGTCCACAAGTGCACTACCATTCCCATTCACCTCTGATGGTACCCCCCACCCTCCCACCACTCCCTCAACTTTCCTATCACCCACCTTACCATTCATATCCCCAATCAGAAATATTCTTTCGTTCTTGTCAAACTTCTCCAGGCACGCCTCCACATTCATCCAGAACTCCTCTTTCTTTCTTTCAAGTATATCCTCTGTCGGGGCATACACGCATACAATCACCCACGTTTGTATTCCTACTTTCATTCTCACCCACACAATCCTTGAATCCACAGACCCATACTCTCTTACACATTCCTTCCATTTGCTACTTACAAACAAACATGCACCTTCTCTCGCTGTTCCTTCACTCACTCACTCCAGCACACACATCCATTCCACACTCCCACTCTCTCACATCTGAACCTTTCCATTTGGTCTCTGTCATTCCACATACATCCAGCCTGGCATTCACTAACACTTCCAGAACCTCTCTCTCTTTTGTGCCATCATTCATGCCACTAACATTCCACGTAGCCATTCTCAGAATGTCCGAAGGAATGTCCTTAGTCGGTCGTGGTTCGTCAACGTAGGTTCCGTCCGCATCCGAGGGTGTTCGTTCGTTTTAGCATTGTGCCATCTATTATCTATCTATTGTAGAGGTCACCATCTGCCAACCAAGGCTGCCGAGTCCCATCCACCCAGATTTTTATAAGGTTGTCTCCCCTGGATGGGTTGCCGACCAAAACTGACGAGTCCCATCCACCCAAAATGAAGAATATCAAAATAGGCGATTCAGTGATTTTCAAAACATTTGGTGGGCAGATAGGATATGCACCAAGGATGAAGCAATTACATTTAGGAGGTAATCAATATCATATCCTGGAAACCAGATCCAGAAGAAAATTTAGGCTTATGTTATTAATGGCAAAGAACCAGCCAGCGTAGGCAGTGGCATGCGCTCTACCGAGTGCGCCTGTAGTTAGTTTATGCATTTTAGCAGCTTTCATTCGTATTTCTCACCTATGGCCATTGAACCATTTGACAGATTTCCTCTGCTACGGAAGTTGGAAGGAGGCTGTAGATTTCACTTGTGTGTTGCATTTTATCTTCAGGATGTCAAAACACAGTAATCTTGCTTTATAAATTGTAGTTAACTTTCCTTTTATTCAGTGTACCACAATAAGGTGATCAACTTTTGGTCAACAGTTGACCTCCACCTTTTACTCTTCTAATTTGCTCTTTCTTTCCTCCTTTACTGCTCTCCCATTCTTGGAGACCTCTCACCTCCCCAACCTATCTATCCTAAATCAACTGGAGCTTTTACCTAACCATTTCAGCACGATGGTATCTTTTTCATGAATTTTGACATAAGATTTTAAAGGCTATACAAACATACATACAATGACTTAACGTCCTTTTCCATTACATTGTAATGGCTCAGGTGGGGTTACCTTTTAGAAGTTCGAGTATGGTACAATACATTCCAGTAATAACACTCCCCCATCATGGCATCACTGTGGTTGATGTAGGTAAAGTGCTAACAGTGCTTCAGCAAGAATCAATAAAGTCACCCTGCAGCACTTGCACCTGCAACCACATCAGTCTCAACAGTGCTACAACAAGACATTACTTTTACTGTATGCGGAAAATCTAATTAAATTCAGAAATGTAAAAATATCATATTATTTTGTTCAAATCATTCAACATACTTTTCAAAAGATATTGAAAGTATTTCATGAATGCTTTCAATCCGATGATGTCCTTTTATTGTAGCCTACTGCCCTACCCCTACAGCCATCACCACATTAAAGTAGTATAGCTCCATCCAATCCGCCCCACCATTGATTCACCCCACCATCACCTTAAAGGACGAATGGCACCCTTCCCCCCGACCCCCCCCCCCCCCCCACTGACAGAAAGTTTCTCTCAGTCAGCATAATGTGTGAGGCATCAACCAGATTTACCTATCCATTACGCACACAGATTACCATATTATCTGAATCGTACACGGCGACTGAAAAAAGTACATCACAAAAAGGTCCGATCCTCACATCCGGATGCCGCCCGCCCCAAGTCTCCCTCCTGATTCAGAAACCGATCACAGACTCCACCGCCGCCCACAGGACCAATGGCACTATCGTATTGGGGGTAAGGGGGGTGGGCGGGGGTAGAGTTATGCCAGTGTCTCCCTCTCCTTAGGGGCGGATTCATGGGGTCATCAGTGACAAGCCAACGACCGTGGTGTATGGGGCGGGGGGAGGGAGAGGGGTATGAACAGGGGGGCTTGAGGTGGAATGAAGGGGAGAATGGGGGGGGGGATTATGGGAAGGGGATTATGTAGGAGGGAAGGGGGACTTGAGGTGGAATGAAGGGGGGTTATAGGGAGGGGGCTATGAAGGAGGGGAGGGAGACTTGTAGGAAGGAGAAAATGTTTACGAGTAGGCCTAGACACAATATAAAAACTTTTTCAGAAGCTAAAATGGGGTGAAAAGCATCGGCCCTACGATTATAATGACATAATCTCAAAACATTAAGCACATAAAGCACAAATGTTGATGACTATAATCATTACGTACCTCATGATCATGATTAACTTTTGGTGATAAGTGTATAGGTCCAATCAAAGGTCTGGTCCTTCACCTCCTAAATTATATCATGGTATTATATCCAAATTTGTAAATGGAAGAAACATATTTATGTAATTACTTTCATTAGGTACAAGCATGGGATTTCGTTTCGGAAAATATTGTTTATATTCAATGGGGGTTGGGGGACCACATACAATTGTACACGACATTCTTTTAATAGGTGCATAACATATAGTGACTAGCTACACTAAGTGAATATCTCGTTTTACATATGACTAACTTAAGGTTTAGGACGTTTCATATTCAACTTACTAGGAGGATTTATCCCCTTCAGCACCATGGGGCCTTTTTAACTTTGTTTATAGCGGCTCGCTTGGTGTAGTGACTAGCGTCTCGGACTTCCACCCAGAAGGCCCAGGTTCGCGCCCACGCTCGGCGCATTAAAGATTTTTCACAAGCACCGAGTCGTTACCATCCCTCATGAGCAAAGGGATGGGTTAGTAGTACAGGACCCCAATGGAAATACGCCTAATTGGCCTTATTGAGCCATCCTTAGCTAGCTTAGCATGCGCTAGCTTTAAGAACTATTATTATTATTATTATTATTCTGCTTACAATTAGATGGTTTTATGCAGTTTAAGACGGACCTATGATACTAAGAGGGTTTACTAAGATTGTATTTACCCATTTGAGTCGTATAGATAGATTATAAACTAAAGAAAATCGTCTAATGGTAATCAGGATATGACGAAAATTACGTAATGGTGGTGAAGGGGTTAAGAGCATGGATGAGGCAGAGAGCTTTGAGTCATGTTTATTTGATAATGATTGCATGCAACGCAGCTCCAATGGAATGCACGAATTGCAGTAATAAGTGCTGCATTGACCTACTTTTCTTAACCCTTTCAGTACGATGACAATATTCAAGGTTAACTCAACAAATAACAGAAAATAAGCGCCAGCAGAGAAGTCAAGTCCCGAAATGGATGAGACGCCGACACTCCTGTATGATACGGGTACAAGGTCCTCCCCGTTAAGGAGGCCCACCTCCTTTTTTTGTTTCTCTCTCTCTCTCTCCCTCTCTCTCTGGGTTTTATCCATTCTGCCCCATTCAGCCTACTGTCTTAAGACGTTTATCCCCATCCAGGTGTTGATTTTTTTCCTGGCGAGCGGTAGCCAGCCAGCATACTATATTAAAAAAAATTGACAGCAGGCTGAATGTTTACATTTTTCAATAGAAAAATTTCTCCGATGAAGCGGGATTTCTCCATACAAAACAGGCTCGCTATCGCTCGCCAGGAAGAAATCGACACCTGGATGGGGATACATGTGTTAAAAAAGTAGGCTGAATGGGGCCGAATGGATACAAGCTAGAGAAAGAGAGAAAATGAGAGAACAAATGCAGGTCACTCCCCTTAAAAGGACAATGGTGAGAGAGCAGGATTTTGAGATGGATGTGGAAAAGGGCTGCATTGGTGAGCTGCTTTTTTTTTTTTTTCTATGTGAATGAGGGAGACAAAAGGCATAACTGCCTGCAGCGAGTGCCTCCCCCAGATTTCAAAGAGTGACAGGGCCGAAATCAAGGAACGTTCGAGCTAAAATGCCTGGACACACGGAGTTTGAAGCAATTTAAGTCATAGGAAGAGGGAAAGACTGATTCTGGGAGAAAGTTCCAGAGCTCAGCAGTTGAATAGAAGAAAGTCTGAGAATAGCATTTCACTCTTGGGTTGGAGAGTTGCACAGAGTAGGGGTGGGATTGTGTTGCAAGGCGGGTACTACGTACCCTACGTAGAGGAGGTGGTATACACTGGGAAAGCTCCGAGGAACACTGATTATTGTAGTAGCGATAGAATAGTGAGAGATGCAACATTGCGGCGAAGAGAGAGAGATTGCAGAGAATTGGCGAGTGGACGGGAGTTAATGATACGAAAGGCTTTCCTTTCTACTTTATCTAGGAGTGCGGTGTGAGAGGATCCTCCCCACACATGTGAACAATACTCAATACAAGGACGCACTGTGCCCCTGTACAGAGCAAGTAGCTGCGCAGGGGTAAAGAACCCCTTGAGGCGGTTGAGCACACCCAGCTTCTGGGAGGCTGCCTTAGCGAGACTGGTAATATGGTCTTTCCAAGTGAGAGCAGAAGAAAAAGAGAACATTGAGGGAAGATGAAGGGTTGATTTTTGTATTGTTGAAGTGTAAGGGATAGTCCTCTGCAGGTTCCTGACAGGTAGTAAGATGGATAAATTGAGTTTTGGAAGCATTAAATGTAACAAGGTTTTCTCTACCCCAATTGGAAATAGTATCTAGATCAGAAGATAAGCATTTTATGGCTTCTTTACATTTACTTTTGAGGGATTGCTGGCTGGGGCGTTCTGGAAAACTAATTGAGTGGTGTAAAGTAGAGTCGTCTGCATATGAATGGATGGGACTAGAAGTACAGTTGAGAAGATCATTTATGAAAATTAGAAAGAGAATAGGAGTTAGGACAGAACCCTGAGGAACACCGGAGTTGATAGGATGAGGAATTGAGCGTTGGCCGTCTACAACCGCAGCTATGAAACGGCCGGAGAGGAAATTAGAGACAAAGGCACAGATGGAGGGACAGAAACCGAAGGAGGGCAGTTTGGAAATTAAAGATTTGTGCCAGACTCTATCGAAGGCTTTCGATATGTCTAGTGCAACAGAAAAAATCTCACCGAAGTCCCGAAAGTTGGATGACCAAGAGTTAGTAAGATATGAAAGAAGATCACCAGTAGAGCGACCCTTAAGGAAGCCATACTGGCGATCTGAGAGCAGATTATGAGAAGAGAAATGCTTAAGAAATTTGGAAGCAAGAATAGTTTCAAAAACTTTAGAGATACAAGAGATGAGAGTAATTGGACGATAGTTGGAGGGTTGAGAGTGGTCACCCTTCTTTGGGACAAGTTGAATGAGAGCAAACTTCCAGCAAGAAGGAAAGACGTTAGAGGAGAGACAGAGACGAAAGAGTTTGCCCAGGCAGGGGGTCAGCACGGAAGCACAGTTTTTAAGAACAACAGGAGGACACCGTCCGGACCGTATGCCTTCTTAGTATTAAGCCCAGAGAGGGTAGAAAGTACATCTTTAGAAGAGATTAGGATATTAGGCATAAGTAGGAGAGAGGGGGGTGGAGAGGGAGGAATAGCACCGGAATCATCCAAGGTAGAATTTCTGGCAAAAGTTTGAGCAAAGAGTTCAGCTTTGTCAGAGGAAGAAGTGATGGTTGTGCCATAAGAGTGGAAAAGGGGAGGGAAAGACGAGGAAGAAAAGTTGTTGGAGAGGTTTTTGGCTAGATGCCAGAAAGCTTGGGAAGAGCTAGAGTTGGATAGTTCAGTGCATTTATTAATGATGAAAGAGTGTTTGGTAAGTCGAAGAACAGATTTGGCTTGATTCCGGGCAGAACCATAGGAAGAATGAGATTCTTGAGTTTTAAGGCGTCGGTACCGTTTGAATGCTTCCTCCTTGTTGTGGACAGCAGTAAAACAAACATGAGTAAACCAAGATTTTTTTGCTTTAGACTGAGAGAAAGAAAATGGAATGTACGCTTCCATGCCCGAGAGGATTACCTCGGTAATGCGTTCAGCACTCTCCGAGGGTCCTCGGCCACGGAAGCAGAAGTCATTCCATGGGAAATCAAAGAAGTACTACCGGAGAGCCTCCCAGTCGGCAGCGCCAAAGTGCCACAAGCGCCGCCGGCTGGGAGGATAGGATGGCCGTACTGAAGAGATAGGACAGGTGACGGAGATAAGTTTATGGCCGGAGGAGCCCAAAGGAGAGAAAAGATTGACAGTATAAGAAGAAGGGTTAAAAGTCAGAAATAAGTCAAGAATGTTGGGCTGATCTCCGAAGCGATCCGGAATACGGGTGGGTTGCTGGACCAACTGCTCTAGGTCATTTATGATAGAAAAGACGCTTATTCACCAGGTTTGTCAGTAGAGTGAGAGGAGAGCCATTGGCGGTGGTGAACGTTGAAATCTCCTAAGATGGAGATTTCAGAGAAGGGAGAGATAGATAGAATGTGTTCCACTTTAGAGTTCAGATAGTCGAAGAATTTGGGAAAGTCGGTAGGGTTAGGGGAAAGATAGACAGCACAGAAATATTTAGTATGAGAATGACAGGATAGTTTGAGCCACAAAGTTGAGAATTCAGAGGAGTCGAAATCGGGAACACGAGAGCAAGTGAGTTTGTTGTGCACGTATGCACAACATCCGCCTCTGGCTTTGAAACTAGGATAGAGAAAGTAGGAGGATACAGAGAAGGGGCTGCTGGCAGTTGCTTCAGACACCTGAGTTTCGGTGAGAAATAGAAGATCAGGTTTGGAGGAGGAGAGATGGTGTTCGATATAGTGAAAATTAGAGGAAAGGCCGCGAATATTGCAAAAGTTGATAGTAAGAGTGACAGGCCGTGGTTCAGAGTATTTAGAGGGGTCGTCAGGGGAAGGTCGGACATGTGTGGGGGTAATTATGCCCCCCAACATACAGTGATACAAGCACTGGTCGCTCTTTCTGTAGATATTTAAATGGCTTACTTAATTAAGAATGGGAACGGGTTTGGACCTTAATTTATATATTTTTCATGTATTTGTTGTTATCCATTATTATTTGTTATTAGTATATATATATATATATATATATATATATATATATATATATATATATTATATATATATATATATATACCGGTATATATATATATATACTGCATATATATATATGTACTATATAGTACTATATATATTTATATATATATATATATATATATATATATATATATATATATATATATATACTGTATATACAGTATATATATATTTTTTTTTTTTTTTTTTTTTTTTTGGGGGGGGGGGGGCATTGCGCATTACGATGACGTAGGCCCTTTGCTTGTCAGATGGTGTACTTACAAAATTATACCCCTTTGATTCCTAGCGACCCTCCTAAGATAAGGACATTTCGTCTAATGTTGCCAGAATGCCATCATAATCCCCCCATCGTACTGAAGTGGTTATAAAGAAATAACGTTAACAAGAAAGAGAAGGTCATAAAAGGAAGGAGAAGGGTAAAGGAGAAAAGGAAATGGGAATATGAGGAGAGCAATTTGTAAAGTTAGAGTGTAGGAGTAAGGGAGGAAGGGGATGTGATTTGTGTAATGTGTAAACAGCGAGAGAGAGAGAGAGAGAGAGAGAGAGAGAGAGCGAGAGAGGAGAGAGAGAGAGAGAGAGAGAGAGAGAGAGAGAGAGAGAGAGAGAGCATAAAGGGAGGAGAAAGAGAGGTAGGGAAACGTAAGGAGCGGGAGGAGGAAGAAACGAATGGTAATGGGAGGGGAGGAATAGCAACTGAGAGAGAGTGTGTGTGAGAGAGAAAGAGTGTGTGAGAGAGAGGGGGAGAGTTCACGAGGGTTGCAACATAAGAAGGAGTGCAAGGTTATATTTCCTTGTAATCAATTATATGGGTAAATCTCCACACAGTTTATGGTAGGTGTGGTTAGATAATAATACTTTGACAAACTATTGACAACAAATATTTCAATTATTGGTGTCATTTACTGCACGAATAATTTGTTTAACAAATACAATATAAATGGATAAGTATTTTCCAACTATTGTATTGAAGTTGGTGGCATAAATTATTAGAATGTCTCTTAGCAGTGGACAGATTTATTTTGCTAAAAGAATACAATTAGAGAAACAAGTACGATCGGGGATATTAAGTGTTGTCATAGATTCCAGTGGTTTTCGTTCAACAAGTGTTATTGGTATCTTTATAGTTACTGGGAAAAGTGCTTATCCCTCAGCGTATTAGTCAGTATCCGAAACTTTGTGAAATATCTGACAACACTTATTAACCTCGACTGTACAAGACAATGAAGAGCAACATCTCTTTTGAATTGATTGTCATTTATATAGCATCGTGTAATAACGTAATCAGAAGTATTGGACACATTACGCCTCGATAACATTACATTGTAAGTATGTTGGTCATTTTTCAGTCAGGCAGATTCAAGTTTGGTCACACAAATTACAGTATAACGTATAGTACAGGTGCCCACATGAATTAGTAGCCACACCATGATGATATCTATGGAAGTAAAGTTAGTGTAGTTAACTTACGAGAATAATTTGTCATAAAATCGTCAATTGATTATGTTAATTATCTACTGCATAACAATATTAATGTTTAACCCTTTCACCACCATTACGTATTATTCATCATATTTTGGTTACCAGTAGACGATTGTCTTTAGTTTGTAATCTACCTATACGACTCAAATGGGTACACATGATCTCAATAAACCCTCTTAGTAACATAGGTCCTTCTTAAACAGCATACAATCATCTAATTTTAGCCAGAATCAAAGGTAAAGAGGCATCATGGTGCTGAAGGGGTTGATTAATCATTACTACATTTCCTTCCACACATACAAACAAGGAGCGGCCACGAATTCCTGTGGTCCACTGCACAATACCAAAATATTAAAGGGATATGGGACGCTTTCTTTGCCCTCCTCCTTTGCGTTGAACACCGTTGTTTTTTAGATTTCAAGACGTTCGGTCCATTAGTTTGGCGATTTTTAGACTTGACGCCTAATTTCTTTGTCAATATTAAAACCTTTCGTGCCATTTAGGTGTCGATGTTTTCCTGGCGAGCGATAGCGAGCCTGTAATTTTAAGAGAAACCAGCCTTAGGCCGGGACATTTTTCTACCGAAAAAAATTACAAATTTATCTTAAAGGGGGATCTAGGGGGTGTTTTTCTAAGCTTGATGGAGATCTAGCGAGAACACTAAAAAATATATGAATAAATGAATTCAATTAATAGATCAAACCACCAGCCACTGTCTCCTCAACGTGAACTTTACTGAGAAGTCCGAATATATCACGGTCCAACTGGCCAATACATCAACGTAACCGAATTTATATTTATTATTATAATTAGTAAAACTAAAACTGTTGTATAATGGCCCTGTATGCTATTTATTATTATAATTACTATAACTAAAACTGTTATATAATGGCCCTGTATGCTATTATTATAATTACTATAACTAAAACTGTTGTATAATGGCCCTGTATGCTATTTATTATTATAATTACTATAACTAAAACTGTTATATAATGGCCCTGTATGCTATTTATTATTATAATTACTATAACTATAACTGTTGTATAATGGCCCTGTAATTTTATTATTATAATTACTATAACTATAACTGTTGTATAATGGCCCTGTATGCTATTATTATAATTACTATAACTATAACTGTTATATAATGGCCCTGTATGCTATTTATTATTATAATTACTATAACTATAACTGTTGTATAATGGCCCTGTATGCTATTTATTATTATAATTACTATAACTAAAACTGTTATATAATGGCCCTGTATGCTATTTATTATTATAATTACTATAACTAAAACTGTTGTATAATGGCCCTGTATGCTATTTATTATTATAATTACTATAACTAAAACTGTTATATAATGGCCCTGTATGCTATTTATTATTATAATTACTATAACTAAAACTGTTATATAATGGCCCTGTATGCTATTATTATTATAATTACTATAACTAAAACTGTTATATAATGGCCCTGTATGCTATTATTATTATAATTACTAAAAAACTGTTGTATAATGGCCCTGTATGCTATTTATTATAATTACTATAACTATAACTGTTGTATAATGGCCCTGTATGCTATTTATTATTATAATTACTATAACTATAACTGTTGTATAATGGCCCTGTATGCTATTTATTATTATAATTACTATAACTATAACTGTTATATAATGGCCCTGTATGCTATTTATTATTATAATTACTATAACTATAACTGTTGTATAATGGCCCTGTATGCTATTTATTATTATAATTACTATAACTAAACTGTTATATATGGCCCTGTATGCTATTTATTATTATAACTTACTATAACTATAACTGTGGTATAATGGCCCTGCTATGCTATAACTGTTATTGTATATTAGTAAATTACTATACTATAACTGTTGTATAATGGCCCTGTAAAATGCTATTTATTGTATTATAATTACTATAAACCTATAACTGTTGTATAATGGCCCTGGTATGCTATTTATTATTATAATTACTATAACTATAACTGTTGTATTAATGGCCCTGGATGCTATTTATTATTATAATTACTAAAACTATCAACTGTTATATAATGGGCCCTGTATGCTATTGATTATTATAATTACTATAACTATAAACTGTTGTATAATGGCCCCTGTATGAATTTATTATTATAATTACTATAACTATAACTGTTGTATAATGGCCCTGTATGCTATTTATAAGTATAATTACTATACTATAACCTGTTGTATAATGGCCCTGTATGCTATTTATTATTATATTACTACAACTATAAACTGTTGTATAATGGCCCTGTATGCTATGATATTATTCTAATTGTAATTACTATAAATATAAACTGGTTGTATAATGGCCCTGTATGCTATTGATTATTATAATTACTATAAACTATAACTGCTGTATAATGGCCCTGTATGCTATTTATTATTATAATTACTATAAACTATAACTGTTGTATAATGGCCAGGTATGCTATTTATTATTATAATTACTATAACTATAACTGTTGTATAATGGCCCTGTAGCTATGCTATTTATTATTATAATTACTATAACTATAACTGTTGTATAATGGCCCTGTATGCTATTTATTATTATAATTACTATAACTATAACTGTTATATAATGGCCCTGTATGCTATTTATTATTATAATTACTATAACTATAACTGTTGTATAATGGCCCTGTATGCTATTTATTATTATAATTACTATAACTATAACTGTTGTATAATGGCCCTGTATGCTATTTATTATTATAATTACTATAACTATAACTGTTGTATAATGGCCCTGTATGCTATTTATTTATTATAATTACTATAAACTATAACTGTTATATAATGGCCCTGTATGCTATTTAGTATTATTAATTACTATAACTATAACTGTTTGTATAAGGGCCCTGTATGCTTATTTATTATTATAATTACTATAACTCTAACTGTTGTATAATGGCCCTGGATGCTATTTATTATTATAATACTATACTATAATCTTTTGGGGTTATATACATGGCCCTGTATATGCTATTTATTATTATAATTACTATAACTATAACTGTTGTATAAATGGCCCTGTATGCTATTTATTACTTAGAATTACTATAAAACGATAAACTGTTGTATAATGGCCCTGTATACTATTATGATTATAATTACTATAACTATAAACGTTGTATAATGGCCCTGTATGCTATTTTATTATTATAATTACTATAACTATAACTGTTGTATATGGGCCCTGGTATGACTATTTATTATTATAATTACTATAACTATAACTGTTGTATACTGGCCCTGTATGCTATTTCTTGAATTATTATATACTATAACTATCAACTGTTTGTATAATGGCCCTGTATGCTATTTATTATTATAAATTACTATAACTATAACTGTATATAATGGCCCTGTATGCTATTTATTATTATAAGTTACTAATACTATAACTGTGTTATAATGGCCCTGTATGCTATTTATTATTATAATTACTATAACTATAACTGTTATATAATGGGCCCTGTATGCTATTTTTATTATTATAATTACTATGAACACTATAACTGTTTGTATAATGGCCACTGTATGCTATTTATTATTATAATTACTATAACTATAACTGTTGTATAATGGCCCTGTATGCTATTTATTATTATAATTACTTAATAACTATAACTGTTTTGTATAATGGCCCTGTATGCTATATTTATTATTATAAGTACTATAAAAAAACTATACTGTTGTCATAATGGCCCTGTATGCTATTTATTATTATAATTACTATAACTATAACTGTTATATAATGGCCCATGTATGCTATGTTATTTTATTTAGATTACTATAAACTAAAACTGTTGTATAATGGCCCTGTTGGCTATTTATTATTATAATTACTATAACTCTATACTGTTTGTATAATGGCCGCTGTATGCTATTTATATTATTAATTACTAATAACTATAAAACTGTTTGTTATAATGGCCCTGTATGCTATTTATTATTATAATTACTATAACTTATAACTGTTGTATAATGGCCCTGTATGGACTATTTATTATTTCAATTACTATCACTATAACTGCGGTATAATGCACTGTATTGCTATTTATTATTATAATTACTATAACTATAACTGTTGTATAATGGCCCTGTATTTTTGGCTATTTTTATTATTATCAATTACTATAAACTATAACTGTGTTATATAATGGCCCCCTGTATGCTATTTATTATTATAATTACTATAACTATAACTGTTGTATTAATGGCCCTGTATGCTATTTATTATTATACTTACTATAACTATAACTGTTATATAATGGCCCTGTATGCTATTTTATTCTTATAATTACTATAACTATAACCTGTTGTATAATGGGCCCTGTATGCTATTTATTATTATAATTCAGTATAAACTATAACTGTTGTAATAATGGCCCTGTATGCTATTTATTATTATAAGACTAATAACTATAAGAACTGTTGTATAATGGCCCTGTATGCTATTTATTATATATTACTATAACTATAACTGTTATCTAATGGCCCTGGATATGGCTATTTATTATATTATAAGGACTATAACTATAAACTGTTTGTATAATGGCCCCTGTATATGCTATTTATTATTATAATAATTACTATAACTATAAACTGTTGTATAATGGCCCTGTATGCTATTTATTTATTATAATTACTATAAACTATAACTGCTGTATAATGGCCCTGTATGCTATTTATTATATAATTACTATAACTATAACTGTTGTATAATGGCCCTGTATGCTATTATTATTATAAATACTATATACTATAACTGTTATATAATGGCCCTGTAGGCTATTTATTATTATAATTACTATAACTATAACTGTTATATCAATGGCCCTGTATGCTATGTATTATTATAATTACTATAAAAACTATACTGGTTGTATAATGGGGCCGCGTACGTATGATACTTATTATTATAACTTACATAACTATAACTGTTGTATAATGGCCCTGTTATGGCTATTTCTTTATTATAATTACTATAACTAGAAAACTGTTGTATAATGGCCCTGTATGCTATTTATTATTATAAAAACAAATTTTTTTCTATAACTATAACTGTTGTATAATGGCCCTGTATGCTATTATCTTTATAATTACTATAAACTATAACTGTTGTATAATGGCCCTGTATGCTATTTGTATTATTATAATTACTATAACTATAACTGTTGTATAATGGCCCTTTTGTAAATGCTATTTATTATTATAATTACTATAACTATGAACTGTTGTATAAATGGCCCTGTATGCTATTTATTATTATAATTACTATACTATAACTGTTATATAATGGCCCTGTATGCTATTTATTATTATAATTTGCTATAACTCTAAACTGTTGTATAATTTTGGGCCCTGTATGCTATTTATTATTATAATACTATAAACCTTCTATTAACTATACTGTTGTATCATGGCCCTGTAATGCTATTATTATTATAATTACTATAACTATAACTGTTATATAATGGCCCTGTATGCTATTATTATTATAATTCTACTATAACTATAACTTGTTGTATAATGGCCCTGTATGCTATTTATTATTATAATTACTATAACTATAACTGTTGTAGCTATGGCCCTGTATGCTATTTATTATTATAATTACTATAACTATAACTGTTTGTATAATGGCCCTGTATGCTATTTATTATTATAATTACTATAACTATAACTGTTGTATAATGGCCCTGTATGCTATTTATTATTATAATTACTATAACTATAACTGTTATATAATGGCCCTGTATGCTATTTATTATTATAATTACTATAACTAAAACTGTTGTATAATGGCCCTGTATGCTATTTATTATAATTACTATAACTATAACTGTTATATAATGGCCCTGTATGCTATTTATTATTATAATTACTATAACTATAACTGTTATATAATGGCCCTGTATGCTATTTATTATTATAATTACTATAACTATAACTGTTGTATAATGGCCCTGTATGCTATTTATTATTATAATTACTATAACTATAACTGTTATATAATGGCCCTGTATACTATTTCGTGATACTTAACCCTATCTATCCGCAGGGTGTTTTATGAATTAAATGTGTTATTGTTGTATTCATATTTATCTTTATCTGCCTTTTTCCACCCTATACGTTTTGTAATAGTAAGACGTTTCACCCTATTATTAATTTTACTGGGCGTGCGAGAGCCGGCCTGCAAATTATGGGAAACCGACCCTCGGCTAGGGCATTTTTTTTAAACTATATAATATATTTATATAATGAAAATATTTATGATTAAAAGTATTATAAACAAGTTGTAACCACTAATTGGCCCAGGTATAAATAACAACTGTCTTGTTCTCGATGTTTGGAAAATGACATCAATAGATTGCTTAACGAACAGTAACATCTATATTACCGTTATAATAAAAATCCTTTTCCCTCAAGAGGGGATAATTTATCCATCAAGTATTTTCGACGTTGTGAATTTCCTTTCCATCTATGCTACTGGTACTTATAATTTTTCAATGTGATATAACAGCTATTGTAGAATATGATTATACGTTTCTTTCAAACAGGAGATATTACCATATCCAAGCAAATGCATTAATTTAGGAAGCATCATAGTTAATGGAAGAAGAAAACAAAGTGCAGTGAAAGGATATAAAATAAAACAAAGTGCAGTGAAAGGATATAAAATAAAACAAAGTGCAGTGAAAGGATATAAAATAAAACAAAGTGCAGTGAAAGGATATACAATAAATGCAAGGAGAAATATATGAAAATAAGCATCAAGATGAGGGAAAGTAGAATAAGAGGAGAACTGTGAGAAGATAAAGAGTTGAAGAATAGGAGAATACATTATAAAAAGTATATATATATCAAGGGGTCCTTTCTTAAGCAGTCTGTCGGGTACTGAAATTAACTGTAATAATACCTAATTGAAAAGATCAAGACAACAATATCTTGATATACAGTATAATGCCCATATCTGTAGTGCTCGATATGACGTCAAGAACACTTCAGCATCCCACAGTAAGGTGGCATCATTTAAATTACATTCTTGTAAATAACAGATAGTTTTACTCAGCTTAAGAAGGACCTATAGCAAATCAGAGAGGTATATTCTATCTCATATAATCATCTAATTGCTATAAATTCTTTATAAACTAGACATAATCGAGAATTATACAGTTGTCTTCGTGCTGAAAGAGTTACGAGAAGCAAGCATCATTCCATAACAAAAACAAAGCTAAAGAAATACACCAATGGTATCTGTATCAACACTAAGAATTGACAATACATAAATACATATACAGTATAAAAAGTGATGAAACAACAAGTGAAAGTCGATAACAAGGATACGCCCAAACTGGATAAAAAATTCACGAATTCACCCCAAACCAAAAAAGCCACACTATGAATCACCATAAAGAAAACAAAGCCAAAAACAATACCACAAAGCAACAGAATAACAATGTAACAAAAATATCACAAAATATAACAAAAACATCAAGCTCATTGAAATAAATAACACGAATCGACAAAACCTATGATCAACAGAACCACAACAAAATGAATTGAAACACACACACACATTATATACATATATATATATATATATATATAATTTATAAAACAACACGACAAAATATAGAATATAGAAGCAAAAAACAGCCATATAAAACAACAGCACCAAAACAATTATATTATTGAAACACCAGAACAAAAACAAACGCACCAAATCAACAGCATTATCAACACAGCCATTGCACCAGAACATCAAAATAATAATGAATACCATTTTTATGATAAACAGCATCAAAACAGAAAAACAAGAGTAGCTGCATACTCCATATAAATAACTGCCACAAAATAACAGCACCAAAACAATACTAAAACATCAAAACAAAACAACAGCAGCAACAAAAAAGAAATACAACAACACAATAACACTAAAACAACAGTACTTAAACAACAACAGTACCAAACAAACATCGTCATAGTAGCAGCACCAAACCAACATCGTCAACATAGCAGAACCAAAAAATCAACAGCACCAAAACAAAAACAGTATCAAAATAAAAACATCACCAAAACAACGACAGTACCTTACCTTTAGATACCTTTAGATGTGTTCGCCGCTCTTCTAGCGGCACCAAGGAGCGCGACGCCCCTCGTTATGGGTGGTGATTTGGTGCAGTAGACTGTTTGAAGCGACAGCTCGCTCCCTTGCGAGGATGGGCTCGTCTGGCACTTTTTGCAGTTCGACATCTGGGCTCTCTTGAAGTTGTCTAACGAGATGTCCCTCATGTCTCTTACTCGCCGTGGGAGTTTGTTGAAGAGACGTGGGCCTCTGTGTGATAACCAGCCCTCTCGCAGAGAGCCCATAGCACCCCTGTTATTCATCCGGGGGATTTCGCATTCCCAGCCTCTCCTATCACTGAATTTCATGACTATCGGAGTATGTAGGTTTGGTACTAAACCCTCTGCGATTTTCCACGTGTATATTATTAGGTAACGTTCTCTTCTACGTTCCAGTGAGTACAGATTCAGTGCTCTTAAACGCTCCCAATAGTGTAGATGTTTTATCGAACTTATATGCGAAGTGAAATTTCTTTGTACACTCTCTACGTCATTTATTTCACCTGCTTTGTATGGGGATGTTAATACGCTACAGTATTCAAGCCGCGGTAGCACTAGAGATTTGAAGAGCGTTATCATAGGCAATTCACCGCGTGTTTTAAATGTACGCAGAATCCAACCCGTTAGACGTTTCGCAGCCGCCACTTTGACCTGGTTATGTACTTTGAAACCCATATTTTCAGACATTAATACCCCAAGGTCTTTCACACTGTCTTTCCGTTCTATTATGTGGTTATATTCTGTTAAGTAATTTGTAATTTCTTTAAAACCATTATTATCTCCGTACCGTATTAATTGGAATTTTTCCTCATTGAATTGCATGTTGTTTTCCCTGGTCCACTGGAACACTACATTCATGTCTTCCTGCAGTCGGCCCGTGTCCTCTTGTGTGTTTACTATCTTGCTTAATTTTGTGTCATCAGCAAAAGACGACACCGTACTGTGTCTGGTGTTGGTATCTATGTCGCAAATTAGTATGAGGAACAGAAGGGGCGCTAGCACTGTTCCTTGGGGCACTGAGCTTTTGACATCCGAAGGCTCAGAAGTGACTTGGTTTACTGCTACCGATTGTTTTCGGTTTACGAGGAAATTGTATATCCACCGTCCGATTTTCCCAGTTATACCTTTTGCTTTCAGTTTGTGGGCTATTATACCATGGTCACATTTATCAAATGCCTTAGCAAAATCGGTGTAAATGACATCCACGTTTTTCTTTTCTTCTAGCGCTTTAAGAATTTTGTCATAGTGTTCCAAAAGTTGTGAGAGACATGATCTTCCCGCTCTGAACCCATGTTGACCGGTGTTGTGTAGTTCATTTGTCTCCATGAATGTTGAAATTTTGCTTCGCAGGACTCGCTCGAAAACTTTAATGATGTGAGAGGTTAGAGCTACCGGGCGGTAGTTTTTTGGTAGTGCTTTACTCCCTCCTTTATGCAGTGGGGCAATTATTGCGTTTTTCAAGCTATCTGGTATGTCACCAGTGTCTAGACTCCTTCTCCACATTATAGCCAGGGGTTTTGAGAGGTTTTCCTTACATTTTTTCATTAGGATCGAATTCCATGAGTCCGGGCCTGGTGCCGAGTGGGATGGCATGTTGGAAATGGCCTCTTCTATGTCTTTTGGACCGAAATCAATATCCAGCATCTGAGGGGTTTCCGTGGGGGAGGTTTCCATGAAAAATATATTTTGGTCTCTGATGACTTTTGTTTCATCAGGCTCACTGAATGCCATTTCATACTGCCTGCTTAAGAGTTCGCTCATTTCCTTTTTGTCCCCTGTGAAAGAGCCGTCCCCTTTGCTCAGTGGGCCGATGTTTGATGTTGTTTTAGCCTTTTGTTTGGCGTATGAAAAGAAGTATTTGGAATTTTCCTTTATACCTGCAATAGCTTTCCTCTCCTCTTCCATATGTTGTAGTTCATATGTTATTCTTAGCCTTTGTTCAATTTCCACAATTTCTCTATCTATTTCGACCTTTTGCCTATCCTGTAGATTTTGATGTGTGCATCTTTGTGTGAGTAATTTTCTTCTTCTGTACAGCCTCCTCCTTTCCCGATCTTGTTTGCTTCTTCGTTTTGTTTGTCTTGCAGGTATATGGTGGCTACAGATTTGGGTCATGGTTTCTGTTATTAAGACTAGACATTCTGCTGGTGTCAGGTTATCCATTAAATCTTCCCAGTCTATTTCCTCCATTTCTTGATTTACCTCTTCCCATCTAATGTTTTGTTATTGAAGTTAAATTTACTGAAGGGGCCGGTTTTTGTTCTCGATTCTGAGGTTGTCTGTACACTTTCTAAGGTTGTTTTGATCTCAATTAATTTATGATCTGAGTATGTTGTGTCCGATATGTTAATGCTGTGTACTAGAGAGTCGTTGTTAGTGAAGACCAGGTCTAAGATATTGTTTTCCCGTGTGGGTTCAGCAATATGTTAGGTAAGACTAAAAAAATCACAAAGTTCAAAAAGCTCTCTCGTATTAGTATTTGCTTCTCCGGTGTTATTTGCCACTAACTGGTTTTCTAGTTGTCTCCATTTAATGTTTGGTAGGTTAAAGTCTCCTAGCCATATAATATTTGGTGTTGGGTTCCCCAGGGTTTCCACTTCTGATTTTATTTTGTTGAGCTGGGTTTTGAATTCTTCTCGGGATGAGTCTGGAGGCCTGTATGTAACAATAACTGCTAAATTTAGGGATTCTATTTTAACTCCAAGTATTTCCACCACTTCATTACTGTTATTTAGGAATTCAGTACATATCAGTGAGTCATGTATGTACAAGGCTACACCTCCATGTGATCTATGCGTTCTGTCTGCCCTATGTAGGTTGTAACCAGGAATCCATACCTCACTATCTTCCTGATCTTTAATGTGAGTTTCTGTGAGAGCCGCAAATATAGCGTTTCCTTCTTCTAGCAGGCCCCTAATAAATGGTACTTTGTTCGTGGTTCTATTTTTTAGGCCTTGGATTTTTGAAAACAAGATTGGGGAGGGATTGTTTGGAGTACTATGTGTACCTAATAGTCTTCGGGATGTATTGGCCACTCTTGGGAGGCCAGGAGGTGCTCGAGGTGTTCTATGTGCTCTTCCATCTCCCTCAGTCTCTTCATCTTCATCTGCCCTTTCCCTCCTTGCCTTTTTCCTCTGTCTCGTCCTCGCATAGCTAGAGAGTTTTTTGGGCTACCATTCGTGTTAGGTCTAGCATATCTCCAAGTCCCTTTAATATGAAAAGCTGGGCATTTCATATTGTAGCAGGTCTTGTTCTCAAGTGATGTCTTGCAAAGGGATGGGTGGTGGTATTTGCAGGTTTCACCAAATCTACATTTTCCATGACTGGTTATGTTGTTGCAAATTTTGGGATGAGCAAATCTACATGCATTCCCATTATATTCGCCCTTTTGACCAAAGTAGCACCTTCTTTCCAGATAATATCTGCACACTGGTGTAGACAACCCCAGTAGGTGTGGCTGGGGCTGCAAGGGGTTATGTGGTGAGCTAAGTGTGGTTGTGGGTGATAGTGGGCTTGGTGTATGGGTGGGTGAGGCCTGCAGGGGGGTGGAGTTACGGGTCGGTTGTAGGTGGGCAGGTGGCAGTGGTGAGGGGGGAGACGATGTGGAAGGGGAGCCTGATATGGGGGCTTGTTGCATCCTATGTTCATCCTGCAAATGTATTTGATCAACAGCAGTAGGGTGGTCAATGGCGATAGATGGGATTAATGTGGGTGTTTTCTGGGTCTGGGGAGGTGTGGGGAGATGTGCGGCAGGGTTTGTGGATATGTAGGGTGCGAAAGGTTGTTGTTCGGCAGGCGATGTGTGTTGATGTGCAGGAGGCAATGTGGGCATTTTCATGGGAAGGTGTGCGTGTGTGGGTTGTGATATTAGTATGGGCCCTGAGGCCCCAATAGTTCCCCATTTTCTGTGAAAGGTAGCTAAGTCTTGGCTATATTTTAGTCTATCTTGTACTTCTGTATATTCTACAGTCTGTATGACTTGCCATGTGATATCGAAACAACTATCGCAGAAATGGAGGTTCTTCCCTCTTGTATTGTACGCCTCATTTATTGGTGTCAATCCTATGCAAATCCAGTGGTATGGTTGCTTGCATATCCGACATGCGGTGCCATTATGCATGTGTATATTCATCTTACAACTCGTACAGTTGTCTCTGGTAAACATTTTGTTTTTTCTTTTTTTTTTCCACCCGCCCTTACATGGGGGAGAGAGAGAGAGAGAAAGAGAGAGGGGGGGGGGGGCTTGGAGGACAAGGAGGTGTTTGTTCCGTGGTTTGTGGGGAGTGTGTGGGGGGAGTGCCACTCGTTTACCCTCGTTATGTTTAAACTTTAAGTAACTTTAAGTAACACTTTCAATAATTATCATATGAAACAGAATTCTCACTGCCCTAACCACTTTTCCCGTTTTTGGTCGACTGTTTAACGGAATATACGGCACTCTAGGAAAATAACGAACTTTCCAGGCTACCTATACCTGTATAAAGACAAAGACAAAAATATCAAAACAACGACATTACCAAGACAAAAATATCAAAACAACAGTACCATGACAAAAATATCACCAAAACAACAAAAACACCACCACAAACAACAAAACCAACACAGCAACAGTACCAAAACAGCAGCACCAAAACAAAACAGTACCAAAACAATAAAACTAAAACAACAAAATTACCAAAACAACAACAATGTCAAAATAGCAGCATCAAAACAACAACAGTACAAAAACAACATCCTCAAAACAGCAGCATCAAAACAATAACAGCACCAAATAACATCGTCAAAACATCAGCACCAAAACAACAACACCACCAAAACAACAATACCAAGACAAAAATATCACCAACACAAAAACATCGTCAAAATACCACAACACCAACGCAACAACGACAGAACCACCAAAACAAAACAACAGTACCAACACAAAACACCATGTCCAAAACTAAAACAAAACAACAACACAACAGCACCAAAACAACAACAGCACCAAAACAACAGCAACACCAAACCAGCAACAACAAACGAAAATAACAATACCAAACCATCAATATCAACACAACACTAATACACCAACAGCATAATAAAAACAAGATTAAAACAACAACAGTACCAAAACAACACAAACAACCAGCCCCAACGCAACACCAAAAGCAATACCGTACCCAAACAATAGGATAAAAACAATAAAGTAACTGAACAGCTAGTCCCATATCAAAACAACAGTACAAAAACAAAACAAGTAATTAAACAACTAGTCCCATATCAAACCATTAAAGTAACTGAACAACTAGTCCCATATCAAAACAACAGTATCAAAACAATAAAGTGACTAAACAACTAGCTGCATATCAAAACAACAGCACCAAAATAATAGTATTAAACTAGTCCCATATCAAAACAACAGTACCAAAACAATATAGCAATTAAACAACTATTCCCATATCAAAAAAACAGTACCAAAACAATAATGAACCACTAGTCCCATATCAAAACAACAGTCACAAAACAATAAAGTAACTAAACAACTACTGTAGTCCCATATCAAAACAACACTACCAGAAGCGAAACATCAAAACCCATAGATAACAAAAATAATATTTATAATATATACTTGAATAAATTTATAAATACACAAATAAACTATACAACAGCACCAACAAAAGAACCAAATAGGATCAAAACACAAGCATCACTGTAAAGGACAAAAACAAAAGTAACATATAATAACTAAGCCTCCATATAAATACCAACAAACAAACAACTCGGCAAAGCAGAAACAAACTACTAAAAAGCACCAAAACCGAGACAACTAAGCCTACGAAAACAAAACTCCAAACTAAAGAAATAACTTGACAGCACCAAAAACATCACCATAAGAGGGAAAAACAACAGCGCAAGCAGCAACAAAGCATCAGTAATATAGCAAAACCAATCTCAAAAGCCAATACTAATATGACACCAAAACAAAACATCATCCCCAAAACATAACAAGGCAGCATCAAAACAATAATAATACAGTACACCAAAAATAACAATAGAGCCCCAAAAACAAAAATATAACAAAAGTGCTTATTGATCCGCCCTGCGTGTAAAGCTTGCGAGTTGCATTGAATGCAGATATAACCAATCATCACAAAATTCCATGTATAAAGATATTGAATAGCCTAGCCAGTATATATTACAATAAGAATCGAGGCAGTCAAGCAAAAATGTGTATGGCCATTTATTTATGGTGTGCGCAGGGATTCGTCGTATGTAGGCCAAAAGTTAATCGTTTATATTTAGCGTACCAAATGAAGGAACCAGTACTGATCAAGTTTCATCTAAATCCGTCCTTACAAACAGACACACAACGACGGTCGCATGATCTTCGCAAAATTCATATATGGTAGAAATAAAAACAAATACCAAAACAACCGAAAACAATAGTATCATAACAAGAGGACTGCGAAACGGCAAACTAAATGATCCAATAAACCTGCCAGCTCGACCCCACGGAGAGAGAAGGGAATTGCTAATAACAGGTAAAGGGAACACGCAATAACGGCCAATAACGGAAAATAACGGTCGACACGGACATAAACGACATTAAAGGATATAAGAGAAAGGATCGGTAAAGGAGACTAACTTTATCGTGATGACGTTTTTAGTCATATTTCCTAGTGAAGACTAGAATACTTCATTCAACTTAGGAATAACGTCTATTTCGAGTAAATCTCATGACCATTAGACTTTATTTTAGTACTATAGGTAAACATAGACGACTTTATTATATCAAATCCTGTCGTAGTTAAAAGATTAACAATGAAGGTACCGTAAAATGGACTAAATGTAGGCCGGAACGTCCACTATGGACATTGCTAGATAATATGTTAAGGGGAGGTATTTAGTTTGTTCCCTAGACCTCCATCAAGCTTAAAATTACACCCCCTTGAGTCCCTTTCAAGATAAATTTGTAAATTTTTCGGTAGACAAATGTCTCGGCCGAAGGCCGGTTCCTCTTAAATTACAGGCTCGCTATCGCTCGCCAGGATACAATCGACACTTGAATGGCACGAAAGGTCTTAATATGGGGTGAAAGTTCTTAAAATTGCTAAACTAATGGGGCAAACGTCTTAAAATTAGAAAAGCAATGGGGCTAAACATGAGGGAGAAAGGGGTCAAGAAAAAAATCCCTCAAGTGGAGACCTCCCCTTAAGGGTAAATGGCTTGATATTATTGAAAAACACAGAATACTTATTTGTTATTTTCCAGAATATCGAGCCATTTTCCCGTAGCTGTGGCTAATTGATTTTTATCCAGATATGTCCAAAGTTACCTGCCTACTCAAACTTAACCTATTATACCGTGCATCTAAATGTTCGTAATATAAAGCATTATTTAAAACCGACAACATCGGGAATGAAATTTGCATGTGTATACTTTCGCTAACAATAGACGACTTGATTATATCAAGACCACTCGTAGTCAAAATATTAACAGTGATGGTCTATACAAAGCGTAAAAATAGATAGCAAAATCCAAAACAAACGATAATGGAAAGGCGGTTTGAATGTTTCTACTTTAGCTAGCAGTAGACGACTTTAGTATATCAAATTATCGCGTAGTCAAAAGATCATTAACGATGGATCACATAAATGATAATAGAAAGCAATACCTAAATTACGGGAGGGAAGATTGCATATTTGAACTTCAGCTGACATTAGACGACTGTACGATATTAAGACCACTCGTAGTCAAAATATTATCGGTATAAATGGTAATAATAGAAAGCAATACCCAAAACAAACAATATTGGGATAAAGGATAGTGCTAAAAAATAGACTGTTTTAAAATATCAAGCCTTCACGTAACCAAAATAGTAACAGTGAAGGTATACGAGTAATAATAGAACTCAATCCCTAAACCCGACAATAATGGGAAGGAGGTTTGCATGCTTGTACCTCATTTATATAACAGACGACTTTACTATATCAAATCCTTCCTAGCCCAAAGATAAACAATGAAGGTATACATAAAGGGCAACAATAGAACTCAATCCCTAAACCCGACAATAATGGGAAGGAGGGTTGCATGTCTGTATACCTCATCTATATAACAGACGACTTACTATATCAAATCCTTCCTAGCCCAAAGACAAACAGTGAAGGTATACATAAGTAGCAAGCAATAGCCAAACCCGACAATAATGGGTTGCATGAGGAGCTATGGCAACAATTAGAACCACCCCACTTGACTCAAGAGACCACCAACACTCTCAGAACAATGATGAGCAGGAGGAGGAGGAAGAGGGGAAGGAGGAAGGAGGAACAGGTGAATAAGGAGGAGGAATGAAGTAGAAGGAAGATGGGAAGGAGGAAGGAAGAACAGGTAAATAAATAAAAGGAGAAGGAAGGGGGGAAGGAGGAAGGACGAACAGGGAAAAAAGGAGGAGGAATGGAGGGGAAGCCGGGAGGAAGAACAGGTGAATAATAAGGAGGAGGAATGGAGGAGCAGGAAGACTGGAAGGAGGAAGGAAGAACAGGGGAATAAGGAAGATGAAAGAGAAGGAAGACGGGAAGGAGGAAGGAAGAACAGGTGATTAAGGAGGAGGAGGAGGAGGAATGGAGGAGCAGGAGGAGGAACAGGTGAATAAGGAGGAGGAATTAAGGAGAAGGAGGAAGGAAGAACAAGGGAATAAGGAGGAGGAATGAAAGAGAAGAAAGAGGGGAAGGAGGGAGGAAGAACAGGGGAATAAGGAGGAGGAGATTGAGGAATGAAGGAGAAGGAAGAACAAGGGGATAAGGAGGAGAAGAAGGAAGAGGGCAAGGATGAAGAAGATACATTAGAGAAGATTGGGGAACAGGATACAGACAAGAAGAAAGGGGAGGACAAGAAAATTAGTAAATAAAAGGAAATCAAGGGAGAATAATTCAAAGGAGAATGACAATTGAAACGGAATAACAAAAGTTTAAGGATAATAAAATATACAACAAAGTAGAAAATTATATCAACGAGAGAATTGATCAAGTAAAAACGATAAAGGGAATGGAAAATTGGAAAGGGGGAGAAAAAATGAAAAAAAATGGGACACCAAGCAGAAAACTGGGAAGAGGAGAAAAGGGATAATTGGGCTTGGAGGGGCAGGTCTACGGCGCCAATTAGAAGCCCGAGGGACATGATGGAAGGGAGAAAGAACACGGGAGAAATTATGAAGAGTTGAAAGAGGAAGACAATTATAAGAGACGATATTTAATTGGGAAAAATACCAAAGAGACAAAACCAAAAGGATAAGGGAAGGAAAGCAGTAGAGTGAGAGAAAAATAGGAGGGGTAGGGAAAAATAAGAAACTGGGATAAGAACAGGGGAAACATGATAGAAATATAAGGGGGTAATTGGGATGAAGGGAAGGTGGGTAATGAAGGGAGAAGCCTACGTGGGGAAACAATATCAAGTTAGTAGGAAATATATGAGAGAAGATGTACATTTTTTTTTTTTTTTTTTTTAAAGACCTCCGTCTACGTATTGTGAAAAACCTGTTATCCTCCGGCAAATTGCAGGGTGGAGTGAGTGAAGATGTTAAATGGGGTAGAATATTTAAAAGATATAACAAAAGATAGGGGAAGGATAAAAGAAGACAAAAATTATAAATTGGTATAAGAAAGGAAAAACTAAGAAGAAAGGAAAGGTGATGATTGGGCTTGTAGGGGCAGGTATACGACACCAATTAGGGAGAAGGAACAGTGGAGAAACAATGTGGGGAAAAAGGAAGGGGAATAAAGATAAGAGAGAAGATACTAAATGTGGAAACATGTTAAAGGCAGAACAAAAGTAAGTAAGCAAATGAAAGAAGAAGAAGAAGAAGACTGGGATAAAAACATAACATAGGAAAAATAGATAAAGGATAATTGGACATGTTATGGCAGTTTTAGCATTATCAGCCAATTATAAGTTCAGGTAACATGTCTGAATCAAGCAGAAACAATAGCAAAGCAATAATAAGGAGAAAAATAAAAAATAAATTGAAGAGGAAACGTGTATGAGAGAAAACGTCAGATCAGATCAGGTGAATGTCGAGGATGAAAGACTTTTTTCAACGGCTCCCCTTCTTGTGTGTAACGTGGGAGTGCATGATTAATGATGTACTGTTGGAGTGGCTCTTCTTGTGAGTGTTTTCTGTAACCAGCTTTATCTTAAATGAGGAAATTTTTTAAAGAGAAAATGGAAGAAAGGTGAGAAAGGAGAAGAATAATGAACAAGAACGTCAGAAATGGAAGAATAAGAATATTATATTTTGACAGAAAAGAAATATTTGACATGTAAGGGGCTGGTATATGGTATCACATGAATGAAAGGCGCAGGAATAGTAGATAATGAAAGTAATATACAGTAAATGAGGAAAATGCTAAAGTTAGATAAACAAGGACAATGGAAGAGAAATATGAAAATATAGAAGCAGAATGAAAATAACCCGGTATACATAAACATACCATGACAAAGAAAATCATGGATAATTGGGTTTGTTAGTGCAATTACAAGTCTGGGTTACATGATTGGAGTGTGCAGAAACAATTAAAGTTTAATTACAAGCCTGGGTAACATGATTGCAGTGTGCAGGAACAATTACATGCCTGGGTAGCATGATTGCAGAGTGCAACAACAATTACAAACCTGGGTAACATGATTGGAGTGTGTAGGAACAATTACGAGCCTGGGTAACATGATTGCAGTGTGTAGGAACAATTACGAGCCTGGGTAACATGATTGCAGTGTGTAGGAACAATTACGAGCCTGGGTAACATGATTGCAGTGTGTAAGAACAATTCTAAGTCTGGGTAACATGATTGCAGTGTGTAGGAACAATTACATGTTTGGGTAACATGATTGCAGTGTGTAGGAACAATTACATGTCTGGGTAACATGATTGCAGTGTGTAGGAACAATTATAAGTCTGGGTAACATGATTGCAGTGTGTAGGAACAATTACATGTTTGGGTAACATGATTGCAGTGTGTAGGAACAATTACATGTCTGGGTAACATGATTGCAGTGTGTAGGAACAATTATAAGTCTGGGTAAAATGGTTGCAGTGTGTAGGAACAATTACATGTCTGGGTAACATGATTGCAGTGTGTAGGAACAATTATAAGTCTGGGTAAAATGGTTGCAGTGTGTAGGAACAATTACATGTCTGGGTAACATGATTGCAGTGTGTAGGAACAATTACATGTCTGGGTAACATGATTGCAGTGTGTAGGAACAATTATAAGTCTGGGTAAAATGGTTGCAGTGTGTAGGAACAATTACATGTCTGGGTAACATGATTGCAGTGTGTAGGAACAATTACATGTCTGGGTAACATGATTGCAGTGTGTAGGAACAATTATAGGTCTGGTTAAAATGGTTGCAGTGTGTAGGAACAATTACATGTCTGGGTAACATGATTGCAGTGTGTAGGAACAATTACATGTCTGGGTAACATGATTGCAGTGTGTAGGAACAATTATAAGTCTGGGTAAAATGGTTGCAGTGTGTAGGAACAATTACATGTCTGGGTAACATGATTGCAGTGTGTAGGAACAATTACATGTCTGGGTAACATGATTGCAGTGTGTAGGAACAATTACATGTCTGGGTAACATGATTGCAGTGTGTAGGAACAATTACATGTCTGGGTAACATGATTGCAGTGTGTAGGAACAATTACATGTCTGGGTAACATGATTGCAGTGTGTAGGAACAATTATAAGTCTGGGTAACATGGTTGCAGTGTGTAGGAACAATTACATGTCTGGGTAACATGGTTGCAATGTGTAGGAACAATTATAAGTCTGGGTAACATGATTACAGTGTGCAGGAACAATTACATGCCTGGGTAACATGACTGCAGTAGGAACAATTACCGTCTACTTACGAGTCTGGGTAATATGATTGGAGTGTGTAGGAATAGTGAAGGAAACGGAGGTATCAAATGAGGAAGACATATAAGAAGAACAAGGGCCAAACTATGAGCAGGAAAAGGCGGAAGAGGAAACATATGAGGTAAAAAGAAAAGGTAGAAAAGAAGAGTGGAGAAACGATGAGGATGAGTAGGAAGAGAAAGTATTATAGGAGAAAGAAGAAGGCCAAACGATGAGAAAGAAATCCGGAAGCGGGAAAAAAGTAGGAAGACAACGGGGAACAGAACAGTGGAGAAACGATGAAGAGGAATATATTGAGGAAGAGCTAGAGGAGGAACAAGGCTCAAACGATGAGATAAAGATATAAGAGGACAAATAGGAGATAGGAAGAATAGGGGAAAATGAAAGTGACGAAACAATATATTCCAGACACTTAATTGAGGGACCCAAGAGAGGTGAAGGAATAAAAGGAAAAGAAGATGGTGACGAGGAGAGAAAGGGGAGAAGGAAATATATATCAAGAGGAGGATTAGGGAGAAGAGAGAAGAAACCATAGCAAGAGGGAAAGTTACCATGTTTGATTCCAGGGCAGAGCTTTCCTCTGGTCGACTAACATAAAATAGGAACCTAGGATAAGTGGGCCTCCTATCAAGGGAAGTGAACCTGAATTATATGCAATGGTTCTTGAGTTCCACACTGGGTAGATCACCCTACACAGACTACAAGGTCAAAAACACGAAAATGAGAGAGAACAGTTCAGCGTTCATACCCAACTTTACCTTAGCAGCAGTCAGAAGCCAGGACGATGGCTGAAAAGACAAAAATCAGTGTTAGAATAACGAAGGACATAAGGAGCAGGATGGCAAGATTGGAATATATGGTCAAAAGGATGATGATGAGGATGAAAATGGAAACGAAAAATCATAAAAAACAAAGGAAGCTGAAACTTAGAGAATCGTGTAAGGAAAGGGGGTGGAGAAGAATGCCAGGGAAGGGGTGGATGGGGGGAAAGGGTAGAGAAAACTAAAAAAGGAAGATTCAATGTATAGAGTGTTAATTGCAGGACTATAGCAGCACTAAGAAACCTGGGGCTCCTTGTCTGAACAGACCAGGACCACTGGTACAACAGTGAATGAATCGAGAAGCAGGGTCAGATGGTCTGGATATATGGTCAACATGGATGATAATTATGTTGAATGAGTTATTACAATATTTTGTTTATGAAAGTGGATGATTATGATGATACAGATGGATAGTGATTTTGGTTTATAATGACTTTGGATGAGAATGAGTTAGTATGATGATAAAATTATAATGAATGATGCTGATATTTAAGATGATGACAATTGAGATGGTGTTAGATAGCGTTAGTAAAACACTGACACATATATTAATTAATAAAAAAGTGAAACAGGAATAAATAAAAAACACAAAAAACATAGAGAGAGTATAAGGAATCAACAAGAAAGATCCTTAAAATATAGTTGTGGGTGTGTGGCCTGAAAATGGGTGGAGGGAAATAATAAAGGCGAGAGCAATGTGGGTGGTAACATAAACCTAGAAATGACGCCAACGAGTAAGGAGGATAGTTATTTCAATGGAGATATGTTAGCTTTAAGGTGGAATTATACAAATTATTTTAGTTGCCAAATTGTTATGAAAGTAAAATTCAGAAGCTGCGAAAAAAAACGTTCCTGTAAAGGGGAAAATATAGAAGGAAACATGCTTACATTATTTAAATGTCTGTAGATATATAGTCATTATTATGTTCTCTCCACCAACCAACTTTACTCCTAAACTCGATTAATTAAATTAACAAACACATGTGGCAGTCCGGGGATTCGAACCCAGGACGCTCACAACGAAAATCAACACACTAATGCATTGCGCCACGAAGACAGTAATGCACGTAATGGTCACTCTCCTGTAAATAATAAAATGGCTTACTTATGAATGGGAAAGGGGTGGGACCTTACTTTTTTTTTTTTTTTTCATTGTTTATAGTGGTATTCACCAACTATGATCATGGTTGTTGCAATAATGATAATTGTTTGATTATAATAATACGGTTTGTGAAATATTGACATACTATTAGACGATTTTATTCAGATTAATAACGTTATACGGAAGTCAAAGGGTTGATTGAGATAGTATTTACCCTTTTAATACCCAAAAATCCTCCCTAAGCTGCATACAATCGTGTAATGATAGCCAAAATAAACTGCTAAAACGTGTCAGAGCTTCAAGGGGTTAATATGACTATACTTTACTATAATCTTGATAGATAATGATGATAATGCTGGTGATAACAATTATGGTAGTGTTGGTGATGATAATGGGGATTGTATAGAATGATGGAGAGTGGTATGAGAGAGGGGAGATACAAACCGACGTAGAATACAGCTGTAGGAAGACAATAAAGGCGAGTGGTATGAGAGAGGGGAGATACAAACCGACGTAGAATACAGCTGTAGGAAGACAATAAAGGCGAGTGGTATGAGAGAGGGGAGATACAAACCGACGTAGAATACAGCTGTAGGAAGACAATAAAGGCGAGTGGTATGAGAGAGGGGAGATACAAACCGACGTAGAATACAGCTGTAGGAAGACAATAAAGGCGAGTGGTGCTGAGATCAAAGTACAGTACCCTCTTCATTATAGGTAGACCAGAAATCGAGAACCCTAACCTCTGTAACTCAAAAAGGGCTAGAGCAAATGAGCTGTAAATTGCCACAACAATTCCCTGGCGAATTCTTCTCAAATGACAGAAGTATTAACTCGATTACCTAAGTCGTTTTTTTTATTATAGAGGTTACTGGTCAAGATTTATGGCCTATTTTTAACGAATAGACTATACTATACTCGGTTTCATTTCATCTGACGGTAAATTGAATCCTTTAACAACTTATTTTTTATAACTAACTGAAAAATAAGAAACTAATATGTCCCTGTATCATATTAAGACCAAGTTTATATACTTAGCACCATATTTTCATACACAATCTTCAAATTAACTGAGAAATCTTGATGGAAACTTTACAATTTACCGTCAGTTGAAAAGAAACAAAGTATAGAGGACAAAGGAATTTGTGTGGCAGTGGTGGTATTAAGGGTGTAATCGGTGAAGGTAAACTCACAATAGTAAATTAAAAACATTGTTCTTGTGACGATGACGACGGATCGCTTAACTTTATTTATTTATGGTGGTGACATCGACAAGTACTACTACTAATAATAAAAATAATAAGAATAATACATTTGATGATACTGCTGTTAATGGTGGATATACTGCTAATAATAAATATTAATGATTATGGCAATAATTTAATTATGCTAATGACAAATTATGAGGATAATGAGGATAATGATGATGGTAATGAAGGTGAATAACGCACTCTCCAAACTTATGAGCATGAAAAGAGTAATTCAAGTGTCCATACCAATGTATTCATTCAAAGATATATTGGTAATGTAGGCTACCCATTTAATATAAGGTTAGAGAGGTTAATCAATATATTTATACCCAATTATTGTATACCGGTATGCCTTTTTAATACCTTCTTTATACCCTTGAAATTATACAGCGCAGAGAGTATAAGAAAAATGCCTGATGGGAACGGAAAAATAAGGGCAGAAAACCAATAAAAGAAACAAGAGAGGTGATGGAGAAGAAAGTAGTGGTGGTGGTGGTGATATTGGGGGAGGAATTGGCGAAGGTTTGGGTGGGAGGTAAACAATAGAAGAGGAGGAAGGGTGGCAGCTGGTTTGGGTGTAGGTGGTATTGGGGTGGCTAGGTGGTTTGTAGTGGTGTTGAGGGCAGTAGCAGTGATGTTGTATTGGTAGTGTAGTAGTTGTAATGATGACGTGGTAGAAGTGGTAGTTGTAGAAGTGGTGGTGTTGTAGTTGTGTTGGTGTGGTACTTGTATTGGTGATGGTGTTGTAGTGGTGATGGTGTTGGTGTGGTAATTGTAGTGGTAGCAGTAGTGGTTGTGCTGGCGGAGGAACATTAGATATTTGATGTTAGAGGATTGTTATGATGTTAGGTGTGCTGTTGTTAGTTGTTTTGATGGTAGCGGTGGTTGGTAGTGGTGATGATAATAGCTGTAGTGGTAATTGTGGTTGTGTAGGCGCTAACGGGTCTTTGGTGTTGGGTTGATGTTAGTGTTGTTGCTGGTAGTGGGTTGTGATTGTGGAGGCGACGGAGAGTGTTTGGCGGAAATAATGATATAGCAGGAAGATGATGTTGGTGATCAATACGGTGGTAAATAATGATATAGCAGGAAGATGATGTTGGTGATCAATACGGTGGTAAATAATGATATAGCAGGAAGATGATGTTGGTGATCAATACGGTGGTAAATAATGATATAGCAGGAAGATGATGTTGGTGATCAATACGGTGGTAAATAATGATATAGCAGGAAGATGATGTTGGTGATCAATACGGTGGTAAATAATGATATAGCAGGAAGATGATGTTGGTGATCAATACGGTGGTAAATGATATAGCAGGAAGATGATGTTGGTGATCAATACGGTGGTAAATAATGATATAGCAGGAAGATGATGTTGGTGATCAATACGGTGGTAAATAAAGGAAGATGATGTTGGTGATCAATACGGTGGTAAATAATGATATAGCAGGAAGATGATGTTGGTGATCAATACGGTGGTAAATAATGATATAGCAGGAAGATGATGTTGGTGACGGTGGTAAAATATAGCAGGAAGATGATGTTGGTGATCAATACGGTGGTAAATAATGGAAAGGTAAGAGAGGTCAGACAGGGAATAATGGTAGAATAAGAAGGTAATAAGGATAGGAGAAGGAGAACAACTTGTGATGGTTCAATGAGGAAAGCGACAGTAGTGAAAGAGGAAAAGTAACAGATGGAGGAATGATTTATGGGGAATGAAGTGTAAATTAAGAATAAGTAGCACAGATAATTATGGTAATGGTATGAACAAGCAGTGATAGCGGTAAAAAGGAAGGAAAATAAAGGAGGGACAATGAGATGATGCAATAATAGGAAAAGGAAGATATAACGAAGAGGGAGAGACAAATGAAGAAGAAGGAGGAGGAGGAGGAAGAATAAGAGAAGGAGATACAGATAAAGAGGAAGGAGTGATAAAGGAAGAGGAGACATTGATAAAAGGAAGACATACAAGAAGAAGGCAAGATAGAAGAAGAGGAAGAGCAAGAAGAGATGGAAGGAAAGAATGAGACTGCTGATGACAATGGTGGTGGAGAAGTTGGTGGTGATAGAGGTAAAGATGATGGGGCAGATGGTGATAGCGATGGTGTTGGTCGTGGTGATGGTGATAACGATGGTGGTGATGGTTTGCTAGCGTAGAAATTGGTGGTAATGGTAGCAAGTATGGTGCTGATGGTGATAGCGATGGCGGTGAAAGATTGGTAGAAGTGTCAGTGGTGAAGGTGGTAGAGATGTTAATGGTGATATTGATGGTGGTAATAAATTGGTAGGATACTGGTGGAGGTGGTGATAATAGCAAATATAGAGATAGCGTTTGGTAGCAGTGTGTTGGTGGTGATAGTGGTCAAGTTTTGGTAGCGATTATGCTGATAGCGATGTTTGTATACTTTTGGTAGCAGTGTGTTGGTGGTGATAGTGGTGGTCAAGTTTTGGTAGCGAATATAGTGATAACGATGTTGGTATACGGTTTGGTAGCAGTGTGTTGGGGAAGATTTGGTATCGAAGTGGTGGTAATAGTAGCGAAGATGTTGGTAGCGATGGTGGTGCCCGTTTGGTAACAGTGTGTTTGGTGGTGATAGAGGTGAGGGTGAAGATTTGGTAGCATAGTGGTGATAGTAATAGTAGTGAAGATGATGGTAGCGATGGTGGTGCCCGTTTGGTAACAGTGTGTTTGGTGGTGATTAGCTGATGGTGAAGATTTGGTAGCGTAGTGGTGATAGTAATAGTGATGAAGATGATAGTAGCGATGGTGGTCCCGTTTGGTAGCAGCGGCGGTAGTGGTGGTGGCATGGTGAAGATTAAGGAGCCAATAAATATGATGAAGGAGGGCGAGAAGAATGTGTTGAAGGCAGCAATGAGGGTAATGTACCACGTTATGAATTAGGTGAAGAGCACCACCAGTAGGAGGAGGAGGTAAAGAACTCATAATGGCCGGGGAACTCAGACGGTTTACAGATGGCACTGGCTCTTTATCTTACTTTACTTTATCGATCTATATGTGTGTCTTCCCTGTCTGCCAAGCTATTGTTTTACTGTGTATGTGTGTCTGTTTCTCTATTTTCTTTATACAGTAAATATCTTAATTTCTGTGTATATTTACAAGGTAAATTAAAGGAGCTAAACCAGGAAACTAAATGAAAGAGTCTGCTAAATCGGAGTTAGTAACGTAGTTTTCCTACTAAAATATGAACTAAAGGTTGCGATCAGTTTTCACTTAAGTCAGCTAAGAGGTAGTTAGGGACCTCATGATACTGTACTTAAGCGATTTATTATCGACAATGATAATGGTAAATTTACCTTGCTATGCGACTTACTTTAATTAAAGGGAATATTCTAAATCAAGGTCTCATAGAGTGAATGTGGATATTGTAAGGTACTTTTTCGCCAATTTACTTTTTTAATAATGGGAACAAACTTTCAAAAACTAGTCATTGGTTGCAAGATACTACCATGGATTTATTCAAAAGTAGATTAAATAGACATTTGCTAAGTATACGTATATTGTATAACTTAACCATTGATCTGTGTATATGTTATCAAAATTACCCCGATTAAATGAAGGAATAATCACAAATATCACTGAACAAACTAAAGGCTATTCAACTAGACTACAGGGATTTAAAGATCATCAAAGTTATTAATTCCCCTCGAAGCTTATGTACACAAATAAGGCTAAATAATTGCGTTCTCTCTGTATTATAGACAATTTTGTTGTATGAAAAAATATGTCGTTGATGGTGCAAATTCGGTATGGTTAATTGATAAATGTTTATATAACTTATTACAATATTTTCGTTTATAAGATTTATAGAAATCAATTACAATGACTAATTACTGCCTATAGTACAGTTGCCCAAATCAATTACAATGTCTAATTACTGCATATAGTACAGTTGCCCAAATCAATTACAATGTCTAATTACTGCATATAGTACAGTTGCCCAAATCAATTACAATGACTAATTACTGCATATAGTACAGTTGCCCAAATCAATTACAATGACTAATTACTGCATATAGTACAGTTGCCCAAATCAATTACAATGACTAATTACTGCATATAGTACAGTTGCCCAAATAAATAATGTCGCGGCACCAAGTATATTTCGATCAATAATTGGTATCAGCACTATATAAGCATTAATTGGTATCAGCACTATATAAGCATTAATTCATCGTTTCCAGTGAGATATGCAAACATGTTCCTATCTTTACACACCCTATTCAACATCTGACAGACATTAATACAGCACACAGCGAACAAAACGTAACGCCAGCGGAGACATGACTTATTTGGCCAACCGTACAAGGGGGAACTTCTTTTACAGAAGATGATGGTGCTTAAAGGGGAGATGACCGTTTTTCTGGTCCCCTTTCTTCCTCATGCTTTTCTCCATTAGTTTTGAGATGTTAAGACGTTTGCCCCATTAGTTTGTCGATTTTAAGACCTTTCGCCCCTTTGTCAATATTAACACCTTTCGTGCCATTTAGGTGTCGATTTATCTCCTGGCGAGCGACAGCGAGCCTACAATTGTGGAGGAAATGGCCTTCGGCCGTGACATTTTCTACCAAAAAATGTACACATTATTCTCGAAGGGGGACTTATAATGGATGTATTTTGTTTAAGTTTGATGGAGGTCTAGGGAGGAAACTAAACAAATATATGAATATATAACTAAATAGACCCCCCAAAATATCCACTGTCCCCTGAAGACCGGAACGCCTCTTTAGACCCGATTGGTCAGTGTGGTTTGTATACTACAGAAGGCTAACTCTATGTAACGCCCGGTAAGAGTTCCAATACCATCCACTAGACATGCCACCAAGATGGTGGCAACCCTTGATCTCAGTCCAACCTTAAGGGGGAAGGTAGTGGTTTTTCTCCCTCATGTTTAGTCCCATTAGCTCCGAGATTTTAAGACGTTCGTTCCATTAGTTTGGCGATTTTAAGACCTTTTGCCCATTTCTTAGTCAATTTAAGACCTGTCATGCCGTTTAAGTGTCAATGTTTTCGTGGCGAGCAACTGCACGCCTGTAATTGTAGGAGGAAACGGCCTTTGGCTGGGACATTTTTCTGCCGAAAAATTTACAAACTTATCTTGAAAGATGGTCTAGGGGGTGTTTTTTGTTTAAGCTTAATGGAGATCTAGCAAAGGTTACTATAATATGGATAAATAAATCATTACATAGGCCAAAAAATAGCCACTACCCCCTTAATTCCCCCCTGTCACTTACCCCCCCACCCACCCCGCTCTTCCTTTCCCTCTCTCGCACATCATGCCGCTGTATAATTCCAACTACGCTAGTTTTTAAGGTAAACACTGCGATTCAGTTGTTATTTATACTTTGTATTACTGCAAATTACAGCCCTAAAATTTCAACCTTCGTTCTCACACTAATTTGGGTGAGGTTATTTAACAAAAAAGTTGATAAATAATATATCCCCATCATCATCATTACTATTATTATTATTATTATTATTATTGTTATAATTTGACAAAGTGCAACCCTACAGACAAAAGTACATATACACAGATAAACACAAAGATAGAGAGGCAGAAATAAACAGACAGGCAGGACAGATGGAACACAGACATATACACATCCCGACAGAACCAAACAGACAGACAGAACAGACTCCACACGCACATACAGACATCCAGACACGGAACTCACACACATACACGCACAGACATCCCGACAGACAGAGATAAACAGACAGGCAGGACAGACTACACACACACATACAGACAGACAGAGACGGGACACGCATACATACACACACAGACATAGACAAACAGACAGGCAGGACAAAAAGAAGGCATCCAGACAGACACAGACAAACAGACAGGCAGGACAGAAGGAACACACATAAACACGCACACAGCCATCCCGACAGAGACAAACAGACGGGTAGGACATATGGAACACACACAGACAGACATCCCGACAGACAGAGACAAACAGACAGGCAGAACAAACACATCTAGACATACAGACAGACAAAGACAAACAGACAAGCAGGACAAACACAGACAGACAAACAGACAGGCAGGACAGACGGAACACAAACACACACACACAAACAGACAGGCAGGACAAACACATCCATACAGACAGACAGAGACAAACAGACAGGCAGGACAAACATCCAGACAGACAGACAGACAGACAGACAGAGACAAACAGACAGGCAAGACAAACATATCCAGACAGACAGACAGACAGAGGCAAACAGACAGGCAGGACAAACACATCCAGACAGACAGACAGACAGACACAAACAGACAAGCAGGACAAACACATCCAGACAGACAGACAGACAGAGACAAACAGACAGGCAGGACAAACACATCCAGACAGACAGACAGACAGAGACAAACAGACAGGCAGGACAAACACATACAGACAGACAGAACAAACACATCCAGACAGACAAGACAGGCAGGACAAACAGACAGGCAGGACAAACACATCCAGACAGACAGAGACAAACAGACAGGCAGGACAAACAGACAGGCAGGACAAACACATACAGACAGACAGAACAAACACATCCAGACAGACAGACAGGCAGGACACAAAGAACACATACAGGCACCAGAAAGACAGAAATAAACAGATGGGCATTACACGAGGAATACACACAGACAGACACAAAAAGACAGGCAGGACAAACACAGACAGACAGAGAGGAACAGACGGGCAGAACACAAGGAACACACACAGACATCCAGACAGACAGAGAGAGACAGACTTAATTGAATGCAGAGTGTGAGAGTTAGGACGAGTTGCGAGAGTTAGCTTTAGCATATAGTTTGAGGTAGTAGAGAAAAGTGGCTCTTCCATGAATATCCCACAGTAATATAGAGTTATAACTCCATGACAATAACATTAAATTATTGCTTCACTGTATTTATTTTGTATTAATTTCACCACAACACCAAACACCTCCAATGAAATTAATGAAAGCATATAATTATGTGATCCACCAGGATTCGAACCCGGGTTATCACACACATATTTTTTAGACACCTTAACCATTACACCACCAAGACGGATAAAGGTTTATGCACACGCCTACGACTTATTATCCATTCTCGAATACTGGATATTAATCTAATCATGTTCATATTCCCACCGCTCTATGGTAGCCTAATAGAAGGGTTAATGAGTTAATGACCTGACTGATTCATTAACTACTAGACTAACCAATGACTAACTGGGTTGTCCAAGTTGATATATTTACATAAATTTACATAGATACACTGGCCACACAGACCTTATGATCCAAACGAGGTGGAATGAATTAATTCTAGTAGAGATGGCACATCGGATAGAAAAGGAAAGTTGAAGGAAAGGGTGGAAAAGAAGATAGAAAAGAAGAAGAAGAAGAGAGAGAGAGACCAGATCTCACTGGTGGTGAGAGTGAGCCCGTGAGAGTGAGATTACAGTAGATAGAAGATAAATTATATATAAATAGATAGATAGATATAGGTACATATATATTCAACTTTGTATTTTGTACACATTAAAGTGAAAGGGACCTTTAACTATATTTGTTCAAAGTTTAAACATACAGAAAATGTTGAGAATGTAATTTGATAAAATTTCACTGATCTCTTCATACTGTAAAAGTCTTTGTTTGTTTGTTTTTTAACTGTAAACAAATGCGACATTATAACACTGATTACTTGCTTCTACATTCCGTATTATATCCGTAAACACAGTACCGGTACAGAGTTTGATGTTGCATGTGAAGTACCCTCATTTTACGTTCTTAGCATAGCGTGTTTTTTTTTTTGTTTTTTTTTAGCTCACCATGTTAAATAAATGTGCTTCGAAACAACAGAAATTACAACAACGAAGGTAATACAATTTTAGGCTAGAAAAATTATACCTTAAAAATAGAGTGCAATGAAAGCACCAAAAATCAACGAAATACACAGGATTCGGGGAGGAAAAATATGGTAAACACAGAAATTCAAGACCAAATAAGGGGGTTTCATTGCTAGCGACTGCGATTACCATTCTCCCTCCCCCCCCCCCTCTCTCTCCCTCCCTCCCTCTCTCCCTCTCTCCCTCCCTCCCTCCCTCCCTCCTTCCTTCCTTCCTTCCTTCCTTCCTTTCTTCCGCGGGAACAATGAGAAGGAGTAATGAGAAAATGAAGAGAAGGAAGAGGAAGTTGAGGAAGAGAAAACCAAGGAAGAATAAAAGAACAGAAAAAAAGTAAGAGAAATTAAAGGGAAAGAGAGAAACAAAGAGTAGGACGAATAGGAAGAGGGAGAAGGGAAGCGTAAAACTAGGAAGAGGAAGACGAGGAAGATTAAGACTGTGATGAAAAGGGAGAAGGAGAAGGCAAAAAATACACAAGATTGAGGTGAAAAAATAGAACATAAGAGTAAGAGTAAAATGAGAAAGAACAACAATATGGGGTGGGATTCAGAACAACAATATGGGGTGGGATTCAGAACAACAATATGGGGTGGGATTCAGAACAACAATATGGGGTGGGATTCAGAACAACAATATGGGGTGGGATTCAGAACAACAATATGGGGTGGGATTCAGAACAACAATAAGGGGTGGGATTCAGAAGCTATATGTTTCCGGAGAAAGCAGAGGATGATGCATGTACCGGTATCAAGAATGATGCAACAAAATGTGAAGAAATATAAAGAAGAAAATAATGCAGAAATGAGCTAGAAGAAAACACAAAAATCTAAATAAGTTTGCCAGTGTCGGAAGCGAGAGGTACGTTTGGAAGAGAGGACATAATCGAGCGGGGTTGCACGCAGGGTATTGTGTTGGATACAAAAGCTGTGTCACAGATATCAAAAGATCATTAAAAAATTGCGAATGAAGAGGAAGTCTGTACAAAATAAAAGGGACATTGAAGAAGAATAGCACAGAACGGCGGATTAACCCTTTGAGGATTATGATGCGTTTTGACAGTTTATTCTGGCTATTATTACACGATTTTATTCAGATTAGGAAGGGTATATGGACGTAAGAGGGTTAATTGAGATATAGTCCTTACCATTTTAATTCCCACAGATCCTTCTTAAGCTGTATAAAATCGTTTAATGATAGCCATAATAAACTGTCAAAACTCGTCAAGATCCCCAAAGGGTTAAGGTGAAAGGGTATTTATATATTTGTTTTTAGTGTTTTATCTAATACATTTTTAAGTTTTCTCCCTAGACCTCCATCGAGATTAAAAAAACATCCCCACCACTCCCCCTTCTAGATAAATTTGTAAATTTTTCGGTAGAAAAATGTCCAGGCCGAAGGCCGATTTACTCTTAAATTTTAGGTTAGCAATCACTCGCCAGGAAAAAAAATCGACACCTAAATGGCGCGAAAGGTCTTAATATTAACAAAGAAATGGGAAGAAAGGTCTTAAAATCGCCAAACTAATGGGGCGAACGTTTTAAAATATCAAAACTAATGGGGCTAAACATGAGGGAGATGGAGGTCCAGAAATAGAAAATCCCATTAAAGGTAAAATATAGAATATAAAATGAGAATCTTAGGTCAAGATAACACCATTCATCCGACGTTGGAGTGTTAATTAGGTTTTTTAGTTTATCTAGTATGGAATGCTTTGATTGTGTTTGCCATTTTCAAGCCATAACCAGACCGGTCTCTCTTCAAGCTTTAACAAAAAAAAAAAAAAAAAAACGTGTCATAAACCCCACTTCAAACTAAATGTGTACATTTTTCGACAGAGAATTATCCCGGCCGATGGACGATTAATTTCTTCTAAATTGCAGGCTCGCAGTTGCTCGCTCATCATTAAATCGACACCTGAATGAGGTAAAGCGTCTTATAATCGCCAAACTAATAAAGGTGGAACAGGGAGGGTCCAACACAAAAAAAATAACCTTCGCATTGCAGTAGATAGGGTTAACCATTTTAGTGCGGGCAACTTCTTGTATATTTATATTTACCTTTATATAAACGATGGTGTGCTGTTTAAGGGGAGATGGACCGTTTTTCTGATCCTCTACCTTCCTCATTTTTATCCCCATTAGTTTTGAGATATTAAGACGTTTGCACCATTAGTTTGTAAATTTTAAGACCTTTCGCCCCATTTCTTTGTCAATTTTAAAACCGTTCGTGCCCTTTAGGTTGTCCCATTAGTTTGTCAATTTTAAGACATTTCGCCCCATTTCTTTGTCAATTTTAAAACCTTTCGTGCCCTTTAGGTGTTGATTTTTTTTCCTGGCGAGCGATAGCGAGCCTGTAATTGTGGAGGAACCGGCCTTCAGCCATGACATTTTTCTACCGAACAATGTACAAATTAATATCGAAGGGGAATTTAATGGATGTTTTTTTTAAAGTTTGATGGAGGTCTACGGAGGAAACTAAAAAATAAATGAATATATTAATATATACAATAGACCCCAAATATAACTACTGTCCCCTTAAGAAGGATCTGTGGTAGTTAAAGGGTTATTAAAGATAGTTTTTTTTTCTTGTCACCTCTCCTTCCCCCATCTCTCCTTCTGTTTCTTTTCCTCCTCTTACTTCTCCTTCTGACCTCTCTCTCTCTCTCTCTCTCTCTCTCTCTCTCTCTCTCTCTCTCTCTCTCTCTCTCTCTCTCTCTCTGGTATACTGTAATGGTTAAGAACGCCCTCTAGGAATTAAAAGGCCTGCAAACCAACTCCATTAACCCTTTCCCTGCCACCTCAACTGAATGAAATCGCTTAATGTCAGCTAGAATACATATAAATCGCTTAATGTCAGCTAGAATACATATAAATCGCTTAATGTCAGCTAGAATACATATAAATCGCTTAATGTCATATAAATCGCTTAATGTCAGCTAGAATACATATAAATCGCTTAATGTCAGCTAGAATACATATAAATCGCTTAATGTCAGCTAGAATACATATAAATCGCTTAATGTCAGCTAGAATACATATAAATCGCTTAATGTCAGCTAGACTCATATAAATCGCTTAATGTCAGCTAGAATACATATAAATCGCTTAATGTCAGCTAGAATACATATAAATCGCTTAATGTCAGCTAGAATACATATAAATCGCTTAATGTCAGCTAGAATACATATAAATCGCTTAATGTCAGCTAGAATACATATAAATCGCTTAATGTCAGCTAGAATATATATAAATGACGTCCTCTTACAAAAAAGAGTTGAAGGGGGATGGTTGGCTCTTCTGGTCCCCCTTTTCCCTCATGTTTAGCCCCATTAGTTTTCAGATTTTAAGACGTTCGGCCTATTAGTGTGGCGACTATATGAACTTTCGCCCCTTTCTTTGTCAATAATAAGACCTTTCATGCCATTTAGGTGTCAATAAGACCTTTCATGCCATTTAGGTGTCAATAATAAGACCTTTCATGCCATTTAGGTGTCAATTTTATTCGTGGAGACCGATAGCGAGCCTGTTATATATGAGAAACCGGCATGTATCTACCGAAAAATTTACAAATCTATCTAGAAAGGGGTAATGGGGATTTAGTTTTTTTCCTTTTTTAGCTTGATGGAGGTCTAGGGATTAAACTAAAAAATATAAAAATATAATAAATAAATATTAGGACCAATCAATATAGTCTTCCCCCCTTTAAGAGTAGGCTAATCAAATATGAGTAGAAGAGTGGAGCCGTGAGGAGGAGGAGGAGGTGAGTCAGGTGAGGAGGAGGAGGTGAGTCAGGTGAGGAGGAGGAAGTGAGTCAGGTGAGGAGGAGGAGGTGAGTCAGGTGAGGAGGAGGAGGTGAGTCAGGTGAGGAGGAGGAGGAGGTGAGTCAGGTGAGGAGGAGGAGGTGAGTCAGGTGAGGAGGAGGAAGTGAGTCAGGTGAGGAGGAGGAAGTGAGTCAGGTGAGGAGGAGGAGGAGGTGAGTCAGGTGAGGAGGTGAGTCAGGTGAGGAGGAGGGTGAGTCAGGTGAGGAGGAGGAGGTGAGTCAGCTGAGGAGGAGGCGAGTCAGGTGAGGCGGAGGAAGTGAGTCAGGTGAGGAGGAGGTGAGTCAGGTGAGGAGGAGGAGGTGAGTCAGGTGAGGAGGAGGAGGTGAGTCAGGTGAGGAGGAGGAGGTGAGTCAGGTGAGGAGGAGGAGGTGAGTCAGGTGAGGAAGAGGTGAGTCAGGTGAGGAGGAGGTGAGTCAGGTGAGGAGGAGGAGGTGAGTCAGGTGAGGAGGAGGAGGAGGTGAGTCAGGTGAGGAGGAGGAGGTGAGTCAGGTGAGGAGGAGGAGGTGAGTCAGGTGAGGAGGAGGAAGTGAGTCAGGTGAGGAGGAGGTGAGTGAGTGAGAGGTAGGCTGAGTAGGGTCGGATTTTGGTCTGTTTATCTAGTTGTATATTCCTTTAATAGTGAGCTCGCTAGACCTACATCAAGCTTAAACAAAAACACTCCTTTGACCCCCCCCCCCCCCTTCCCTTCAAGATAAATTTGTAAATTTTTCGGAAGAAAAATGTCCAGGCCGAAAGCCGGTTCCTCCTAGAATGACAGGCTCGCTATCGCTCGCCAGAAAAAATCGACACCCAATGGGCACGAAAGGTCTTTATATTGACAAAGAAATGGGGCGAAAGGTCTTAAAATCGCCAAAGTAATGGAATGAACGTCATCAAATCTCAAAGCTAATGGGACTAAACATGAAGGAGAAAAAGCAACTATACCGGTACTCCATTGAGTTGACCCGTGCATCTGGCTCCTAACTGGTGTTTGTATAGAGGCTCATGATTGGCTAGCTTATCAGTACCCTTCATCACTGGCCAAAATGAGTGGCAGAGCTGATAATATATTTATTATTAGCTATATTCATTGAGATAGTCTTTCCCCTAGAAGATACGATGGCTAATTTCTTTTCTGCTTTCTGGTTATTATTAGACGATTTTATTTATATTAGGAAGGGTACGTGGAAGTCAGAGGGTTAATTGAGATAGTCTTTACTTTTATCATTCCCACATATTCTTCTTAAACTGTATACATTCGTCTAAAGATGTCAAGAATAAACTATCAAAATGCGTCACAATCTTCAAAGGGTTAACGGTCTTCATGTGGCATACCGAAGTAAAATTATATCTAAAAATCGTAATATCAAAGAGGGTTTTCGATAGTGGTAATCTACGGTCCTCTACTGTGTCTTGGACGTATATTTGTGATAGCGTATTCTCTATTTGTGATAGTGTATTCTCTATTTGTGATAGTGTATTCTCTATTTGTGATAGTGTATTCTCTATTGTTTCACCTGGAGGCAACATTAAGGGGAAGTATGGTGTTTTCTGAACCTCCTTCTCCTTCATGTTTAGTCCCATTAGTTTTCACATTTTAAGATTTTCGCCCTTTTCTTTGTCAATATTAAGGCCTTTCTTGCCATTTAGGTGTCGATTATGTCCTGGCGAGCGATAGAGAGCCTATATTTTAGGAGGAACCGGCCCTACCGAAAAATGTGTAACAATTAACACATGAACATAATATGTCTAGCATACCAAGTCTGTATAGGCTACTCAAAAACACATTTCGTTAACAAATATTGTTAATAGTTGAGTAATCACGTTGGGGACATGGATATTTACCCTCAATTAAAAGGCAGACCAATTATTTAACTATATTCTTAAAACTCACTACATTGGAACCGTTTACCTTGGTGAAGGATATAGTTGGTGATGGTGGATGGTATCTCGTTGCCTTATATATACCAATGTTGTCGGCTACCTCAGTTGATGGCGTGCCTGCCAACATCCCAGGAGACTCGGTTTCAATCCTTATTCAAGATGAAAAGTTATTCTGAGATATAGCCGGCGGTTACCGTCTCCCCTTCACCAAGAGAGATGGGTAATGGTCTCTGGTTGATTAATGTGATCAAACGCTTGTGAATCCTAGGAGGAGGAGATACGGGCGCTATAGACGATTTGTTTTATATTCGTTCGGTTATGGGGCAGACATCACAGTTCCCGTAAGCTTAAAAAGACAGGAATAAGTGCTACAACATGAATTGTTGATTTAAAGCTAGACATTAATCTACTATAAATCGAAACGTTTACATACTATGTTATCACTATACATTCATGTTCTGTTCAGTAACGTATGCCTTCACTATGATTAATATAATGGTGAACACGTTATACACAATTACTATCTAGCTACACTGTTAATGATAGAGAACAAGTCAAGGATATACGCAGAATATAAATGTATGAACTTGTCTGGCATCAAAGGACATGAGTACGCTTCATATTACCTGCAGGTATAAAACTGCATGCTAATTAAAGCCGTTAAGGGGAGTTTTCCACTTGAGTTTATTTTTTGTTCTGGACCCCTTTCTCCCTCATGTTTAGCCCCGCTGCTTTTGAGATTGTAAGACGTTCGCCCCATTAGTTTGGCGGTTTTAATTAAAGAACTTTCGCCTCATTGTTGTCAATGTTAAGACCTTTCGTGCCATTTAGGTGTCGATTTTGTCCCTGGCGAGCGATAGCGAGCCTGTAATTTAAGAGGAACCGGCCTTTGGCCGCGAAAAAAGTACACATTTATCTTGAAAGGGGGTCTAGGGGCTGTAATTTTAAGTTTGATGGAGGTCTAGGGAACACACTAGAAGACTCCCTTTAATTGGAGCGTCATATCAAGGACAGTAGAGGAATTATATTGTAGTTATATTTTCATTGGGTTTTATCATGCTCGTAATCCCTTGAGTAAAACTGTAATAGCTTGGCGGCCGGTGGAATAATCGGGTGAATTATTAAATATGTAATGACGTATTTTTACTTTTACTGTGGATATAATTAGACGATTTCATTAAGCTTAGGAAAGATCTATGAATCAAAGAATTGCGACTATTTACATCCCCTTGATTCCTAGAGGTTCTTCTTAAGTTGAATAATATTGTTTACTTAACGTTAGAATAAATATATAATAGCGCCATTGTATTTAACCTCTTGAGGATTAATCGTTTATTTTGGCTTTAATTAGACGATTATATTAGGCTTAGGAAGAATTAGTGGGAACTAGAGAGATAATCGAGATAGTTTTTACCCCTTTGATTACTGAAGATCCTTCCTAAATTGCATAAAGTCTTCTAAAGATAGACTAAATATATACTGTATAGTGTCAAAATGCGTCTTAGTACTGGAGGAGTTAAAGGGTTATAAACTACCGTATAAGAAAGGTGTCTCCTATTTCTATGACTAAAGCCGGTATCGCACGAGCTCTTTCCTTCTCAGCACTGGTCTGGCAGCTTATGAGGTCAACTTTTAAGGTAATTCCATCACCTAAATTAACGTATCATCAGTCTAAAGTCGGTTTCATCTCAGCTGACGGTAAATTGAATCCTTTGACAACTAATTGCTCGATAAATAATGGAATAATACAACACTAATATGTATCTGAGTCATAATTATGCCACGTTTCATAATCATCATCATATTTCGGCAAAACAAATATTCGTAATAACTGAATAATCACGACGAGGACATGGCAATTGACCGCCAGCTGGAAAGAAACAGAGTATAGTTTCCGATACCAGTGCAAAATATCCCAAAAATGTTGCCTGAAATCTGTTGACTATCGCATGTTGAGGATAAAAACTCTCGTGTGATACCCCCTTCACGGACGAGCTGTTACGGCCTCTGGACCCCTTTCTTCCTCTTATTTAACCCCATTAGTTTTGACAAATTTTAGAAGTTCGGCCCATTAGTTTGGCGATTTTAAAGATGATGGTGCATGGGTTGAGATAAACATGGAATAATAATCGCCAACCTGCACATAATTATCTTACAAAATGCAATGGAACTGAAATAATTATTAACAATGGTATACATATGGTCATACAAACCACTACAGTATACGGCAGCGTCATTTTCTTGTTATTCGGGCATATTGCTAATGTAGTGGAGAGGGCCTTAACCCCTTCTGTACCGGCGACGTATATTATATTTTATTCTAGCTTTATTTAGACGATTTTGTGCAGTTATAAAATAGCTGTAGTAGAAAATAGGGATAAAGGAGATATTTCGAAGCCTGTTAATTGCTGGAGACCCTTTTTAAGCTTAATACAATCGTCTAGCAGTATCAAGAATAAAGCTAAAAGCACGTCGCCAGTACGGAGGGAGTTAATAGTCCCACCTGGAAGGTCCGAGTTGAAGCTCAGCTGAGGTCATGAAATGTTTTTTCACTGCACTGCAAGCGGTTACTGCCTCCTTTGAACAGGTAAATGGGGCGTTGTGTTAGCTTTTAGGTATCCCTGCTTAGCAACAATAGCCTGGCTGACTCAAGGCTTTGACGTAAATAGTTGTAGCATTCTTCCTTGTCGACACCGCTCAGCTAGGACCATTCAACCATTTTAAATCTTAAACACTACACTCGGTTTCATTTCATCTGACGGTAAATTGAAACTCTCAACAACTGATTTCTCAACAAATAACGGAAAAATATGAAACTACTATGCCTCCCCATCATATCAAGACCACGTATACATAATCAGCACCACATTTCACTACACAATCTTCAAAATAACTGATAAATCTTGATGGGAACATGGTCATTTACCGTCAGTTGAAAAGAAACAGACTATAGACTTTTATTTAGCACTGAAAGGGCCTCTAGGAATAAAAGTGATGCAAACTCTTTCAATTAACTCTTCAACTCCCACAGATCTTTCCTAAACTGAATAAAATCGCTTAATGATAACCAACAAACAATGCAGACAATCGTGCCGGTGTACTGAAGAGGTTAAAGAAGAGCTGCTCGACATCAGATGACTCATGTTGGAGGGACAATGCACGATCATTTACGTAACGGTAAGGTACAGTCTCGCTCACAAGTTCCGGCCCACCTCTACAAATTCATTATTGAGTATATCTTTATGCTATTACAAACTGTGATCCTTAGCACGTATGAACAAAGTCCTAATATTCAAGATTTGTTGAGTAGTACGGCATTATTTCTGTTGTCAGCACGTATAAACAAAGTCCTTATATTCAAGATTTGCTGAGTAGTACGGCATTTGTCTTTTGTTAGCACGTATAAACAAAGTCCTTATATTCAAGATTTGCCGAGTCGTACGGCATTATTCTTTTGTTGCACGTATAAACAAAGTCCTTATATTCAAGATTTGCCGAGTGGTACGACATTATTCTTTTGTTAGCACGTATAAACAAAGTCCTTATATTCAAGATTTGCTGAGTGGTACGGCATTATTCTTTTGTTAGCACGTATAAACAAAGTCCTTATATTCAAGATTTGCTGAGTAGTAAGGCATAGTTTTCTTTTGACAAGTGAGGGAATAGATGACGCTATAATGATACACAACAACTTTTGGCGGTGACTATAGGTTAAGGAGGATGAGCATGTATATTTGAATTTATATATATACTGTATATATATATATATATATATATATATATATATATATATATATATATATATATATATATATATATATATATGTTTCTTCCTTAGACCTTCATCAAACCGTAAAAAACACTCCCTAGATACCCCTTCAAGAATTTGTTTTTCATTTATCGGTAGAAAAATGTCCAGGCCGCAGGCCGGTTACTTTTAAAATTACAGGCTCGCTATCGCTCGTCTGAAAAATATCGACACCTAAATGACACGGAAGGTTTTAATATTGACAACAAAATGGGGCGAAAAGTCTTAAAATCGCCAAACTAATGGGCTGAACGTCTTAAAATCTGAAAACTAAAGTAACTAAGCATGAGGGAAAAGGGGGTCTAGAAAACGACCCATCTCCCATTAACCGCTTCTGTACCGGTGATGGACTTTTCATTACATTCTGGCAACTATTACACGATTTTGTTCAGCTAAGGAAAGACGTCTACCCATTAAAAATCGACAGACTATCTCAATCTATTATTTTAGCTACCATATATCATTCCTAAGTTATTTTAGCTACCATATATCATTCCTAAGTTATTTTAGCTACCATATATCATTCCTAAGTTATTTTAGCTACCATATATCATTCCTAAGTTATTTTAGCTACCATATATCATTCCTAAGTTATTTTAGCTACCATATATCATTCCTAAGCTTCATAAAATCGTCTAAACGTAACTGAAATCTATTAAAAGAGACGTCGCCTGTACAGATTGGGTTAAGGGGAGGCAGACCGTTTGTTTGGTCTATTAATTCATGTATTCATATATATTTTTTAGTTTCCTCCCTAGACCTCCATCAAGCTTAAAAAACACCCCCTAGACCCCCCCCCCCAAATTTATCTTGACGGGGGGGGGGCCCCCCCCCCCCCGTCAAGATAAATTTGTAAATTTTTCCAGCCAAAGGCCGGTTCCTCTTAAAATTGCAGGCTCGCTTTCGCTCGCAAGGAAAAAATTGACACCTAATTGGCTTGAAAGGTCTTAAAATTGACAACGAAATGGGGCGAAATGTCTTAAAATCGCCAAAGTAATGGGCTAAACGACTGAAAAATCTGAAAACTAAAGTGGCTAAGCATGAGGGAGAAGAGTGTCTATAAAACGGTCTGCCTCCCCTTAAGAGAAGGAAGCTGCTGCCAGGCCGTGTTTACAGTTGGCGATAAATACGGAGTCACACCAACGATATTACTGGCAATTGTTTCAGCATTTTTAGGTTGGTAGCTGCTGAATTAATTGTGTAAGACTTCGAGAATCTACAATAGTCTACTCTCAGGCTATAGTCTATTCGCTGGAAGTAGGCGATACATCATTAACTCTAACCTCTGTAACTCAAAAAGGACTAGAGTAATCAAGGTAATATTTCCACCATTTGGGAAGAGTCAGCCAAGGAATAGATGTGGAAAATTACAGCCAATTTGCTCTAGCCCTTATTGAGTTACAGAGGATAGAGGTCATGATTTTTCGCCTACTTACAGTGAATAGACTATAGTTGACAATGTTAACGAGTCTAAAAACGTTGCCTGAAAATTTCCCCAAAGTTGTGATTTATGAACTATCGGAAAAAACGTTCGCATGTCACGTGTGCAGTGCTTTCATTTTTCGCTAGCTCTACACTGTGTTGATGTCTGCCAGATGTTGAATAAGGTGTACACATCCATGTTTTTTTCATTACAATTAGGTCAGATATCGTAACCTCTAACCTCTGTACCTCAAAAAGGGTTAGAGCAAATGGGCTGTAAATGTTCACATATTCCCTAATTGACTTTTCCCAAATGGTTGAAATATGATCTCGATAAATCCAGTAATTTTATTTAGTATTAATATTATTATTATCATTATTATTATTATTTATTATTATTATTATTTTCATTATTTTTATTTTATGAATTATTGTTATTATTATTGGTATTAGTATTTGTATTATTTTGTTCAAGTTATAGAAGTTAGTGGTTAGTATTCTTGGCCTACTTATAATGAATAGATTTCCATAAATCAATAAACACTCCTTATAATTAGCGGAATCGAGTGCAGCACGAGCATAGTTTATAAATTGTGAAAACAGTCATGTCTTCCTTCCACAACAAGAACCATGGTTACCTTTCTACTAAACAAAAACACTTCATGAAACAGAATAATGCTGCCTTTGTGTTCAACTCAGGTACAGTTGTATTAAGGGGGTAGTGCTCGTGTTTTGGTATATATATATATATATATATATATATATATATATATATATATATTGTTCTATCTATCTATCTATCTATTGCCTGACGCCGTGATCCCCGAAGGGGTGGCCACGAACGAACCACCCCCATGCACCTCTGTCCCCAGTCAGTCGATGCCCCTCCCCCCAACCAGCACTGCCTTCGTTCATATACTTCCTCACTCCATCCTTCCACCTCTCATTCGGTCTACCTCTCCCTCTCTGTCCCTCCACCTCGCTCTCGTACACCCTCTTAGTCATTCTCTCGCTTTCCATACGTTCCATATGGCCGAACCATCTCAAGTTGTTCCTTTTCACACTTTCTAGCACATCTACCTCCACACCACACATCCTTCTTACTTCCTCATTAGTCTGTCTATCCCTCCATGTAACTCCGCATGCACTCCTTAAGTAATTCATTTCCACTGCTCTCACTCTTGGTCTGAGTCTCTCAACCAACGTCCATGCTTCGCTTCCGTAAGTCAGTGTCGGGATTACCACACTGTCATGCAAGGACTTCTTCACTTCCATACTGACCACCCTATTTCTTGTTACTGCTTTTAGCGTTCCTACAACCCTCTTCCCCTGTTGTACCCTCTCCCGCACTTCTTCATCCATAGTCCCATCTTTACTCAACGCACTGCCCAGATACTTAAAAGAGTTGACGATCTCCATAGCCTGACCGTTCAGCTTCACCTCACACTCTGTGACTTCACCCCTTTCGAAGACCATAACCTTGCTCTTCCCCGCATTTACCTTCAAATTCCGTTTTTCGCACACTGTTCCAAACTCATTTACCAGACCCTGCAACTCCCATGCATTATCACTCATCAGAACTGTATCATCCGCAAACAGCAGTATAGGTAGCTTCCACTCACTTCCCTCCCTTTTCAACGATACACCAACACCCACTGCTCTTGATAGTATTTCTTTCATGACTCCATCCATATATACAGTAAACAACCACGGGGACATCACACACCCGTTTCAAACCAACATTCAGGTCAAAGAACTCGCTCTGCTCACTCTCCACACGTACTGCCACCTTTGCACCCTCATACATGCTCTTCACTGCTTTCAGCAACTTGCCCTCTACTCCGTATATTCTAAGTACTTTCCACAAACCTTCTCTATCCACTCTGTCATAGGCCTTCTCCAAGTCCATAAAGGCAACATACACCTTTTGTTTCTTCTCCAGATACTTCTCCACAACACAATTCAGGGTAAAAATCTGATCTACACATCCTCTTCCCTTCCTAAAACCTCCCTGCTCGTCGCCTATCCATTTCTCCGTTCTCACTCTCACTCTCTCAATCACTACCCTACTGTATACCGTCCCTACTACGCTTAGAAGACATATTCCTCGGTGGTTACCACACACTCCTCTTTCCCCTTTGCCCTTATATAGGGGGACTATTATGCCAGTCTTCCAGTCATCGGGTGCACTCCCCTTCTCCCATGCTAGTTTGCACATTTTCCATACCCATTCTATCACTATCTCACCACCATACCTCAACATTTCCCCACACACTCCATCTATATATATTCATTTATGTTTTCAGTTTCCTTCGCTAGACCTCCATCAAGCTTTAAAAAAACACCCCCAAGACCCCCTTTCAAGGTAAATTTGTACTTTTTTCGGTAGAAATATGTTACGGCCGAAGGCGGGTTCTTTCTAAAATTACTTTCTCGCTATCGCTCGCCTGGAAGATATCGACACCTGGATGGGGAAAAAACTTCTTAAAACAGTAGACTGAATCGGGCCAAATGAATACAAGTCAGAGAAAAAGAGAAAGGAAGATAAAAAAAAAACAGGTAAACCCCCGTAGCATAAGAAAACGGAAATCTGCAGAAAGCCGATTGGCCAACCCAAAGCAGATCCCTTTCACACCCAACCTATCTCGTCTATGAGCCTATCGTATCTGATCTTGAAGCTCTCTATCGTTCATGATCCTACTATAGCACTCGGTAGCCTATTCCACATATCTACAAATCTCTTACCAAACCAGTACTTGCCTATGTCTTTTCTCAAACGAAATGTATCGAATTTAAAACCATTTGTAGGCGTTATCTCGCTATCACTGACCTTCGGTACATCTTTCATGTCCTCAATATTCATCCCACTTTCCCATATGAACACCTCTATCATATCCCCTCTAATTCTGCGTCTCTATAACAAATGCAAGCCTAATTTATTCCACCATTATCGAGCCATGTATTTTAGTCTGTTCCCTAGGAACAATGCCTTCTCGACCCAGAGTCCTTCCAACCTAAATTTGTAAACAAAACAAAATAGAAAAAATTTCCCAGCCGAAGGCCGAATTCTCCTAAATTACAGGCTCGCTATTGCTCGTCCAGAAAAAAAGATCGACACCTGAATAAGGTGAAGCATGTTATTATCGCCAGACTAATCGGGTAAAACGTCTTAAGATCTTCAAACTACTAGAGCGAAACAGGAGAGTCCCAGAAAGTCATCCCCTCAGCCCAAATAGGGTTAAAGATACACTAACCAAGTGCAGGGATGGTGCTGAGTAAGGTGGCTGAGTGGAAACAAATTATAGTAGACCTTAGTTGGCGGTGTGTGTGTGTGTGTGTGTGGGGGGGGATCTGATGTGTTTAATTATAGTCATATGTGTGTATGTATGAGAGAGAGAGAGAGAGAGAGAGAGAGAGAGAGAGAGAGAGAGAGAGAGAGAGAGAGAGAGAGAGAGAGAGAGAGAGCGACAGAGAGAGAGAGAGAGAGACTTATATTAACTAAAACATTTAAATCCACGTACCCCAAACAAAAATAACGGTAACAAAACAAAACATATATCTCAATAATAGTTATAACGAAGATCGATAAACAATTAAGATGAATATAACAAATAAAACAATAATAGTTAGTGCCAACCAACTACATCCCATGTTTCCCCCGTGGCGGCGAACCCATAAAAGAGTCGTCAAAAGTCTTCCAAACTGGGCTGAGATGTCGAACTTGGTTCACTTTTTGGCCGATTTTTGCATATATTCATTATTTTTCTAGTTTCCTCCCTAGACCTCCATCAAATTTAAATAAACATCCATTAGATCCCCCTTCTAGATTAATTTGTACATTTTTCGGTGGGAAAATGTCCCGGCCGGTTTTTCCAACATTACAAGCTCACTATCGTTCGCCAGGGAAAAAATTGACACCTAAATAGCACGAAAGGTCTAAATATTGACAAAGAAATGGGGCGAAAGATCTTAAAATCGACTAACTAATGGGGCAAACATCTTAACATCTGAAAACTAATGGGGCTAAACATGAGGGAGAAAGTGGTCCAGAAAACCGGCCCATGTCCCCTTAAGGGGTGATGGACCGGTTTTCTGGACAACTTTCTCCCTCGTGTTTAGCCCCATTAGTTATGAAATTTTAAGATGTTTGGCCCTTTAGTTTGACGATTGTAACACCTTGTGCTCCTTTTCGTTGTCAATTTTAAGACCTTTTGTGCTTTTTAGGGATGTCGATTTTTTCCTAGCGAGCAATAGCGAGCCTGTAATTTTAAGAGGAACCGGCCTTCGGCCGGAAAATGTTTGTACCGAAAAGTTTACAAATTTATTTTGAAAGGTACTCTACAGTAGGACGTGTTATGTTTAAGCTTGATGGAGGTCTAGCCAGGAAACTAAAAATAATATGAGTAACCGAATAAATAGAAGAAAAAAACAGCCACCATTCCCTTAAGGGGAGATTTGTATTTATTTGATTATTTATTTGTATATATATTTATTATTTTTTAGTTTCCTCCTAAGACCTCCATCAAGCTTTAAATGATACCCTCAGGACCCCCCTTCGAGAAAAATGTGTACATTTTTAGGTAAAATAAAGTCCCGGCTAAAGGCTGGTTCCTCCTATATCACAGGCTCGCTATCGCTCGCCAGGAAAAAATCGACACCTAAATGGCACAAAAGGTCTTAAAATCGCCAAACAATTGGGCTCAACATTTAGAAGGGGTTCCAGATAAAACAAACCTCCCCTTAACCAAGTGATCGAATTGGGCCAACTTGGACTGCTTATCAATTTGAATCCAACAGCTGAAATGGAGCGACTGGTCAATCCTGTCAGAGTGATCAAATGGAGCAGCATGGTTAAGGGAGGTAGGGTTTATGTTTTTGGTCTCAATATATTTGTTTATCTTTATAGTTCCTCGCTAGACCTCAATCTAGCTTAAATTATAAACACACCCACGACCCCCCTTCGAGATAAATTTGTGCATTTTTCGATAGAAAAATGTCCTGGCAGAAGGCCGATTCCTCCTAAACTTACAGGCTCGCTATCGCTCGCCAGGATTTTTTTTACACCTAAATAGCACGAAAGGTCTTAATATTGACAAAGAAATGAGGCTAAAGGTCTTAAAATCGCCAAACTAATGGAACAAATGTCTTAATATCTTAATACAAATGGGGTTAAACATGAGGGAGAAGGGGATCCAGAAAAACCCTATGCCCCCCCTTAAGCTGGGTAGAGCAGACAAATTAAGCCAAACCGATGGAATGGGTGGAGCAGATGAATCAGGTTGAGCGGATGAATTGTGTCATGCAGTAGAGTTAAGCCGAGCAGACGAAAGGGTCAAGTGGACAAATTGGCTCGAGCAGACGAAAGGGTCAAGTGGACAAATTGGCTCGAGCGGACAAATTGGCTCGAGCGGACAAATTGGCTCGAGCGGACAAATTGGCTCGAGCGGACAAAATGGGTCGAGTGGACAAATGTGGGTCGATCGGACAAATTGGCTCGAGCGGACGAATTGGGCCGAGCGGACAAATTGGGTCGAGTAGACGAATTGGGTCAGGCGGGCGAATTGGGTCAAGTGGTAGAATTGGGTCAAGTGATAGAATTGGGTCATATGGTAGAATTGGGTCAAATGGTAAAATTGGGTCAAGTGGTAAAATTGGGTCATATGGTAGAATTGGGTCAAGTGGTAGAGTTAAGTCAAGTGGTAAAATTGGGTCATGTGGTAAAATAATTGGGCCAAACTTAATCGAGTGAAGTAGATACACCTAAAAGTCAAATTGGGTGAAATAGTTAAATTGATCCAAAGAGGGGAAAGAGTATCGAATTAGGCCGACTGTACTATTTGGACAATACTATGTTGGTACCCACTGATTGCAGTCACGAAATTCCTTTTCATAACATTCATATTATTCAAAGATAACAGCATTCTACTTATAAGGGATTAAGACCCTAATCCTTCAAAATAGTGAGGGTCATCCAATCATAAACTGTTTGCAATCACCCCCACCACGAAGCATTATCATCACCACAACCACCACCACCATCACATTTACCACCATTACGAACCTCCACCACCACCATCACCACAACCACCACCATCACCACAACCACCACCATCACCACAACCACCACCACCATCACCACAACCACCACCATCACCACAACCACCACCATCACCACAACCACCACCATCACCACAACCACCACCACTACGAACCACAACCACCACCACTACGAACCACAACCACCACCGTCACCGTCTCGCCACCATTCCTATACAGCATTTCCGGCTATAAGAGCGAAATGCCCCCCAAATAGCGGGTTCGGTTCTCATTCCGCGTATACGTTCGGGGGCCCTTGAAAGATTATCGCCGCTCCCGATCGGATATTCCGGCAGTTCTGCTATCGAATTCCGGGCGCATATACGGACGAGTTATGTGAGGACTGCTATAGGGGGAATCCGCGAGCATTGTATTTTATGTTTTCTGTGTTTTTATTACAGGGGTTGGGTTGCATGCCTCGTGTTTTGTTTTTGTCTGTTCGGCTTCTAGTGTTGTACAGTTGAGAGAACTGTATTGAAATTATTAACTGTATTAATTAAATGCTGAACATCATTAATGTCAGTGTGTCACTTGCATACCTTAAAAGCGACTGTGACCAGAATTTCAAAAATAAGTTACATGACTTGTAATATATTAGCCATACTAAGATAATGTTAGTGTGGGTTATGTTTTTGTTTTTTTATGATGACTGGTCAAGTGGCGAATATAATATATCGTCGACTATAGAGTTCTGTAACACCAACTTGACTACGACATTGTTCTTTTCTTTTCATTTACTGCGAACTTTCTTTTCAACACACCTTAAAAATAAGCGATGATAGAAATTTTGTGTGTCTGTGGTAAGAGGTAATTCCGAGCTAAAACATGAAGTTCTAGTCAAGTTTGACTTTGTGGAGAGGTTCCATTATTCTCTATACTGACTGTACACTTTATATCAATAATAACTACCCTGCAAAATTGTATAATAGTAATAATAATGATAATAACAATAATAATATTATCAATAGTCGGGTTATTTACTAAGCGCAATTTATCTCTTTGGAGATAAATAATAGCCAATAGAGAACATTACCTCATCCCCGTGGTCATAGGAGACAATCACCAACCAGGGTTTTAGTGGAAGAAAAAACCTTCACACCAGAGCGCGGCGCGAACACTGGACCTCCTGGGAAGGAAGTCAAGACGCTATCCACATACCCGGCTGGCTTGGTGTCGAATACACTTCAGATAATACAGTTATTAAAGTATATGTCTCAGATGCAGCAGAATTATGTTTCTAGATTCTAAGTCCACGACGATTCCCTTGGGAGCTATTGCAATACTCTTAGCCCCTAAATATGACGACGCCTTATAATATAACTCAGTTTAGGAAGAACCTCTGCGAATCAATGGAGTAAAAACTATTTTTCGTTAATATGTCCTTTCTAAGCTGCATACATTAGTCTAGTGATAGCAAGAATATGATGAAAATGGTGTCATCGTACTGAGCCCATGATCACTGTTTGTAATTATATTCTTCAGTACCTTGGGTGACGCCACAACTGAATCTACCCTTTGAAACGACATAACGAATGAATGAAATACAGTATGTAAATCTTCACCAAACTTATTTTACCCGATCTTCTTCACTGCCTTAATTAACCCCTCTTTGGCGGGACCAGACTTAAGTCGGTCTAGAGAAGAAAGGACTATGTGGCGGGGACCGACTTAAGGCGGTGTGCAATTTTGAGCAATAATTGGCTCTGAGAGAGAGACGAGCGGTGGGAGGAGCGTAGGTCGGCTCTGACCATTCGGCACGGGTCCCGCGCGGCAACTGCCGTCCCCTCCACACACATCCACACTCACTACCTCGCTACACAGGGAATTATGTAAAGAAATTACCGTATTTTAGGGATTTTTCCTTCGTCTTGCATGATCGTTGCAAGAGAACGCGTGGTCGTAGAAGGATGGTTCTGGTGTCATTGGAAAGCTCAATTATCGCCCTTTCAGGGATACATAATTGTATTACGCTCTGGCTCTTGTTTATGCATGAAAAAGAGCACGGAAACAAGGTCGTTTAGGGTAAAACTACCCGCTTGGCGGGTAGTAGAAGTTATTGACGGGCCCGCTCGTAAGGCGTTAACCGAAATATAACCTAACCTAACCTAACCTGCATTAACTTATCCATTACTAATTAAATCAATAACAATAATAATATATCCATTACTTAAATCAATAACAATAATAATCTAAGTACACTACCTCTTATAACCGACAATAGCTACCATACGCTATCCTTTATCTGTAATATAGCCCTAACTACCCTAGCTTACCGTACGTACCCCAAACCAACCTATCCTACCCTATTTCCTTTAACTCAGCGCAGATTAATAGGTGACCTAATTCAAGTCTTCAAAATCATCAAAGGCATCGACAATATGAACTGTAATAAGTACTTTACGATCGACCAATCAAACTAAACATGGGGAAATTATTGCAACATTATTGGTAAATCTTTTAACTCGCACGAGTTGTGCTAACCTACCATACGCTACCCTAACCGAACCCAACTTACAATAACCTAACCTTTATTACAGAACGGTGTTACGACTCTGTACCACACAGGGTAAATAACTCTCCCCACAATCGACCCTCAAGTTATGGAAATGGGTGGAGCATCCCTTTCTCGCGGCTGTCTGTCTGCGTATCCTGAAGAGGAAAATAAAAGTACATTTGGCTAAGTAAATTCTGTCATCGCAAGAAGTTACGCATGTATCCTACTCTCTAACTGAGCAAAAGGAAATATACACGCCCATAATTTGTTTTACTTAATTTAGGTACTGCCAGGAAATTATTCGTGTACCCGGCTCTCTCTCTCTCTCTCTCTCTCTCTCTCTCTCTCTCTCTCTCTCTCTCTCTCTCTCTCTCTCTCTCTCTCTCTCTCTCTCTCTCTCTCTCTCTCAAACAAAAAAATAAATAAAAAATAAATAAAAAAATAAAAAAATACTTAATGGGTTTGACAATGTGGATTATAGCAAAAATGTTGGCCCCAATATGAATACAACACGCAACCATGGCTGGAAATTAGAATTGAAAAGGTTCAGCACTAGTGTCAGTGGAAACATTTTCACATATAAGATCTATTCTACCTGAAACAAACTTCCCTCCGAAGTTATAAACAGTTCTTCATTAGAGCAGTTCAAGAAGATAGTAGATAGTATTTTGCACACTCTGTAATGAATGTAGTGCACTAAACAGTCTCTCTCCTTCCACTTCGAGTATCTCCTCGGAATGGACCGCAAGGTCTCTGAAATACTAACTATTCCTTGTAACTCCTTGTATCTCTCTCTCTCTCTCTCTTATACAAATAAAAAAAATCCAACTTACGCCAGACATTACTGCCTTGATGAACAAACGAAACGTAAAGTCAATTATAATACGAATACATTAAGAGATACATAAAAGTGGATGGCGCAGTAATAAAGTATAACTCAGCAATAAAAGTATGGGAGAGAAAGGGGAGGGGGGAGGGGCAGTATGATGGGAAGGATATTATAATGGTGGAGAAGGGAGTAATTATTATGGTGAAAAGAAAGACAAATGGTGATCAAGGAGAAATTTGTTAAGTAAAATTATAGGTTGAGGGATTAAAAACTCGTAGGAAATAGACTTAAGTTTGTAAAAGAGTGGATGAAAAATATATAAATGAAGTGAAGCATAGTGTACAAGGAAATACAACTGGTGGAATACGATATGGAAGTGAAAAAGAAAGTATAATTTTTGGAACAGGTTGTAAAATATGTCGACAAGGATGGATTTAACATATATACAGTACGGTACATTTGTATTCCACTACTTACATTGCAACGGCTCAGACAGGGTTCCCTATCAATAGTTGGAGTGCTGTACAGTTAAGTCCATTCACAACACTGCCCCACCATGTCATCACTATGGCTGATATTAGTATAGTATAGTACTAACTGTGCCTCAGCAAGACTCAACAATTCTGCACCTGCAGTATCTGCAAATGCACCAGCCTTAACACAGCCATAAGATGACAGCGCCATACTAAGACTCTATTGTACATTAGGTAACTTGTACTATAGTACAATATAGCCCTGCCCGTCTGCCACAACACTGCCCCAACATGCAAACACTGGCCGACACAGGTGTGGTGCCAAACAGCGCGCAGGTAAGACTCTAGTGTAGTTCCCTGTGGCTCCTACCCGCGCCCTTTCAGCCTCAGTAGTGCCATGCCAAGGCAGCGCTAAGATCAAGGCTTTATTGTATAGTAATGGCTGCAAGTCCACAAATCTAAAGCCATCCCTTTATTAGTCGTCTTGTACGACACGCAGTAAGGGAGGAAAGTGAATTAATATAATGGGAAAGGGGATAAATATAGTGGGAATTGAGACAATAATAAACTGTTTTTTAACTTGTAGATAAAGACAAAATGGTGGTAGGAACTAGAATATTTATGAAAGTTGTCGGTCTAGATACTGTAAATAGATATACAGTAGATTAATAAAAGTGTAGATACTTATACTTAAATAGATTGATAGACAGATCCACCATGTGTGGAATCCTTGTACCAAATTAATGTCCTATACTGACCAAGTAGCATTTAAATCGGTTCACAGGCTTATAAAATATCCTGGTGACAAACAAAGACACGGCAATGACCATATAATCTCCGTCGAGCTTGGTTTGGGCCAGATAGCAGTGGTAGAACGTTGAGTAAACTGTGGCAAAGGGGCATGAATACTGCGGGGAACGGAGTAAAGTGATAGAAAATGGAGCAAAGTGATAGAAAATGGAGGAAAGTGATAGGAAATGGAGTAAAGTGATAGCAAATGGAGTAAAGTGATAGACAATGGAGCAAAGTGATAGAAAATGGAGCAAAGTGATAGAAAATGGAGCAAATTGATAGAAAATGGAGCAAAGTGATAGAAAATGGAGTAAAGTGATAGAAAATAGAGCAAAGTGACAGAAAAATAGAGCCATATTGGTGTGAAAGGGAATAGATATGGCGGTACAGGGATGGCTGGATAACTGTATGGGACGGTTGTGTATGGAGGTTGACAGCCAAATAACTTATCGGAATATGGATGAAAGCTTTATAGACAACTATTTAACATGATAATGAGCTCCAACTTACTCAAAATTCAGAATGTTAGCAATCCTACATACTCACTCACTCAAACTATCTATCTACCTACCTATCTATCTATTTAACCATACATATCTATCTATGCATAATATATACACCATCCCAACCCGCAATATCACTGTGACCAGCTTTATCAACCCCCACACAACTATGAATATCACTAGGCCTATAACTGACTAACTGACACCTTAATATCATCATCAGAATAATGATCAACATCACAACAACTGATACCAAAGTCAGTACACCATATAGGATTACTATCTTCGATCATCACTATTAACTCTTTGACACAAGAAATAATGTTGGTCATTTAAAAAAAGTTATTTACAAAACAAAAACGTCTTTACACCATCTAATCATAATCATTCGAAGTTAATATTACCGTGTCAAACATCCAGTCACTAGAACAAAGAAACCATATAATCTCCAACAACCTCTCCACCGTCACCACCACCACCACCTATTCTCACCACCAACATTTCCACCGTCGCCACCACTACCTATTTCGATCACCGACAATTTCTTCACAGCCGCCACCACCGTCACCATCACCATTACCACCTCTACCTATTATGAACACCAACAATCTCTCCACCACCACCACTACCTATTCTGAGCACCAATAATCTCTCCACCACCACCACCACCACCCCCGTCACCACCACCAATACTTATTCTCAGCACCAACAATCTCTCCAGCACCACCACCACCATCACCATCACTACCACTTTCTATTTTCAGCACCAACAATCTCTCCAGAGCCACCACCACCATCGCCGTCACCACTACCACCACTACCTATTCTGAGCACCAACAATCTCTCCCGCCCCGCCACCACCACCACCGCCGTCACCACCACCACCACTACCTATTCTGAGCACCAACAATCTCTCCAGCGCCGCCACCATGCTAACAGAATCGTTCACACACTAGGATCAAACATTTCGGCTCTCGGTGCTGCAGCGCCACTACCACTGCGGCACTATAACTCCTTCCTACCACCATCAACACTACCACCATCAACAGTAGTGCCAATATTATCATAATTAACACCACGGCTATCATCACCACCATCACTATCACCACCACACACAACTGCTACCACCTCCATAATATCAGTATGAATATTAGGTTTAATCATATTATGGGGGCCATTTGAGGAATGAAAACATATCTATACACACATTTTAAGTTAAAATTATATTATTTTGTCTAAATAATTATAAATATAGTAGGGATTGTTAGTCAAAAAAAAATACATAAATATTCGTCACAATTACTGTACAACCTCGAACACTATCACTATAATTACAACAACCACCATCTTTATCCATCAACACAACCACCATCAATCCCAATATCACCATCATCAAGATCACCACCACAATAACTGTTATGTTAGACAAATCAGGTATTTGTGGATTCTTCTAACGGGAAGAAATTAGGAGTTCTAAATATTAATACAACAAAAATACAAGGCGAGTTATACAATGGGTAAAAAACAACACTTCATTTATACACGGGAATAAGGTCTCACACAACGGGACGTTACGGTATAATCAAATTAAGAATTACATATATGCAGAATACAATCACATCAAAGAATATCAAGTTTGCTTGAGTTAGGGCTGTAATTAGATTCATGCTTGAATGTGAGTAAATATGTGCCCTGAATATAGCGTGATGATATTTATGGAATTATATGTTCTCGTAGGTTCTCAGACTCAATCAAAGTTTACATATAAGTACAATGACATTAATACAATATATACTGTATATACAATCAGAATACATGGACAATGGTGTTTGCGAGTATACTTAATGTTAGGTTCACGGATATTTAGATGTACACTGTAAAATAACCTAGCCTGCCCACATCTATACTGAAGTACGTTTTCTTTTTAACCCGACTTAATGGGATCACGAGGAACAATAATTATTCTATAGTTGAAAGTCACTATATTAAGATATGTTCACGACGGGTGTTGGTATTCCCAGTGAGCTTCTGCTATTATTTATCTTTTAGTTATTTAAGTACTAGAGTGTTCAATCATAAGCGAAGGCTATTAATAGGGGACAATTAAAGATGGTATTTATGTCCAGCGTTTTTCTGATAGGCAAAATACTTGTTAAGAAGGAAGGGACTCTAAATTTAGAGACACACTACGCTATTTTCGTGTTAGTGACTTTCCTAGTGTTGGAGGAGGACTTAACATATTTTCACTTTATACTGGGGACAGAAAGCAAAGAGTACTCATAAACTGTAAAGCATCCAAATGGAGCAATGCAAGTAGCGGAGTACCCCAGGGATCGGTACTGGGGCCAGTTCTCTTCCTAGTTTACATTAACGACATACATGAGGGTCTCACCTGTACAATCTCAAAGTTTGCTGACTATACAAAAATTGCAAATAGCATACTCTCAAATGAACATGTTGAAGATATGCAACATAATCTAAATAAGTTGTCACATTGGGCTCAGATTTGGCAAATGTGTTCCAATGCGGATAAATGTAAAGTAGCCTACTCCATATCGGAAGCCGAAATGAGAAGGCAAACTATTCAATAAATGGCACCCAGCTTAAGAGTGTAGAAAGAGAAACTGATTTGGGAGTAACAATATCGAGTAACCTAAAACCGAGTCAACAATGTTCAGAAGTTGTTAAGAAGGCAAACAAAATAATTGACTTTATAGGCAGGTCATTTGAGCATAAATCCAAAGATGTAATCCTAACTCTTTACAATTCCTTAGTCCGCCCTCTCCTGGAATATTGCGTTCAATCCTGGTGCCTTTAATACCAAAAAGATATAGACAAGCTAGAACGAGTTCAGCGTAGAGTTACCAAAATTATTCCTTGCCTCAAGAACAAACCATACGAGGAGCGTCTTAGAGAATTAAATCAATTTTCCTTAACCCAGCGCAGATTAAGAGGCGACTTAATGCAAGTGTTCAAAATCATCATATCGACAATAAGAACTGTAATAAATATTTAACTATCGACCAAGCAAATTAACGCGGGAGAACGGTTGCAAAATTATTGTAAAATCTTTTAACTCACAGGAGTCTAAGAATGTCTTTTTCAATCGAGTTGTCAACTTGTGGAATGGGCTTCCCCGAGATGTCATAGACTGCAGCACCGTTGATTCTTATAAACTTCGCCTAGACAAATACCTTGCCTTAAATCCACGGCTGACTGCATTTGTAAATGAATAAAGTGTTGTTGTTTTTTCCTCTATCATATTACTAACAACTGTCCCCTATTAACATCTCCTAATCCTGCCACGGACATTTGTCCCAGGGCAGTCTTCCCTTTCCATTTTTCTCTTACCCACTCTAAACCACTGTTTGGACACTTGACCATCAGTGTTTTGGAGGGCAAGCAACCTTGAGGAGTCGCTGGACCTGTTGTTGCTTGATTTCCTTAGTACTACCATTACCACCAACACCCACTCCCACTACCACCATCACCCACTCCCACCACCACCAACACCCACTACCACGTTATAGACTGCATCACCGTTGATTCATTTAAACTCCGCCTAGACAAATATCTCGCATCAAACCCGCGACTGACTGCGTTTGTAAATGAATAACTTTATTTTATCCCCCCCTCAGTTACTAACCCATCTGTCCCCTACTAACTTCCTAATCCTGCCACGGACATTAGTTCCAGGGCAGTATTTCCCTTTCCAATGTTCCCTTACCCACTCTAAACCACTGTTTGGACACTTGATCCTCAGTGTTTTGGAGGACAAGCAACCTAGAAGGGTCACTAGATCTGTTGTTGCTTGATTTCCTTTGTACTCCTTTGTACTCCTTTGTACTCCTTTGTACCACCACCACCCACTACCACCACCACCAAAACCCACTAGCACTATCACCACCAATACTCACTCTCCGCATCACCACCACTACCACTATCACCCCCACCGCCACAGGACAGATATATTGACATTTTTCGCCATGTACACGGCAAAACTAAAGTATTCAAGCCTTTTCGTGCAGTCATGTCAGCTCAGCTAGCGGCCCTAACAATACAACGACAGCCTATTGTAGAAAACAAAATTTTATTCCTTTTTTTAACGTTGAAATGTGGATATACTGTATATATCAATTTATATAGAAAGTGTTCTGCCCATTCATACTCTGGTTTCAATCCCACGCTCATACATGAAGGTTTTTAGCATGCACTGGTAGCCGGTACCATCTCCATTGAACAAGGAAATGGGTAATAGTGTCTGGCAATAAACAAACTTTGAATCTCGGAGCGAGGGCTAGAGAGATATTGCACTTGATAACTAACCTGAGCATTATTATTACATCCACTTCAAAACATCAAATCAAATTTTCCTTATCGGTTTAATACAAATATTCTCTTAAACCACACTCAACAGACTTGAATGAGTATAATGGATCTCTGTATGTGTGTTAAGGATATTTGTGTTCACATATTGAAATAATGGAGGGAGGACACGGACTGTATACCTCTGCAAGGGGGTAGGGGGTATTTTTTGGTCTATATCATTATTAGTTCCTCGTTAGACCTCCATCAAGGTTTTAAAAATACCCCCAAGATATTTTTTTACAAAGGCCGGTTGCTCCTAAAGTTACAGGCTCGTTATCGCTCGTCAGGAAAAAATCGACACCTAAATGGCAAGAAAAATCTAAATATAGGCAAATAAATGGGGGTAAAAGGTCTTAATATCGCCAAACTAATGGAACGAACGTCTTAAAATCTCAAAACTAATATGGCTAAGCATGAGGGAGAAGGGGGTAGAGACAAAACAACTACCTCCCCCTACAATACCCACACCCTATCACCAACCATCACTGCTAGTAATATTATATCATTAACCCCTTATGTACCGGTGACGTCTTTTGTATTTGATTTCAGCAAGATTTAGACGATTTAATGTAGCTTAGGAAGGATAAAGGGTAGCTAAAAAGATTAATTGAGATAGTCTATAGCTTTTTAATTGGTAGACATCCTTCCTAAGCTGAATAAAATCGTCTAATAATAGCCAAAATAAAGTTAAATGGACGTCTCCGGTATAGAACCTCTACTATTACCACCACCAATAGGGCCATCTTAAGTTAAATGGACGTCTCCGGTACAGAACCTCTACTATACTCTACTATTACCACCACCAATAGGACCATCTTAAGTTAAATGGACGTCTCCGGTATAGAACCTCTACTATTACCACCACCAATAGGACCATCTTAAGTTAAATGGACGTCTCCGGTATAGAACCTCTACTATTACCACCACCAATAGGACCATCGTAAGTTAAATGGACGTCTCCGGTATAGAACCTCTACTATTACCACCACCAATAGGACCATCTTAAGTTAAATGGACGTCTCCGGTATAGAACCTCTACTATTACCACCACCAATAGGACCATCTTAAGTTAAATGGACGTCTCCGGTATAGAACCTCTACTATTACCACCACCAATAGGGCCATCTTAAGTTAAATGGACGTCTCCGGTATAGAACCTCTACTATTACCACCACCGATAGGACCATCTTAAGTTAAATGGACGTCTCTGGTATAGAACCTCTACTATTACCACCACCGATAGGACCATCTTAAGTTAAATGGACGTCTCCGGTATAGAACCTCTACTATTACCACCACCAATAGGACCATCTTAAGTTAAATGGACGTCTCCGGTATAGAACCTCTACTATTACCACCACCAATAGGGCCATCTTAAGTTAAATGGACGTCTCCGGTATAGAACCTCTACTATTACCACCACCAATAGGGCCATCTTAAGTTAAATGGAGGTCTCCGGTATAGAACCTCTACTATTACCACCACCAATAGGACCATCTTAAGTTAAATGGACGTCTCCGGTATAGAACCTCTACTATTACCACCACCAATAGAGCCAAACTAAAGTTAAATGGACGTCTCCGGTATAGAACCTCTACTATTACCACCACCAATAGGACCATCTTAAGTTAAATGGACGTCTCCGGTATAGAACCTCTACTATTACCACCACCAATAGGACCATCTTAAGTTAAATGGACGTCTCCGGTATGGAACCTCTACTATTACCACCACCAATAGGACCATCTTAAGTTAAATGGACGTCTCCGGTATAGAACCTCTACTATTACCACCACCAATAGGACCATCTTAAGTTAAATGGACGTCTCCGGTATAGAACCTCTACTATTACCACCACCAATAGGGCCATCTTAAGTTAAATGGACGTCTCCGGTATAGAACCTCTACTATTACCACCACCAATAGGACCATCTTAAGTTAAATGGACGTCTCCGGTATAGAACCTCTACTATTACCACCACCAATAGGGCCATCTTAAGTTAAATGGACGTCTCCGGTATAGAACCTCTACTATTACCACCACCAATAGGGCCATCTTAAGTTAAATGGACGTCTCCGGTATAGAACCTCTACTATTACCACCACCAATAGGGCCATCTTAAGTTAAATGGACATCTCCGGTATAGAACCTCTACTATTACCACCACCAATAGGGCCATCTTAAGTTAAATGGACGTCTCCGGTATAGAACCTCTACTATTACCACCACCAATAGGACCATCTTAAGTTAAATGGACGTCTCCGTTATAGAACCTCTACTATTACCACCACCAAGAGGACCATCTTAAGTTAAATGGACGTCTCCGGTATAGAACCTCTACTATTACCACCACCAATAGGACCATCTTAAGTTAAATGGACGTCTCCGGTATAGTACCTCTACTATTACCACCACCAATAGGACCATCTTAAGTTAAATGGACGTCTCCGGTATAGAACCTCTACTATTACCACCACCAATAGGGCCATCTTAAGTTAAATGGACGTCTCCGGTATAGAACCTCTACTATTACCACCACCAATAGGGCCATCTTAAGTTAAATGGACGTCTCCGGTATAGAACCTCTACTATTACCACCACCAATAGGGCCATCTTAAGTTAAATGGACGTCTCCGGTATAGAACCTCTACTATTACCACCACCAATAGGGCCATCTTAAGTTAAATGGACATCTCCGGTATAGAACCTCTACTATTACCACCACCAATAGGGCCATCTTAAGTTAAATGGACGTCTCCGGTATAGAACCTCTACTATTACCACAATAGGACCATCTTAAGTTAAATGGACGTCTCCGGTATAGAACCTCTACTATTACCACCACCAATAGGGCCATCTTAAGTTAAATGGACGTCTCCGGTATAGAACCTCTACTATTACCACCACCAATAGGGCCATCTTAAGTTAAATGGACGTCTCCGGTATAGAACCTCTACTATTACCACCACCAATAGGGCCATCTTAAGTTAAATGGACGTCTCCGGTATAGAACCTCTACTATTACCACCACCAATAGGGCCATCTTAAGTTAAATGGACATCTCCGGTATAGAACCTCTACTATTACCACCACCAATAGGGCCATCTTAAGTTAAATGGACATCTCCGGTATAGAACCTCTACTATTACCACCACCAATAGGGCCATCTTAAGTTAAATGGACATCTCCGGTATAGAACCTCTACTATTACCACCACCAATAGGACCATCTTAAGTTAAATGGACGTCTCCGGTATAGAACCTCTACTATTACCACCACCAATAGGACCATCTTAAGTTAAATGTACATCTCCGGTATAGAACCTCTACTATTACCACCAACAATAGGACCATCTTAAGTTAAATGGACGTCTCCGGTATAGAACCTCTACTATTACCACCACCAATAGGGCCATCTTAAGTTAAATGGACGTCTCCGGTATAGAACCTCTACTATTACCACCACCAATAGGACCATCTTAAGTTAAATGGACGTCTCCGGTATAGAACCTCTACTATTACCACCACCAATAGGGCCATCTTAATTTAAATGGACGTCTCCGGTATAGAACCTCTACTATTACCACCACCAATAGGACCATCTTAAGTTATATGGACGTCTCCGGTATAGAACCTCTACTAATACCACCACCAATAGGGCCATCTTAAGTTAAATGGACGTCTTCCGGTATAGAACCTCTACTATTACCACCACCAATAGGACCATCTTAAGTTAAATGGACGTCTCCGGTATAGAAACTCTACTATTACCACCACCAATAGGACCATCTTAAGTTAAATGGACGTCTCCGGTATAGAACCTCTACTATTACCACCACCAATAGGGCCATCTTAAGTTAAATGCACGTCTCCGGTATAGAACCTCTACTATTACCACCACCAATAGGACCATCTTAAGTTAAATGGACATCTCCGGTATAGAACCTCTACTATTACCACCACCAATAGGGCCATCTTAAATTAAATGGACGTCTCCGGTATAGAACCTCTACTATTACCACCACCAATAGGGCCATCTTAAGTTAAATGGACATCTCCGGTATAGAACCTCTACTATTACCACCACCAATAGGGCCATCTTAAGTTAAATGGACGTCTCCGGTATAGAACCTCTACTATTACCACCACCAATAGGACCATCTTAAGTTAAATGGACGTCTCCGGTATAGAACCTCTACTATTGCCACCACCAATAGGGCCATCTTAAGTTAAATGGACGTCTCCGGTATAGAACCTCTACTATTACCACCACCAATAGGACCATCTTAAGTTAAATGGACGTCTCCGGTATAGAACCTCTACTATTACCACCACCAATAGGACCATCTTAAGTTAAATGGACGTCTCCAGTATAGAACCTCTACTATTACCACCACCAATAGGGCCATCTTAAGTTAAATGGACGTCTCCGGTATAGAACCTCTACTATTACCACCACCAATAGGGCCATCTTAAGTTAAATGGACGTCTCCGGTATAGAACCTCTACTATTACCACCACCAATAGGGCCATCTTAAGTTAAATGGACGTCTCCGGTATAGAACCTCTACTATTACCACCACCAATAGGGCCATCTTAAGTTAAATGGACATCTCCGGTATAGAACCTCTACTATTACCACCACCAATAGGACCATCTTAAGTTAAATGGACGTCTCCGGTATAGAACCTCTACTATTACCACCACCAATAGGGCCATCTTAAGTTAAATGGACGTCTCCGGTATAGAACCTCTACTATTACCACCACCAATAGGACCATCTTAAGTTAAATGGACGTCTCCGGTATAGAACCTCTACTAATACCACCACCAATAGGACCATCTTAAGTTAAATGGACGTCTCTGGTATAGAACCTCTACTGTTACCACCACCGATAGGACCATCTTAAGCTAAATGGACGTCTCCGGTATAGAACCTGTACTATTACCACCACAAATAGGACCATCTTAAGTTAAATGGGTGTCTCCGGTATAGAACCTCTACTATTACCACCACCAATAGGGCCATCTTAAGTTAAATGGATGTCTCCGGTATAGAACCTCTACTATTACCACCACCAATAGGGCCATCTTAAGTTAAATGGACGTCTCCGGTATAGAACCTCTACTATTACCACCACCAATAGGACCATCTTAAGTTAAATGGACGTCTCCAGTATAGAACCTCTACTATTACCACCACCAATAGGGCCTAACTAAAGTTAAATGGATGTCTCCGGTATAGAACCTCTACTATTACCACCACCAATAGGACCATCTTAAGTTAAATGGACGTCTCCGGTATAGAACCTCTACTATTACCACCACCAATAGGACCATCTTAAGTTAAATGGACGTCTCCGGTATAGAACCTCTACTATTACCACCACCAATAGGGCCATCTTAAGTTAAATGGACGTCTCCGGTATAGAACCTCTACTATTACCACCACCAATAGGACCATCTTAAGTTAAATGGACGTCTCCGGTATAGAACCTCTACTATTACCACCACCAATAGGGCCATCTTAAGTTAAATGGATGTCTCCGGTATAGAACCTCTACTATTACCACCACCAATAGGGCCATCTTAAGTTAAATGGACGTCTCCGGTATAGAACCTCTACTATTACCACCACCAATAGGGCCATCTTAAGTTAAATGGACGTCTCCGGTATAGAACCTCTACTATTACCACCACCAATAGGACCATCTTAAGTTAAATGGACGTCTCCGGTATAGAACCTCTACTATTACCACCACCAATAGGACCATCTTAAGTTAAATGGACGTCTCCGGTACAGAACCTCTACTATTACCACCACCAATAGGGCCATCTTAAGTTAAATGGACGTCTCCGGTATAGAACCTCTACTATTACCACCACCAATAGGGCCATCTTAAGTTAAATGGACGTCTCCGGTACAGAACCTCTACTATTACCACCACCAATAGGGCCATCTTAAGTTAAATGGACGTCTCCGGTATAGAACCTCTACTATTACCACCACCAATAGGGCTATCTTAAGGGGAGATGGTTGGCTTTGCTGGTCCCCCTTCTTACTCAAGTTTAGTGCCATTAGATTTCAGATTTTATGACGTTCGTTCCATTAGATTGGCGATTTTAAGACCTTTCGCCCCATGTAGCCTATTTGTCAATATTAAGACTTTTCCCGTCATTTAGGTTTAGATTTCTTCTTGGAGAGCGATAGCGAGCCTGTAATTTTAAAGGAACCGGCCTTCGGCCCGGAAATTTTTCTATCGAAAAATGTACACATTTATCTTCAAGGAGGGTCTTAGGGGGATGTTATCTTAATTAAGCTTGATGGAGGTCTAGGGAAGAAACTCAAAAATAATTAAATAGCTAAATAAATAATCCAATATATTGGCCTATCCCCCCTTTAAGTACGGTACCGGTACACTGCTATAATCCGCATTAGTATTATAGTCTAGCATCACCATTAGTACGGTACCGGTACACTGCTATAATCCGCATTAGTATTATAGTCTAGCATCACCATTAAGTACGGTACCGGTACACTGCTATAATCCACATTAGTATTATAGTCTAGCATCACCATTAAGTACGGTACCGGTACACTGCTAAATCCGCATTAGTATTATAGTCTAGCATCACCATTAAGTACGGTACCGGTACACTGCTATAATCTGCATTAGTATTATAGTCTAGCATCACCATTAAGTACGGTACCGGTACACTGCTATAATCCACATTAGTATTATAGTCTAGCATCACCATTAAGTACGGTACCGGTACACTGCTATAATCCGCATTAGTATTATAGTCTAGCATCACCATTAGTACGGTACCGGTACACTGCTATAATCCGCATTAGTATTATAGTCTAGCATCACCATTAAGTACGGTACCGGTACACTGCTATAATCCACATTAGTATTATAGTCTAGCATCACCATTAAGTACGGTACCGGTACACTGCTAAATCCGCATTAGTATTATAGTCTAGCATCACCATTAAGTACGGTACCGGTACACTGCTATAATCTGCATTAGTATTATAGTCTAGCATCACCATTAAGTACGGTACCGGTACACTGCTATAATCTGCATTAGTATTATAGTCTAGCATCACCATTAAGTACGGTACCGGTACACTGCTATAATCCACATTAGTATTATAGTCTAGCATCACCATTAAGTACGGTACCGGTACACTGCTATAATCCGCATTAGTATTATAGTCTAGCATCACCATTAAGTACGGTACCGGTACACTGCTATAATCCGCATTAGTATTATAGTCTAGCATCACCATTTAGGGGAGGGTAGAGGGTTTGCTGGACCCTCTTCTCCCTCATGTTTAGCCCCATTAGTGAAGATATTTAAAGACGTTTGCTCCATTAGGTTGACGATTTTGTGACATGTTGCCCCATTTCAATGTCAATATTTAGTCCTTTCGTGTTATTTAGGTGTCGATTTTTTTCTGGTGAGCCTGATAGCGAGCCTGTAATTTAGGAGGAACCGGCCTTCAGCCGGAACATTTTTACCGAAAACATTTACAATGTTATCTAGAAGGGGGTCTTGGAGGTCTTGGAGGTCTTTTGTTCAGCTTGATTGAGGTCTACCGAGGAAACTAATACATTAATAAAGCAAAAAATAAACCTTACCCCCTTAACGCCAACCCTATTGTTACCATCATAACTACTGTCACCATCACCACGCCTATCATCACCAACACCGTCACTATCATCACCACCACAACCATCACAATATATCCTTTTCATCACCACCACTATCATCACCAACACCGTCACTATTACCATCATCACCACCACAACCATCAGACACCCTTTTCATCACCACCAACACCGTCACTACCACCATCATCACCACCACAACCATCACACACCCCTTTTAATCACCACCAACACCGTCACTATCACCATCATCACCACCACAACCATCACACACCCTTTTCATCACCATCACTATCATCACCAACACCGTCACTATCACCATCACCAACACCACAACCATCACACACCCTTTTCATCACCAACACCGTCACTATCACCATCACCACCACCACAACCATCACATACCCTTTGCATCACTACCACTATCATCACCAACACCGTCACTATCACCATCATCACACACCCTTTTCATCACTACCACTATCATCACCAACACCGTCACTATCACCATCATCACCACCAAAACCATCACACACCCTTTTCATCACTACCACTATCATCACCAACACCGTCACTATCACCACCACAGCCATCACATACCCTTTTCATCACCAACACCGTCACTATCACCATCATCACCACCACAACCATCACATACCCTTTTCATCACCCCCACTATCATCACCAACACCGTCACTATCACCATCACAGCCATCACATACCCTTTTCGTCACCCCCACTATCATCACCAACACCGTCACTATCACCATCATCACCATCACATACCCTTTTCATCACCCCCACTATCATCACCAACACCATCACAACCATCACATACCCTTTTCATCACCCCCACTATCATCACCAACACCGTCACTATCACCATCATCATCATCACATACCCTTTTCATCACCCCCACTATCATCACCAAAACCGTCACTATCACCACCACCACCATCACATACCCTTTTCATCACCATCATCACCATCACAGCCATCACATACCCTTTTCGTCACCCCCACTATCATCACCAACACCGTCACTATCACCATCATCACCATCACAGCCATCACATACCCTTTTCATCACCCCCACTATCATCACCAACACCGTCACTATCACCATCATCACCACCACAACCATCACATACCCTTTTCATCACCCCCACTATCATCACCAACACCGTCACTATCACCATCACAGCCATCACATACCCTTTTCATCACCCCCACTATCATCACCAAAACCGTCACTATCACCATCATCACCACCACAACCATCACACATCCTTTTCATCACTACCACTATCATCTCCAACACCGTCACTATCACCATCATCACCACCACAGCCATCACATACCCTTTTCATCACCAACACCGTCACTATCACCATCATCACCACCACAACCATCACATACCCTTTTCATCACCCCCACTATCATCACCAACACCGTCACTATCACCATCATCACCATCACAGCCATCACACACCCTTTGCATCACCACCACTATCATCACCAACACCGTCACTATCACCATCACAGCCATCACATACCCTTTTCATCACCAACACCGTCACTATCACCATCATCACCATCACAGCCATCACACACCCTTTGCATCACCACCACAATTTTACATCTTCTTTTGTGGTCTGGCCGGGTAATCATCGCACTACCATTCAAATTAAAAGAAAAACACTAAAAAAAGCCTTCCGTGTTCTTTGAGCTGATGGCCACTTAATTGCCAAGCTTCGAGCCCCAACTACCACATTTCATTCAGTAGCAATCCTGATAGTTAATGGCAAAATAAGAAAATGCTACATCTCTGATTTATGTAAACCCCATCTGGTGCGAGGCGGGTCTTTTAGTGCTCCCTGTTTCACACCATTATTTTGGCGATTGTAAGACACTTCACCTCATCAGTTTAGCAATTGTATGGCACTTCAACCCATTTAGGTGTCGTATTCTTCTAGGCGATCGATAGTGAGCCTGCAATTTAGGAGAAACCGGCCTTCAGTCAAGATATTTGTTTACCGAAAGATGTGCACATTTAAGGGTCTGGGGGCAGCATAACTATTTTGTTATTTCTTTTTTTCTTTATTTATTTTGTTTTTATTTGTCTTGGGAATCAGTTTTTCATTTTAGTCTAGCGGGCAGCAAACTAAAAAATAAATTTCTCAAACATGGCTAGATTAATCAAAACCCTAAATCAAGTTAAACAAATTATCATAACAAGCCCCCAAAACGCGTTACCAGATAGTGTTAAGAGTTAGTTGACGATACATCCTATAACTTACCAGGGCACAGCTCGGCAATTAATACATGGATAGGACAATTTATCAGCCGGTTAACTACTTCAGTTCTATGACGTCTTTCTGTTGTTTATTCTGGCCAACATTATACTATTTTACTGGGCATAGGAAGGATCTATTGGAGTTAAAGAGGTAATTGTAATAGTGTGTACCTCAATCGATCCAAAAAGGACCTTCTTTAACAGAAAAATAAATCATCTCGTTATAACCAGATTGAAATATACAAGGAGTCATTGTACTGTATGCGGGGAAGTTATGATGAGCAAAATAAAGGTCATGACAGAGGGAGTCAAAAAAATTGTTGTAACTATGCTTGGTTATGATTCTCCCCTACTTTTCACTTCACGCCTAGCTAAACCGAGCTTATTAATTCAATCTCCCTTTAGCATTATTACCTATTACCCTAAATACAGTACAGCCAATTCCCATTACACCACTATCACCTCTCTTCTTTTCTTCATGTAGACAAATGTTGTCTAATTTGTGAACTCGGGGATAAAGGCTTCGGAAACCACACATTGTAGCTCATGAAAGATGATAGTTGCTTCATTGGTCGCTAGATGTCAATAATCAGACATACAGGATAGAGCTTCTACAGTAACAGAGATTTGCAAACCTTCACCATGTCGGTGTTATTGGTGATACTTTCCTCTATTGTTAACCCGAGCGGTGTCAGATCCGTACATTTTATGTAACTCAGGGTGTGTGCATCGAGTGTCAGGTGCATAGAATTTATGTATTTCTTTTTTAGCGCAAATATATTCAGTTTGGCACCAAATAAGGGCCATGGGGTTGGTGCAATAGGTATAAATGCTATGGCCAGCGTGCTTAGACCAGACAATAAGTCTACATAGTAGAGGAATTCTAGGAAAATCGACCTAACATATTAGCAGGAAGTCGAAACTTTGTATACTTGTAAACTGAACCCTACTGATGAATATATTAAAAGTCCCAACAAATCCAATATTGTGCTCCAGCCGCCATCTTGGAAAATGTCGGCCGAATTTAGTTTCTTTGGAAATAACTTAAGAACCGTAAATGTTACAAATATTTACCATGAGTGCAGTATCATTCTATATAAAAAGACAAACATTTATGTTCCCACCTTTTTTTTTTGTACGATGAAAAGTCAAATAGTTATGCTATGCAAAATAAAAAAAAAATCATTCTATGAATCAATGCTGACACAACGTTCAAACTGGGTTGTGGTTAAAACATGCGAATGTTGTGTTATAACTGCCTGTTTCAGAAACATCTCTTACTTTTTATGGGCGATTTTGGAAGTCGAAACTTGGTCCACTTGTAAACTAAACCCTACTGATAAATTATTAAAAGGCCCAACAAATCCAAGTTGTGCTCCAGCCGCTATCTTGGAAAATGGTGGCCGAATTTAGTTTTTTTTTAAATAACTTTAGAACCGTAAAAGTTACACAAATCTGTCAGGAGCGCAATATCATTCTACATACAAAGACAAACATTTTCTATTCTTAATATTTTTTGTACGATGAAAAATAAAAAAGTTACGCAGAAAATAAAAAAATCTTTATTCAATGAATCAGTGCAGGCATGAAGTTCAAACTAGGTTAATGGGTAGAAATTCGAATATTTTGTTGTAATTTATTATTTCAGAACCATCACAGTTTCATTTTATAGGCAGTTTGGTAAAACAAGTAAAACACAACAGAAAGAGCTAGAGAAAAATATAATTTTTGTTTTTATGACGGGTAGGAGCTAAGTTATCGGTTTGGAGTAAAATTGTTCAAAACAGATATTATCGGTTTGGAGTAACATTGTTCAAAACAGATATATTATTCCTTCATTTTACATCTAAGTACGGTACTGAAAATAAAAATAATTATGAATGTTATCCTCAATACTGTACATACATATACTTTATGTAAAATATAACATGCATTCTTCTTTATCTTATATACTGAAGACAAATGTAACATGGGAAGAATGTTCATGTATTGATGATGACCATGATGTGCAGATAGGTTTTATGGATAGAACATAAAATAACATCTTATTGAATGGTGACAGTAATCCATAGACACTTGGGAACATGACTATAGCTAACTATAATCGTCTGTTGTTACCTAAAATGAAAATGTGGTAATCTAAGTCTTGGAGTACAACGCAGTAATACAGTATATAGCTTTAACACTAAGGCACTGTGTGATATCTCTAATGTTGAATAAAGTCATCTAACATAAGCTAGGACATGAAATGTAATTGTGTTTCCCTGTTTTAAGTAGAACTATCTAATTAGTACACAAAATTAAGCTAGATTGACAAATGTATTGCATTAGGTGTAGGGTCATATTGCAACACACTCAGTTATCAGTAAGTTGTTTAGTAGCATTTCAACATAAGAGTTCTAGCAGGTAGTTCCTTCACATCCTACTTACATCGCTGAGCACAGCAAACCAAAATGTATGCACTTTCATCTCTTGGTGCATTCTAGCTTGCAGTTACATGAAATGAGGTTAAAAAGTTGTGATGGAGCGGATTTCTTGGTAGGAGGGACAGGCCTCCGTGATTTCCCTGTCATGAACCATCCCCAGTCTGTTGGCTCCAGGCAGTTTCCTAACCATTGTTGGCCAGTATACAGATGTTCTAGTGCTGCTAACTGCTCTAGCCATGAAGACTTTGAAATTTGGTTTCTCAAACCAGGGAGAAAAAGAACATGGGGAAGGCTTGTGAAGTTTTGCTATTTGCTCACGCCATGACTGGATGCGATACCACATCAGCTTTCTATAAAAAAGGAAAAGTCAGGGGTCTCCAACTTCTACAGAACCATATAGAATTGAGAGAAAAAAATAAAATATTTAACCAAATGGATGCCAGTAAAGAAGATATCAAAGCTCCTGGGGAAAAGTTCCTCTTAAAAATGTATGGATCAAAATCAAAGTCCTTGGCAAGGTTAAGAGGTTGTATCTCTTAACCTTGGTCCTTGGATGAGCTAAGATACTTCATGTATAATCGCATAGTAGCAAAAAAGAAGTTAGATACATATTTTCAACTAGCATCACTACTTTCGACCAGTGCAGCAGCAGAGCAACACTCATACAGAGTGTACTTGCAGGTCCAGGAATGGTTAGGAAACTGCCTGGATCCAACTGAGTGGGGATGGTCCATGACATGGAAATCACCGAGGCCTGTCCCTTCTACCAAGAAAGCCGCTCCATCACAACTGTTTAACCTCATTTCATGTAACTGCAAGCTAGGATGCACCAAGAGATGCAAGTGCATACAGTTTGGTTTGCTGTGCTCAGCGATGTGAGTAGGATGTGAAGGAACTACCTGCGAGAACTCTTACTGTATGTTGAAACGCTACTAAATAACTTACTGATAACTGAGTGTGTTGCAATATGACCCTACACCTAATGCAATAAATGTGTCAATCTACCTTAATTTTGTGTACTAATTAGATAGTTCTACTTAAAACAGGGAAACACAATTACATTGCACATCCTAGCTTATGTTAGATGACTTTATTCAACATTAGAGATGTCACACAGTGCCTTAGTGTTAAAGCTATATACTGTATTACTGCGTTGTACTCCAAGACTTAGATTACCACATTTTCATTTTAGGTAACAACAGACGATTATAGTTAGCTATAGTCATGTTCCCAAGTGTCTATGGATTACTGTCACCATTCAATAAGATGTTATTTTATGTTCTATCCATAAAACCTATCTGAACATCATGGTCATCATCAATACATGAAAATTCTTCCCATGTTACAGTTTTCTTCAGCATACAAGATAATGAAGAATGCATGTTTTATTTTACATAAAGTATATTAGTAATGTATGTATTGAGGATAACATTCATAACTATTTTAATTGTCAGTACTTATATGTCAAATGAAGGAATAATATAACTGTTTTGAGTATTGTTACTCCAAACCGATCCGTCATCAAAAAAAATATATTTGTATCTAGCTCTTTCTGTTGTGTGTGACTTTTTTACCAAACTGCCTATAAAATGCAACTGTGATGGTTCTGAAATAGTAAATGACTACAAAATATTCGAATTTCTACCCAATGACCTAGTTTGAAAGTCATGTGTGCACTGATTCATATAATAATGAATTTTTATATTTTGCGTAACATTTTCATTTTTCATCGTACAAAAAAGACTTTAGGAACATAAAGTATTTGTCTCTTTATATAGAATGATATTACTCTCTTGGTAAATTTTTGTAACTTCTACAGTTCTGAAGTTATTTACAAAAAACGAAATTCGGCCGACATTTTCCAAGATGGCGGCTGGAGCACAACTTGGATTTGTTGAGACTTTGAATATATTTATCAGTAGGGCTCTTACAAGTGTACCAAGTTTCGACTTCCTGCTAATATGTTTGGTCGATTGAATATATTTATCCTAAAATTCTAATTTATCTATCTATCTATCTATCTATTGCCTGACGCCGTGATCCCCGAAGGGGTGGCCACGAACGAACCGCCCCCATGCACCTCTGTCCCCAGTCAGTCGACGCCCCTCCCCCCAACCAGCACCGCCTTCGTTCATGTAGTTCCTCACTCCATCCTTCCACCTCATATTCGGTCTACCTCTCCCCCTCTGTCCCTCCACCTCGCTCTCGTACACCCTCTTAGTCATTCTCTCGCTTTCCATACGTTCCATATGGCCGAACCATCTCAAGTTGTTCCTTTTCACACTTTCCAGCACATCTACCTCCACACCACACCTCCTTCTTACTTCCTCATTAGTCTGTCTATCCCTCCATGTAACTCCGCACGCACTCCTTAAGTAATTCATTTCCACTGCTCTCACTCTTGGTCTGAGTCTCTCAACCAACGTCCATGCTTCGCTTCCGTAAGTCAGTGTCGGGATTACCACACTGTCATGCAAGGACTTCTTCACTTCCATACTGACCACCCTATTTCTTGTTACTGCTTTTAGCGTTCCTACAACCCTCTTCCCCTGTTGTACCCTCTCCCGCACCTCTTCATCCATAGTCCCATCTTTACTCAACACACTGCCCAGATACTTAAAAGAGTTGACGATCTCCATAGCCTGACCGTTCAGCTTCACCTCACACTCTGTGACTTCACCCCTTTCGAAGACCATAACCTTGCTCTTCCCCGTATTTACCTTCAAATTCCGTTTTTCGCACACTGTTCCAAACTCATTTACCAGACCCTGCAACTCCCATTCATTATCACTCATCAGAACTGTATCATCCGCAAACAGCAGTATAGGTAGCTTCCACTCAATTCCCTCCCTTTTCAGCGATACACCAACATTCACTGCTCTTGATAGTATTTCTTTCATGACTCCATCCATATATACAGTAAACAACCACGGGGACATCACACACCCCTGTTTCAAACCAACATTCAGGTCAAAGAACTCGCTCTGCTCACTCTCCACACGTACTGCCGCCTTTGCACCCTCATACATGCTCTTCACTGCTTTCAGCAACTTGCCCTCTACTCCGTATATTCTAAGTACTTTCCACAAACCTTCTCTATCCTAATAATTCTAATACCTTCTAATTTATCCATATCCTAAATAATCGTAATTTGCCAAAGTGGAGACCAAAGCTGAAAACTATATTGGTATAGAGGGCAAATCAACAAATTGATTAACGTAAAAATAACGTTTTCGGAATTATATTCCAAATGTCTCACAATTAATCCAATAATTATTCTACTAGCATTTCTATTTCTTCGGACCATTGCTGGGCCGGTTTTACATAACTTGGTAGTTTCTCCTAGGACAGTTTTCTTGTTGGCATTACATTTTGCTAATACATGAATCAAATGGTGTCCTCCACTTATGAAAAAATTTCAGCAATTGGATTTGAATTCAAAATATTGAAGTTAGGTTGAAAGTGACACCAAATAAGTTCATTTTAGAGGGGTATAAATTCGTTCTGAAAATCAAATATTCTGCAATGTGTCTGAGTCACGGGCAATTACAGTATCCTAATAGAATTGTAGTACAACCAAAGAAGTTAAGAACTACGGAACGTAAACAAATCGCTTCCTTACAAACCCGACTTATTTCCATGTTGGACAGCTGTCACCTGCCATCTGTGCTTTTGTCCACGACGCAATTGACTAAATAGCTACCTTCTTCTGCACCACTGCTATTAACTACTAACAGAGAGAGAGAGAGAGAGCGTGTGTGTGTTTTTATGTGTATGTGTGCGCTGTATGTGTGTGAAGCTATTACTCTTTTCTCGGTATCATCGGCATATACATTAACCCCTTCTGTACCAGGGACGTCTTATTAATTTGATTCTAGCTATATTTATTAGTGGCCCCTCCATCATTGACGAACATGCCTATTACATAAGGCATCCTCTTCAAACACTAATCCGCCGTAGTTTGAATCTACCGCGCAGAGCATTTAAAAACTGAGGAGCCTTCATCATGAGCGCACGCGACCTCACTCATGGCTTCAGTCATTATGAATTGGGTTCTCACTACGAAAAAACTTCGTAAAAAATAAAAAGAAAAAGAAAATAAGAATAACTATCTAATAAGCTTTCCATCATATCGTGGATGTACTTGTGTGGATCTTTGACCAGACGCTACTGCAGGCGTCATTCTTCCTTCTCTGCTCTGTGCTCAGCCTGCCCGGACCTGTCTCCCCACGCTCCGCATTTGTTGCGTCCCTAGTGAGTTTTTTCTCATTTGTTTACTCCGGGATGTATCGAGTAAGGTTAGGATATGCGTAGCAGGAGTGTCCTGGGCTGGTTGCCCGCAGTGCAGTGTATTTTGGGTCGTGTGTTTGGGGCATCTATTTCGGATGTACCCTCCTGGTCCTGTTGTGGACAGGTGAACTTTTTCACAGTTAGCTAGCTTTGTGATGCAGGCGGCTTTCATTACACGTTATTGCTTCCTTTTATCTTTCTGATGAGGTAGCGTATTTTTGCTGTCGTTCCCAGCGTATTTTTCTTCACTTAGTGAAGTTTTTTCTGGGTCCCGAGTCAGTTCTTCCCTTTGCCGGAAGTGTTTGCTACAGTGGTGTGTTGGCGGTGGTTCCTGTTGTGATATAATTCAGTGCTTTTTGCTTATATTCCGACATGTTACTGTTATCCGTCTGCCTAGGCCTAGCCAGCCTCTCGTAGCTTTATCACATATACAAGTGTTATTGATTTATTTTCTCAATATGTACTACTGTGTCATGTGTATCCTGGTTTAGTTGTGTATTGGCTAATTCCACGGACTATTTATGTGTCCTGGGTTAGTTGTGTATTGGCTAATTCCACGGACTATGTTGGGCCCGGCGTTAGTTGTGTTTTAGCTACGCCTCGGTCCGGTGTTGCGTTCAGATGGTATCTGGACGGGGTGGGTTTTTTCCGGCGGGTTTTTCTCGGTTTCACCTTGATAACCCCGGCTGGTTGCCAAGTTTTGGCCACGCGTGGTTTAAAACAGGCTTGTTTCCCCGGCGAGTGGGTGTCTGTGGCTCCCCAGGTATGCGTCTCTGGGGTGCCTGTTTCAGGCTCCTTCTGTTTCCCGGCGGATTGGCTGTACCCATCTAACAGTGTTCATACGGACACGTGTTGTTTGTAGTTTTTTCGGTTTTGCAAAGCCAATATAAAACTATGCTGTAGTTGTATTTCCTCCCCGGCGATCTGTTTCAAAGAAGTGGGGATAGGAACAATTGGGGTTAACTTTTAAACTTTAAATCACCCGGTGGGTGCAACCTGGAAGGGTGGGATGACCGAATTTGCAAAATTCAGTTTAGTTGACCAGACAATTGAGGGATGCATTGTGTATCGCCTCCTTCAACATACGGCGCTTTAGGGCACAATTGGGGTTAACGTTTTTTAAACTATTATTCACACCCGGCGGGTGCTTCTTGCACGGATGAGAATAACGAATTTACAATTCAGTTAGTTAACCAGACATTTGAGGGATACGTTTTGTATCGCCGCCTTCAACATACGGCGATCTAAAAAGATACTTCGGGAGAAGTTAGATCTCGTATATTTGTCAGGCTTCCCAGTTTTTGATCTACGAGATAATTCGGGGGCCGGCGTCTTTTTTTTTTTTTTTTTTTTTTCAAAAATTTAATCTGGAAACAAACACCACCGGAAAGACTTAATCACTTATAAACGCCATGATGGTCTTTATATATTATGTCAGAGGGTATTCATAAATCTTTTGGACAAATTAAGATATTCTGAAATCCTTTACTTAGGAAACCCCACCGCGTAGCGAGCTGTGGTCGTTGAATATTACGTCTCGTTACTCGGCGGGTTATTTAACACCTGTGTGCGAACATGAGTGGGATAACCTTATGAGCATTAATTCCTGGAAATTTTATTTTTCCAGAGCTGGGTCCCGGCGGGTCTATGCAGAACCTGGAGTAAGTTTCCCTCCAGTCTCTGTCATGGCTACCTTTGCCCCGGTTTTTGCTTTATGCATTACGCCCTCCTGTTCAGGTATCCCTAATTTTGCGCACACCCTTTGTATAAAATGTGTTAAAATGTCTCGTTTGGTGGGGGTTACCTTTCCGGCGTTTTTCTCGTTGCTCCGAGAACACCGTTTTGTTTACCGAGTGTTAGTCAGGATGGCTAAAATAGGTAAGTTACCCCGACGAGTTTGGTCGCTTGAGGGCTCATCAGAAACTGCGTTTTCTGTGGTCGAGCCTGGGATCAGGCTTCCTGTGTTATTCATTGCTTTATGCATTACGCCCTCCTGTTATGTCTCGTTTGGTGTGGGTTACCTTTCCGGCGTTTTTTCTCGTTGCTCCGAGAACACCGTTTTGTTTACCGAGTTTTAGTCAGGATGGCTAAAATAGGTAAGTTACCCCGACGAGTTTGGTCGCTTGAGGGCTCATCAGAAACTGCGTTTTCTGTGGTCAAGCCTGGGATCAGGCTTCCTGCGTTATTCCCGGCGAGGGGGGGCTCCACACAGTTATTTTGTTTGGTCTTTCCCTCCCGGCGACCTTTTTACAAAGAGGTCTGGGGCAGGTATAATTGGTTTGACATTGCATATAAAACCCGGCGGTTGTACCTTCGGGTGGTTATATTAACGGATTTGCGATTCGCGATAATTTGCCAAACAATTGATTGATACAATAGGGTATCACGGCCTTCAAGACGGCGATCTATGAGGGCTTCTGGCAGAAGCCGGATTAGAGATTAAGATAGGCTTAGACTTTTTATGGGATAAAAAGATGCCTGAATCTTACTAGTGTTTCAAGTGTAAAGGGATACTTGAAGGACTTCATCTTTAATAAAGATATGTTTCATCTTTATGAGGATTCAGAAGTTATGCTTAATTCTTTCGAACAGGTAAAAGATATGCTGAAATCCTTAATAAACAATTGAAACAATGTTGTTTGTTTGTTTAGTCTTTCCCTCCCGGCGACCTTTTTACAAAAAAGGTCTGGGGCAGGTACAATTGGTTTGACATTGCATATAAAACCCGGCGGTTATACCTTCGGGTGGTTATATTAACTGATTAGCAATTCGCGATCATTTGCCAAACAATTGATTGATACAATAGGGTATCACGGCCTTCAAGACGGCGATCTATGAGGGCTTCTGGGAGAAGCCGGATTAGAGATTAGGATAGGCTTAGACTTTTTATGGGATAAAAAGATGCCGGAATCTTACTAATGTTTCAAGTGTAAAGGGATACTTGAAAGACTTCATCTTTAATAAAGATATACTTCATCTTTATGAGGATTCAGAAGATATGCTTAAAATCTTCTGGACAGGTAAATATATCCTGAAATCTTTAATATGAAAACTAAAGGAAAACGAAAAGTAGTGGTGGAGTGCTACGGTTCGTTGACCGGCGGTCTTGTGACACATATTTTGTACCATTTTTTGGGTGTAACCCTATGAGCATTAATCCCCGGAAAATTATCTTTCCAGGGCGGAAGTACCGGTGTTGCACCAGGTGACCAGGTAGTTCCCGGGGGCGGGGTAGTTTTCCCCCAGTCTCTGTCATGACGGCACTTGAACCTCTCATTGCTGTATGTTCAACGCCGTTAAGATCAGGTATCCCTATATTATTTTATTTGTTAATGAAATAATTTAATCACTGAATAATAATAACCATATATATTTTCTATGATTATATTAGGATAATATTGTGTTTATTTATAGTAATTTATTTTAATACAATTAAATATAAATTAAATTAATTAGTATACTTTATGATTTTGCTCACCAGCTCTGCTTTCAATGTGTTAATGAGCTATGGGAGCTTTTAATTATCATAAACCTTTACAGGGCTCTCTTTCAGAGAGTATACCGAGCTCGCAAGCGAGGGACAGCCACAGCCAAGGTGTATGGCGATACTCACAGTCGTGGCAGGACAGAACACATCCCTTTGTGACTCAACTAGTGCTGACGTCCACGGGATGCCGATGTACCATCTTCTACCCCAGTTTTAACATGGCAACATGTGGAGGTCCCGGCTTCGGCGGGATCTTCCCATGATAAGCCAGACTTAACGGATGAAGAACAACGATCTCTGGTCTCAGAGATGGAGGTTGAAGAGTCCAGTCACCTTCTAGGCGACTCTCAGGGTACTGTCGAATCTCCACGGAGTTCGTCATCGGCTAGGTATGTACCGGCGGAAGAGATTGATGGACTACTATTGAATGCACTTAATAGGTTCTTTGGCCCTACGCCGGAAACTCCTTCTGATACGGGAGATCCCGCGATGTCGACGAATGTGCGACCTCTGGCTACATCCTTTGCTTTAGCTAAAATACCTAGCCATCCGCTTGTGTCAGACCCAATTTCCAATGTGCCAGGCACAGCAGCTCTCACTACTTCCACTGTGCGAGTCATATCAGACATATCTCCCCTTCCTTTAGACAAGGCGCCAGTCAAAAAACAGGAGCTATGCCTCTTTTTACGGGCCTGATGGGTCAGGGGTAGCAATGTTACGGAAATGTTTTGGATGTTCATATTAAGGACATTCCAAGTTATTATAACCATGACTTATTCTTACCACCAAATCCCTCCAGAACGCCATTCTTGGTTCTCTCTTCCGGTTTTTGGTGCCGGCGGAGTCCCCTCTGCTTGGCTGCCATTAGCACGCCTTCCCCAGCTTACCTAGACCGCGAGTTTAGGTTAAGAGGAAAAGCGTTTAAACTGTTTTCGCAATATATGGTTCCCAGCAAGTAACAAAGTCTCTGTTACGCTCTTCTCAGGCAATAGAAGCCGCGGAAGTCAGGAAAGCCATTGAACTTTCCCGGCGCTTGCTTCTCCAGACTTCCATCCAAGTCTTTAGGAGATATTCGGACGGCCTTATTAGAGGCAGTTCGAGCAAGGCAGGATCTGAGGATGTTCTTAGTGAAGAAACTTCTTGACCGTATTGCAAGCCAAGTAGTTCTGTCTCCAGTTCTAATTCCTTCTTTGATTTCACCAGCAGTTTGGAAGACTGTTTTCAATTTGGCACAAGCATTCAAGCAAGGTCCCCGCAAGCCCTGATGCCCTTGTTAGAACAAGGGATCAGGGTCTGGTGGTATCTGGGCGACTAACTGGTGGTGGCAGAAACAGAAAAGTTACGCATCAGTCATGTCTACGTTACGTTAAACCATCTCATATCTCTAGGATTCAAGGTCAACTTAGTAAAAGTCAAACCCTTGTTCCCCCACAAGTATTTCAGGGGATAGGGCTGGTCGAGGACACAGCTTCTCTCACTCTGAGTCAGAGTGTGGACACTCGAAACAGATTTTGCAAAAAACTGTTTATGTTTCTCCACAGTCTGAATACGACACAGAAACTTTGGGAATCTTTAGTCGGTTCTCTCAACGGGGTTCAGCTAACTGTGAAGTTGGGCCGGTTGAAAGTCTAACGTTTAATCTTGGAGGGCAACAAATTTTTCCCACTATTACCGGCGGGGATAGTATGGCCTATCCCAACGTTATTACACAACTTACTAGCGGTTTGGGCGACGAGAGAAAGGTTGCACGCAGTCATGTCATGAACCTCTCCTCCGCCGTCGGTATGGGTGGACATGGATGCGTCAGGCACGATAGGTTGGGGCTTTTAGTCAAACCTCGGGCATCAGGGTCAAAGGTTTTGGTCCCATTTAGAAATCTTCCACATCAATGTCAAAGACTTACTAGTCCCCTTATCTGTCCTTCAGGCTCACGGCTCTGCTTACGGGGCTAGTCGGTGGCCTTCAGAATGGACAATCTGAATGTGGTTCACTGTATTCAGAAACAAGGGTCAATAAGATCTCGGAAGTGGCTAAACGTGTCAGAAAAGATTTTTATACTAGCCAACAGGCTGAACATTCATCTTCACGCATCTTATCTCCCAGGCGTTGCAAACGTCTGGGCAGACGCTCTGTCTCAGAGACAAAGCACTTCAGTGGAATGGGCGCTCTTGCGTGTGCGGAGCATTACCATCCACAAGTGGATTTGTTTGCGTCTGAGAAGACTTGCAAACTCCCACTGTACATCACCCGCCGGACGATAACGCCGGCGGGCGGACCTGACGCTCTGATGACGGACGAGAACAGGTTGAGTTCCATTTATCTATTTTCCACCGCCAGACGCGTCTCTAATGTGCCACGTAGTCAACAAACTACAGGATTAGCGAGTCGTAGTCTCGCTAATCGCACCCCTGTGGCCGGTGCAGTTTGGTACCAGCATTTGTACACGTGGTGCCCGCACCCAGTGTCACTCCCGGTCGGGTTGTTCCACTTAGAACACAATTGGCAACCTAGAAACCTCGCGGACTTGTTCATTATGGACATTCAGGAGGCCAAGTGGCTAGCACCACATGGTAGCGACGTGACCAAGATATTCACGAATCAATATACCCAGTCTACAAAGCAACAGTTTCAATCGCATTGGCAAGCTTTTATGTCTTGGATTCTTAGAACAAACCAAACTGTGCCCTCGGTGGCGTTGGTTGTTAATTATTTAATGTATCTGTTCATGCAGAAACATTTATCTGAAATTGATTTATGAGGGCAGGTTTTAAACTCCGCCCACCTCCCCGTCAGCTCAGGCCTACATGGTCTCTGGACAAAGCATCGTAGTTATTCTCGTTCCCGTATGTACCAAAGACTGCAGATTTTACAAAAGGGCAGTATTCCTTATGGCTTTGGCTACCGGGAACAGAGTATCTGAGCTGGCGGCGATGAGCAACACACCTATTTGCCTCAGGTTTGATAGGCTTCATGAGTGTATTCACATTGCACCTTCCCCAGGATTTTTAGCCACGAATGAGCACAGTGAACACGTGTTTTCAGAGTTCACGGTGCCGGCGTTAAAAAGGGGAAAGGTGCACCATCTTTTTTGCCCAGTGCAAGCTCTAACCAAATATTTAAGAGTGGCACCTCTAAATCACCAGGGTGCTTTATGGGTCGCAAGTCCGGGTGAACGCTTGATGGAGCGTACACTGGCTTCTCTCTTGGTCAAGGACTTTAACCCTTTACGAGCGGCCTATGCGGTTTATTTATATGTACCGCCCAGCGGGGTGTTTTTAGCCAAAATAGGGCTGTTTACGTGATCATTTTCATGCCTAAATAAGACCCAGAACGTAAAACAAGTATCTATCCCTGAAAGGGCATAAACAGAGCTTTCGAATTACACCATAACGATCCTTTTATGATGGCTAGTTTTCTTGCAATAACCGTGCAACGCGAGTGCAAAAAGCATGTAATTAGCCACTTTCCCGATACAATTCCGTATATAGCGAGTGAGAGAGGTAGGAGGGAGGTGAGATTCGTGTCAGTAGGTTCGCCGCGGTGGTCTGGAGCAGTCATACACTCGCTACTCTCCTGCCACCACTTGTCTCTCTCTCTCAGCAACATTACGTGCTGAAATTGCCACTCGAGTTATGTCGAGCGCCGCCACATAGTCCAGCTATATTTAACTCGACTTATGTGGTGAGCCGCTTTTTAAGGGTTAAAGAGAAGAATCCCGGCGTTGTGGGTAAGACCCACGATTTACGCAAGGGGACAGCCTCTTTACGTTTCCTTAATAATCTTTCGGTGGAAGTTATTAAGTCCACACAGTTGTGGGCCTCTAATCAGGAGTTTTTTGACGCGATGCCTTTCAGTAGCTCTGGACAAACCTTCCTTGCCATGTATAGCTTTACGGCAGAGGGTCTAGGTGGCCCTTTTAGTCACGTTTTGTTTAATTTCAAGAAAAAGGGGGGGGGGGTGCAGTCAGTGTGACATAGGACACCCTAGACCCCTCCGGAGTATGTGTTCGGAACATACGAGCTGGGATACTGTTTGTAGGCATTGTTTTATAAAATTTCTCTGTAGTATTTATTGCAGGAAATTGTGCTAAAGGCCAATAGTAGTGTTACAACAATTCTTGTTGTAAGTAGCTTTGGCTGTGAAGCAATAGATTTTTGAGAAATCTCGGTAGTTGCAACTACGACTTTTACTTTTGAAGTAATTACTTCTCCATAAGTACACGAGTTCAGTACTTCTATGAATGTACAAGAATTCATTTATGTTTGGTTATATTTTTAGGAATATATCCACTAGTTAATGGGGTTTATATGTGCACATGTAAACTTATAAGTTTTTAGTTTTCACCACTTACTTTAAGTGGGGTGCCTTCTTAACTAGCAGATCTGTGTACAGAGTCTCAGAGTTAACCCTTTTTCAAGCAGGCTTCTTTGAAGCACGCTCCTGCTTGTACCCCTTTTTGAAGATTTAGGCTGTATAAAGTTTATGCACCCGAATATCTCTTTTTTACAAGAGTAAGAATACTATGTGGTTGTTTGATTATCTGCTTTTCTAGAGTTATGATATGATTACGAATGTCCCCCTCCAGTCTTAGAAATCAGGCATGTTCGTCAATGATGGAGGGGCCACTAATAAATTATAGGTTTGACTCCTGTAAGGAGATAAAGAAAACCTAATATTTAGTAGTGGCCCCGTAATCATTGACGACTGGGGCCCTCCCGACCATCCCCTTCCCATTCGTTGATGTATTCAGGATTTTGGTTTACTTGATATGTCAGTGAAGGAAGAATGACGCCTGCAGTAGCGTCTGGTCAAAGATCCACACAAGTACATCCACGATATGATGGAAAGCTTATTAGATAGTTATTCTTATTTTCTTTTTGTTTTTATTTTTTACGAAGTTTTTTCGTAGTGAGAACCCAATTCATAATGACTGAAGCCATGAGTGAGGTCGCGTGCGCTCATGATGAAGGCTCCTCAGTTTTTAAATGCTCTGCGCGGTAGATTCAAACTACGGCGGATTAGTGTTTGAAGAGGATGCCTTATGTAATAGGCATGTTCGTCAATGATTACGGGGCCACTACTAAATATTAGGTTTTCTTTATCTCCTTACAGGAGTCAAACCTATAATTTAGACGATTTTGCGCAGCTTAAGAAGGATGCATTGCAGTAAAAAGGGTTAAGGGAGATAGTTCGAAGCCTGTTCGTTGCTGGAGGCCCTCTATAAACTGAATAGAATCGTCTAACAATAGCAAGAATAAAATTAAAGAGACGTCGCCGGTAGAGAAGGGGTTAATAAATGACATACCAGCCACAAATGACCCGGAACAGTATAACCGTAATAAGTCTTGGACCTGGACTAAATGACCTGCTCCCACTAACTACTTCAATCTAAACTTCACACACCATCCTGTCGACTAGCAGATCCTTCCAAACTCACCTCCAACTAATCCCATCATCACATTCACGGTCATCACCATACGCTTCACCAGTCCAGCCCTGGCACCACCATCATCACTACTACTGCAAAGATCATCACTAGTATCTCCAGTGCCATTACCATTAACATCTCCATCACTTATACTATACCTTCACCACCGTCGCCATCAATATCTCCATCAGTACCACATCCACACCAACAGTTCTCCCACCATCACCATCACGTCTATCACTCTCACATATGCAATCACTATTCCCCACCACAGACTTCACCATTCCCTCACCACTCACCATCACTACCAACAACCACACATTCTCAGATTTTCAGTTCCCTCTTCACCCGAGCCATCAGACGGGTCACTGGACACGTTGGGCGATTGTCAAGCAGGGGGTCTTCATTCACCCCCAAGCCCCACCCGCACCACCACCACAACCTCAATAACCATCACCAATTCATTCGCTACTACCACACCACCACCAGTTCAATCATCACAGCAAACTCAAATAGTCATATTTCCCGGACTTATGAATATTCATGACCATACCAAACCATATCAATCTCTCAAATCCATTCACTCACACCACCCACCATCACCACCACCCACGATCACCACCACCACCCACCATCACCACCAAACACAAGTATTTAGATTTCCAGTTGTTTCCCAAAGACACATACATATTATAGCAAAAAAAAAAACACTGGACACGTATGCAACTCCACAACAGACATTAATTCAGATTTTTAGAACCATTGACAATCTTATCACCATCACCCTCCACACTTTCTACTCACACACCATCATCATTTTCACAACCTCCATCATAACCTTGACCCTCGATTACCACCACCATCACCAATACCACACCATAACATACACCACCATCTACTACTACCTCCCTCCTTCACCATCACTACGTCCATCAGCGCGCGCGCGCACATACACACACACACACACACACATTTATATTTCCAGTTTCCACCAGATATTCCTTACCACAGTCCAGCCTGCGAACCCCTGGACACGTGTGGGCGAATGAAATACAGAGAGTGTTCAGTCATCATTAATGCCCATCATCACCACCACCACAACAGACATATAATCATATTACCCTAAGCACTGATAAATAACAACTCTATCGCCGATAATTTAACTTCTTCACCAATATCACCGTCGTCCCTACCACACAACCCACCTCTCTCTATTTCGCATTATCATATTTATCCCCATAATCGCCTCTACAACCACTTAATCACTACCACTCTCTCTACCTTCTCCCCAGCATAGTACAGTAAATCATACATCCACCCCAGCATCTAACTTATGGGCCCCAGTACAAATAGGAGGGGGGGGGAGTCATTTAAACAATCTTCACAATCGCCAGTCTACAATCATCATATAAATTATTTCCAATTTCTCTAACCGCTGACAACCCACTCTCCCCACCCCTACCCCATCACAATGTTAACCTCCTTACCACCACCATCACATCTCTCATCCTCTACCACCACCATCACTAACACCACACCACTACCTCACCCCCCCACAAGTCAACACCACCATTCCCTCCACCAACAGACAGTAACACACACATTCAGATTTCCACCCAGCTCGAGGGGTTCGGCTTGCCTGCCACTGGACACGGAGGGCGAATGACAATGGGAGGTCTTCTTTCACTATCAACACCCATATCACCACCAACAAACATCACTATTCATAATACCCTAATCCCTGACAAACCTTTTAACACCAACCTCTATCATGTTCACCAATAGTGCACACATGTATTACCACTATCACCACACCATCACCACCAACAACTTTCATCACCAACACCCACATATTCAGATTTACAGTTGCCTACCCACCCGAGCCATCACATATTCCACCCCAGCGTCCAGCCTGCCAACCACTGGACACGTAAGGTGAATGTCAATGTGGGGGGCCTCATTCTTCCTGGGCCACGGGAAAATTTCAGCTTGGTTTAAGATTCGCAAATTTTTCAAAGGCGGAGATTTTTCTGCGTGGCGTGTGGGAGAGATCTTGTTTTCATTCATCTCTCTCTATCTCTATCTCTCTCTCTCTCTCTCAACCTCTCTCTCTCTCTTTATATATATATATATATATATATATATATATATATATATATAATATATATATATATATATATATATATATATATATACAGTATATATATATATATAAAATATATATACATATATATATATATATATCTTTAATTGCCGTTCTAATTTTCTACCTGTCTATCTGAAAATAAAGCCTTATACTGGATTCAAAGAAATCCCATTGGCAGTTATAGCACTTATTGGGATGAATTATCTTAATATATACAGGCAGCTTTATCTAGCGCCAACATTCCCCCAGAGCTCTCGGATGCTGGCGGCTGTTAAGCTACGAGGCTGGCAGTCTTTTCTGGGCGAAGAAGGCAGGGATTTTCGGTCAAGTTCGGTGTAGTTGGTGTCATTAGCTGTCTCTCTTTGCTGCTTAAAGGTGACGGTAGTACACTCACCTTGCAGATCTTTGCTGCTTAAAGGTGACGGTAGTACACTCACCTTGCAGATCTTTGCTGCTTAAAGGTGACGGTAGTACACTCACCTTGCAGATCTTTGCTGCTTAAAGGTGACGGTAGTACACTCACCTTGCAGATCTTTGCTGCTTAAAGGTGACGGTAGTACACTCACCTTGCAGATCTTTGCTGCTTAAAGGTGACGGTAGTACACTCACCTTGCAGATCTTTGCTGCTTAAAGGTGACGGTAGTACACTCACATTGCAGATCTTTGCTGCTTAAAGGTGACGGTAGTACACTCACCTTGCAGATCTTTGCTGCTTAAAGGTGACGGTAGTACACTCACCTTGCAGATCTTTGCTGCTTAATCTTTGCTGCTTAAAGGTGACGGGAGTACACTCACCTTGCAGATCGGCCGATGCTTGTAAGATGAGAGAGTTGTTGGTATCAAACTCAAAGGTGCCGGTTGTCAACTCAGTGATACTGGTTGTAAAGTCACTGGTTGTGACCATTATAAACTTGTCCAGCTACTCACTGGTTGTTAGTTCAGAGTAGAGGTGTGTCACGGGGCCATGTTTATATATTTGTATAGGTAAAGATAACTAAGTACGTTTATTTCAAATGCAGTATGGGTTGAACCTCCCCATACATGCAAACAATATTTGATACATGGGCGCACTGTGCCCCTGTACAGAGCAAGAAGCTGTGCGGGGGTGAAGAACCCACGGAGATGGTTGAGCACACCTAACTTCTGGGAAGCTGCTTTAGCATGAGTGCTAATATGATATACAATATACACCAAGAATATTGAGAAAAGATGAAGGGTTGATTTGTATACTGTTGAAGCGTAAGGGATAGTCATGTGCAAGCTTGTGACGGGAAGATAGATAGAGAAATTGGGTTTAGGAAGAATTAAAAGTATCAAGATTCTCACTGCCCCAATCAGAAATAGTTGATAGATCAGAAGATAGGCATGGTAAGTCCTAATCACGTGAGTTTTGGAGTAATTGCATGATAGGTCGTTGTGGAAAACTAGTTGAATAGTGTAGGGTAGAGTCATCAGCATATGAGTGGACAGTACTAGAGGTACAGTTGAGAAGATCATTAATGAATATTAGAAAGAGAACTGGAGATAGGACAGAACCTGAGGAACACCGGAGTTGACAGGTTGAGGAAGTGAGCGATGGCCATCTACAACCAAGGTGGAGTTTTTATCAAAAGTTTGAGTGAAGAGTTTAGCTTTATCAGAGGAAGACGTGGCGCCACAGTGGTGCCATCAGAGTGGAAAAGAGAAGGGAAGAGCGAGGAGGAAATATTGTTGGAGAGGTTTTTGCCTAGATGCAAAATACTTGGGAAGAGCTAAAGTTGAAAAGTTAGGAGCATTTATTATTGATGAATGAGTTTTTGGCGAGTCAAAGAAAAGAAAGTACAAGATTTGTGAGTTAGAAGGTGATGGTACTATTTGAATGTTTCCTCCTTATTGTGAACAGCAGTAGAACAAGTGTGAGTAAATAAGATTGTTTTTGTTAGACTGAGAGAAAGAAAATGGAATGTATGCCTCTATCCCTCTATCTGTGCCTTTATCTCGAATTTCCTTCCTGGCCATTCCATAGCTGCGGTTGTGGACGGCCATCGTTCACCTCCTCGACCTATCAACTCCGGTGTTCCTCAGGGTTCTGTCCTATCTCCAAATCTCCAAATCTCTTTCTAATATTCATTAATGATCTTCTCAACTGTACCTCCAGTCCTATCCATTCATATGCTGATGACTCTACCTTACACTATTCAACTAGTTTTCCAGAAACCCCCAACAAGCAAGCACTCAAAAAATCATGCGAAGATGCCATAAAACAGTTAAATTCTGACCTATCAACTATTTCCATATGTGGCAGAGAAAATCTTGTTACTTTCAATGCTTCCAAAACTCAATTTCTCCATTTATCTACCAGTAAAGAACTATCCCTTATAGTTAAACAATACACACATCAATCCTTCATTTTCTCTCAGTATTCTAGGAATCTCTTGCTCGCCTGATCTGAAAGATCATATATTATCACCCTTGCTAAAACAGCTTCCCAGAAGCTGGGTGTGCTCAACCGCCTCCGGGGGTTCTTTACCCCTGCACAGCTTCTTGCTCTGTACAGAGGTACAGTGCGTCCATGTATTGAGTATTGTTCGCATGTGTAGGGAGGATCCTCTCACACAGCACTTTTCGAAAAAGTAGAAAAGAAAGCCTTTCGTCTCATTAACTCACGTCCACTCACTGACTCTTTGCAATCTCTCTCTCTTCGCTGCAGTGTTGCATCTCTCTCACTATTCTACTGCTATTACAATAATCAATGTTCCTCAGAGCTCTCTCAGTGTATACCACCTCCTCTACGTAGAGTACGTAGCACCCGTCTTGCAACACAATCCCATCCGTACTCTGTGCAACTCTCCTATCCAAGAGTGAAACGATATTCTCAAACCTTCTTCTATTCAACAGCGGAGCTCTGGAACTCTCTCCCTGAATCAATCTTCCCCTCATATTATGACTTAAATTGTTTCGAACTCTGCGTGTCCAGGCATTTTGGCTCGAAGGTTCCTTGATTTTGGCCCCGTCACTCTTTCAAATGGGAGAGGCACTCATTACACGCAGTTCTGCCTTTTGTCCCCCTCAACCACATAGAAAAAAAAATGCCAGAAATGATTACCTCGGTAATGTGTTCAGCACACTTTCAATAGTTCCCGGCCACAGAAACAAAAATAATTCCATGGGATATCATAGAAGTACTGCTGAAGAGCCTCCCATTCAGCAGCACCAAAGTTCCACAAGTGCCCCCGGCTGGGAGGATTAAATGGCTGTACTGTAGAGATAGGACAGATAGCAGAGATAACATTATGATCAGAAGAGCCCAACGGAAAGATAACGATTACAGTGTAAGCAGAAGGATTAGAAATTAGAAAGAAGTCAAGGATGTTGGGCCTATCTCCAAGTCGGTTACGGATGCAAGTAGGGTGCTGGACTAACTGTTCTAGGTCATTTAGGATAGAAAAGATGTAAGCTGGTTCACCAGGTTGGTCAATGATATGAGAGGAGCGCCATTGGTGCTGCTGAACATTTAAATCAACTGATTTCATAGAAAGAAGAGGGTTGTAGGATGTATTCTGCTTTGGAATTTTAATAGCCAACGAATTTAGGGACGTCAGTAGAGTTTGGATGATATGTTTAGCCTCTTTCACATGTATTAAGTGGATTAGCTATACACAATTCTGCTAAGGATCATAACGCTGTTGTTACTTGTTTCCATGTATAACCTCTTGCCATATACTGTATATATTTTTTTCAAAGCTCAGTAATAAAAAATGGTTTCTAAGGTTTTATAAAGTCATAGCATGTGTGGTAGGATGCCTGGCTCTTAATCCCTAGATCCAGAGTTCAAAGCGTCACAGGGGGGTTGGGGTAGGAATGTAGGGATCCATGTTCGATTATCGGCTAGGGATATATATATATATATATATATATATATATATATATATATATATATATACAGGTATATATATATATATACATTATACAGTGTATATATATATAGGCTATATACATTATACAGTGTATATATATATATATATATATATACATATATATATATATATATATATATATATATATATATATATATATATATATATATAACTCTTACACACATATTTTAGTCTTGTCTCATATTATTTCTTCTTTTTCGACTCCCTTGACAATTCGGGTTGGAGACCAAGATTTCTAAAAATGTAGCCTTTTCTCGTTTTCTTACTGTATATCTCCAATTTTATACATAAGTTTTTATATCTCAAAGGCATTAGAAAGTTCGGTCTTAAATATTGGAAGATTTTGAGAGACAATTATAATTGGATCCGGATACTTTATTTCCAATTTTAATGTTATTATTTGTATTACTGCCTTGTTTTCTGGACCCATGTAATTACACTTTTCTTAATTGTTTGCATCCTTTGAGTCAGAGAGATCTTCCTTAATCTGAATTAACTCGTTTGATGTTAGAATAAAGTAGCACTCCGTCATCATTCAGAATGGGATACACAATTTAGTTTTCAATCCTCATTCGATGATCAATAATAAGGTGAAAATAGATGTAATCGTACTGAAAGAGTTAAGCTTTTAAGAAAACAAAGGAAATTCAGATTTTTCAGAAGACGGGGATAATATTTGTCCACTTTTTGCGGCTTCTATTCCCAAATTCTTCAAAGGGGAGGCATGAAGTTTCTGGGACCTGGGATGTCTTTTAGCATTTTTCATTTCGATGAATAATTTGTATATCTTGTTACTCAGAGCACACAGAAATGTCACTGTGAGATTGATTTATCCCCACAAAACCATAACCATTTCTACTAATACTTATTTCTTGCCTACAACAACAACTACTACTACTAGGAAAATTGAGCAGAGAAGTATTGTTCTTTCTTAATCATTCGACTTAAGGGGGTTCACCGGCTTTTTTTTTATCTTTCTCTCCATTTCTCTTTTTCCCTAGCTTGTATCCATTCGGTCCCATTCAGCCAACTCTTTTAAGACTTTTATCCCCATCAGGGTGTCGATTTCTTCCTGGCGAGCGATAGCGAGTTAGCATTGTATGGAGAAATCCGGCTTCGCCGGAGAAATTTTTCTATCGAAAAATATATATATATGCTGGCTTGCTACCACTCGCCAGGAAAATATTGACACCTGGAAGGGGGTAAACGTCTTAAAAAAGTAGGCTGAATGGGGCCGAATGGGTACAAGCCAAAGACAGAGGGAGAGAAAGAGAAAAAAAGCGAGGTGGGCTCTCTTAAGGGTTATCACACTAGAGCGTTTATCGTCAATTTTCGATGATCAACATTTTTCCGGCAACATGTCCGGAATCTATTGGACTGGTATCGGATACAGATGAATGTAGGTGACAACAATATACATATAGTTAACCCCTTAAGCTGCAAAATCAGTACTAATGATAATATGTTAACCCTTTCACTGCAAGCGATGTATTGGTACGTCCTATGTAAAAGAGGGCTAAACTGCGGGAGACGACGTACCCACAAGTTTTGGTAGTACCGGTGGAGGTGTGTGTGTGGGGGGGGGGGGTTAAAGTGTTCATGGCTTGAGAGGTACAGTGTGTCTTACGACCATGAGTAAAACATGAATCAATATTGAAGGTACACAACTATTGGTTATTTTTTTAAGTAAGGTAATTATATAATTAGTCATAACAAAAATGTACCATATTTAAAACGATGTATTTTCTTGATTAGGGTAGTTTATGGAAAGTCTGAATTCTTAAAATGTTTACAGGCGATCAGGTCTTGGTATTTATAATTGAATCTATAACAGACAATACATTACTAGTAGCAATATATGGGACAGCTGAATTTGTTAGGTAGGAGCAAGCCCGAATATATTGGACTGAAAAATTGGCCCTCACAAGGACATGACATCGAAGCATGGCTGGCCAACTAAACTTTTCTTGCTTATTTAGGTTTTAAATACGTCAGGTGAGGTTAGGTTTGTTTTAGCTGAGTTCGGTCAGATAAGGTTTGCTTTGGATGGGTTAGGTTAGGATTGTTTTGGATGGGTTAGATCAGGCTAAGTTTGTTTTATATAAGTTAGGTCAAGTTAGGTATATTGAAGAAGTGGGTTAGGTTAGGTTAGGCATGTTGTAGGTGGGTTAGGTCAGGAAGGTTTGTTTTAGATGGGTTAGGTCAGGTTAGGTATGTTTTAGATGACTTAGGCCATGTTAGGTATGTTTTAAGTGGGTTAGGTCAGGTTAACAAAATGTATATTGTTGAAGCTAGATTAGGTCAGCCATGTTAGTTTAAGCTAAATTATGAGGTGAGGCTGAATTGATAAGGGTTAAGTTGATGTGGGAACACACACACACACACACACCTCAGCCAGGTGGAGATAATTTGGGCTTGTCTCCTTTCACGTTGTAGCCTCTGTTAACCTAGCAGAGAATAGGTACCGGACGTAATTAAAGGCGTTGTGACCTCGCTGCCCGGGTGTGTGGTGTATGAATCGGTCTCAGCCTTACCCATAGATCGGACAATATGAGCTCTAAGCTCTCTTCCGGGAGGGTAATAGCTGGTGAGAGATCCTCAAGGATCCTCAAGATCGTAGGTGAATAACACACACACACACACACAAACACACACCACACACCACACACAAACACACACACACACACACACACACCTCCCCGTGGCGTAACAGATAGCGCGTCTGGCTCACAACCAGAAGGTCCCGAGTTCGAGACCCGGGCGGGGAAGAGACATTTGGGCAAGTCTCCTAACGGTGTAGCCTCTGTTCACCTAGCAGTATAAATAGGAACCTGGAATAAGTGGACGAAGTTGTGACGTCCCATCTGGGGTTGGTGATGGTTACAAGGTGAGATGGGTATCGTACTGGTCAACCTAAGCTACTGGTCAACCTAAGCCTTCGGGTGAGACTGGTACCGTAGTGAGAATGGTACCGTACAGATTAACCCTAAGCCTTCGTTTCCAGATGTCGCCAATTGGCTAAAATACAGACTACACACACATCCACAGCCATTCCAACGATACATAAACACTTAACAAGCATTTCACGCAATACATTCCCAGTTAAGGAGGCGCGATAATAATGAGCTTAGCTCGCATTGCGTGGATTCCCCTTGACGAACAAATGAGTGAATTACACTACTTGAAGGCTATTATACAGTTACCCTCAAGTATTACTCGAGTTTCGAAAAGTAATCACGCAATGCTTTTGCATTGAAAATATAAAAAATATTTAAAAAAAGGGCTGATCAGCTTATAGTATATTACTGAAACTAAATACAATAAAAATACATTTTAATAATATCATCCCTCGATAGACCAGGATTCGATCCTGATTTATGGTTTCTTTTTCAGTAATGAACTCCTAAAAGTTGACATAATGAATACAAACACCATTTGAGAAGGTATTTAGGTCGCTAACGTGACCTGAAGAAGCTATCTGCTAAACGTTATCAATAAAGTGCTCCTCCTTATATGGTGTATTTATTCTTACTTTTTCAGGGTCATAGCAACTCAGCCACACACACAGTCACGTACATCTACTGGTTCATTCATATGTATGTACAATATTTATGTATCTATGTAACTATGGATGTGTAAATGCTGAAAAGCCATATTATATATAATAAAGAGAGAGAGAGAGAGAGAGAGAGAGAGAGAGAGAGAGAGAGAGAGAGAGAGAGAGAGAGAGAGAGAGAGAGAGAGAGAGAGAGAGAGAGAGAGAGAGAGAGAGAGAGAGATAGAGATAGATAGATAGATAGATAAATAGATAGATACCGTATATAAATAGATATATAGATGATAGTGGTGTAGTCCCAACCTTGACATATGGAGGTGAAGCGTGGACGTTGCTAGAGAGACAGACGTCAAAAGTGAGAGTAAATAAAAGGAGCTTGTCGGCAGAAATGTATTAAGGGGAGATGGGCCGATTTTTATGGTTCCCCCTCTTCCTCATGTTTAGCCCCATTAGTTTTTAGATTTTATGACGTTCGGCCCATTAGTTTGGCGATTTTAAGACCTTTCACCCCATTGTGTTGTCTACATTAAGACCTTTCGTGCTCTTTAGGTGTCGATTTCTTTCCTGGCGAGCAACAGCGAGCCTGTAATTGTGAAGGAACCGGCCTTCGGCTGTGACATTTTTCTACCGAAAAATGTACAAATTAATCTCGAAGGGGGATCTAATGGATGTTATTGTTTAAGTTTGATGGAGGTCTAAGGAGGAAGCTAACAATTAAATGAATATATAAATACATAGACCCCCCAAAAATACATAGACCCCCAAAATAACCACTGGTATGGCCACCTGGAGTGAATGGAGAGTGTGCGGAGGGTGGTAAAGAGGTTGTATGAGAGTGAGGTGGAAGGGGTTAGAGACCGAGAATGAGGTGGAGGTACTGAGTAGGTAGATGTATGGGGGAGAGGGGGAAGGGCTAGGAGGAAGGGGGAAGGCTGAGGTTTGTTCGTGGCCACCCCATCAGGGAATAGGGCATATTGCAATAGATAGATTGATAGATAGACATATATATTCTTAATATCGTTGAACCTTGCAAGGTAGACTTACAAACATTTGGGATATATAGAACATTGTAATATTTATTTTCTTTTCTTTTCTTTTTTCTTTTTTCTTTTTTTTTGGGGGGGGGGGTTAATTACTACAGACTCAAATACATGAATGCTTATTTTGAATCGTTACATTACATACTGTATTTATGCATGCATACATGTATGTGAAATGTGTGTGTTTGTGTGTGTGACTGTGTGTGTGTGTGTGTGTGTGTGTGTGTGTGTGTGTGTGTGTGTGTGTGTGTGTGTGTGTGTGTGTGTGTGTGTGTGTACACTATTACTCACTCTTTTGTTTCTATAGTACTGTGCGTATTTGTTCAATGTTTCAAATTAGGTCATTTGAAAATAATTATTTGCAATGATCTAGTAAAGTTCACGAACAATTCTAAACATAATACGCATGATTCAAGAAACTCTTTATACAGACATAATATTAGTTTTCACAATGAAATACAGCTATGACTTGAAAATGTCCTCAAGCCCTCACTAAGTCCAAAGTCTGAGTTAATTCACAAAAGTTTTAGACAGCAGGTAATTTTTTTTGAAGAGAGTGAGAGAGAGACAGAGAGACAGAGAGAGAGACAGAGACAGAGACAGAGAGAGAGAGAGAGAGAGAGAGAGAGAGAGAGAGAACAAAAATAATGTTCGCAGTTGTATTAGCTATAAGATCATATTGAAGAGATAAATATAGTACAGGTTAACCAAAGAAATAGCATACTCAGCTATTAAAAATATAGTTCAAATGATGTAAGACTGACGAAAATAGATATTAAACATGTATGACAGACTATAATAATTATACTACCTTCAAATAAGCTTCTTATGAAAACATAAAAATAAAAAATAAAAATAACAATCATGTGAAATCTTTGGAGATGCCCTCTGCTGCAAGACTTACTTAGCCTGTCATTAGGGACCAACAGAGCGAGGGTGCCTTATTTTAATGTGTTTAATATACTGTATATACTGTATGTGTATAACATAAAACAAAAAACAGTGTTTGCATAGTCTTTCAAAAATCCCTCTCTTTCTCACTATCTAACTCTCATATATATATATATATATATATATATATATATATATATATATATATATATATATATATATATATATATATATATATACCGGTATACAGTATATGCACGTGACTATGTGCATGATTGAATAATAATACTTTATATACTCTGCAGTATACGGATACAAGATGTCAGAATGTTGCGCTAGTGTGGCCTTTTTTTCCTCTGGTTCACTTCATAGGTATTATTTTGTCTTTCAATATATGTATGGGTGTCTGCCTTACGCTGCGTGTGTGTGTGTGTGTGTGTGTGTGTGTGTGTGTGTGTGTGTGTGTGTGTGTGTGTGTGTGTGTGTGTACCTGCCTCCGTGTGTTTGCCTGACTGTGTGTGTGTGTGTGTGTGTCTGCTTTACTGTGAGTGATTGTTTGCCTTAATGTGTGTGTGTGTGTGTGTGTGTGTGTGTGTGTGTGTGTGTGTGTGTGTGTGTGTTGCATACGTGTACATAATCTAACCATATGAGAAAATATTGTAGTAGTGAGGCCATAATCTCGTCTGGTTCACGTCACGGCGAAAATTGTGTTTGTCCCTCATCGTGTGTATGTGTGCGTGTGTTTCTGTTCGTGTATATATTAACCAAATGCTAAAATGTGTGTGTACTGCGGCCATAATGTCGTCTAGTTCACGTCAGCGTTAAAATTGTGTTTGTCCCTCATTATGTGTGTGTGTGTGTGTGTGTGTGTTCCTGTTCGTGTATATACTAACCAAATGCTAAAATGTGTGTGAATTGCGGCCATAATGTCGTCTAGTTCACGTCAGCGTTAAAATTGTGTTGGCACAGCTTCACCGCGGGGGCTGGAGGGGAAGATTCACCAGACACTCTCATAAAATCACAGTAAAGGCAAAGTACAAAACCCTGAATAAACCTAAACATTTTGTTATCCAGAATATATGGTTTATATATTATTACTAGTATTAATAGTATTATTATTATTATTATTATTATTATTATTATTATTATTATTGTTATCATATAATCTACTTATTGTCGTGTTTAGTGTATGTTTTCATGTATACTTAATGATCCATAAAAAAACATTAAATGGAAATTAGAAATGCACACAATCGAAAATCAATTATAATGCCTTTAGGATTTGCTTCAGGTATACTGTAGACACGAGACGGTTTTCCTCAGCTTAGGAGTGATCTCTAGAAATTCAAGGGTGAAATAATATTCAACTAACATTTAGACTCCCACAGATCGTTCCTAAGCTGCATTAACCCTTTCAATGTTCAACGACCCGTTTTTTTCTTTGTTATTCTGGCTATCAGTAGACGAATTTATACAGATTAGGAAACATATCTATGAATCTAAGGGGTCAAACAAATGCAGTTAAACCACCGACTCCCACTGATACTTCTGAAACTGAATTAAATCGTCTAATATGAGCCAAAATAAACTTTTCAAACACAAAGCAGTCTCACAATAGCTGCAATATACTGAGAGTGGTGTTAAAATACTGATACGATAACCAGGCATAGAGTGTCGTATCTACAGTTAACACTTTCGTTGCGGGTGACGTTCTGGAACGTCCTGGCAAGTTACAGCAATTTCCAGGCTTTAAAAGCCTGTAAAAACCGTAAAAATCGAATGTCAGTGGGCGGGAGCGTGAGGGGCCCACCTCCGACCCTCAGACCAGCGAGTGGCTCACTGAGGTACACTGTGTCTCGTGCGGGTCTCTCTCTGTGTCTCACAGCAGTGTAGCCAGGCGAGCGTGTGCTACCAAATAGCGGGTTTCCTGCGTTTCACTGGCACCATTGCGGGTGAACCAGACCACGTACAGGGCCCGTTCTGGTCTCATTTTGAAGCTATTTTTGTTTAGTTTTCGGCAGAATACACTTCATTTAATGCAGATGCTTGATTTATCATTCAGGAGTGCCTGAATATGCCCTAACTAGCCCAAACATAGCCGCAGCAAAAGGGTTAATACCTTAACCCGTAAGGCCCCAGCGACGCGCCTGACGCGTCGGCGATGTATGTAACGCACAGCCCCAGAGACGCGCCTGGCGCATAACCCTAATTGCGCCGACCGTAACCTCAGGTGTAGCCACTCAAGAGGGCTCAGATTTGTATGGGAACTGTGTACGTATCCCACGAAACCGTGCCGATGGTTGAAAACTCTCAAAGTCCACGTGCGTGCGCGCGAGCGCGCAATAACCTGGTTTTTTGGGATAATTGCCTTCAATTTTTTACTCTTATAAAATCCGTTTTCGGGGGCTCTCTAGGACCATTTTTTAAGCTTTTTGAGCGGTTTTTCGTGGTTTTTCCTTCATTCCTAACCCATTCGCTATTGTTTCTGGAATAAAACCATTTTTTGAAAACCGGCCGGGTTCTGGTGCGCAAACATTACAAAACTAGCCGGGGCTCCACGGGTTAAGAGGGTAGTGCTTTGTTTTTGGCCTATATATTTATATATTTTATATATTTCTTAGTTTCCTCGTTAGACCTCCATCAAACTTAGAAAAATAACCCCTAGACCCCTTTTCAAGATAAATTTGTACATTTTTCGGTAGAAAAATGTCCCGGCCAAAGGCCGATTCCTTCTAAAATTAGAGGCTCGCTATCGCTCGCCAGGAAAAAATTGACACCTAAATATCACAAAAGGTCTTAACCCCCCCAGACATAAGTTGCTAACTTACTGATGGGGTGGCGGAGTGCCAGGTATTTCCCTCAAAACACTTTCTCTGACACTGAGGGACTGCTAGAAGTCGGAGGTATTTGGGGTTGCCATCAACCGACAGATTTTGATCTAACTTACCTAACTTACTGAACTCAATATGACGCAAATGCGTCATATAACTTACTTATTGAGCTATTTTACTAAGTTCATATGACACGATCGCGTCATATGATACTCTTGGGCATACCGCCATATGACGCGATCGCGTCATAGATGTCTGAGGGGGTTAATATTGCCAAACAATGAGGCGAAAGGTCTAAAAATCACCAAACTAACGGAACAAACGTCTTAAAACCTCAAAACTAATATGCTAAACATGAGGGAGAAGGGGGTCCAGACAAAGCGAGTACTATCCCCTTAAACAGAACATATAACATGTTTAATATCTAGTACCCGGTACGTACGCAATAATGCGTTTTGTAAAGTATGATTTTGATCGGCGTTCGTTTCAGCAATTAACATGAAAGCACTATTGTCTCCGGTAAAATAATGTGAGAATATTAATTGATCAAAATTAATTGATCAATAACAATGTTTCTATTTCATATTAACACTAAACGGTTCAATACAGCTTAGAAAGGACCTCTAGTAACCAAAGCGGTTAATTATATTTCAAATATGGTTTGCTTCTAACAAATCCTTTCAAAATTGTATGATACTTTAAATATTAACTAGAATATCAATCAAAGAATACGTAATGGTATACTGAAGAGTTCAGATTAATTTGAGTATGTAATATATACTACCAGATTAAAAATGTTGAAATGCCGAGTGATAAAGGGTGTGCGAGATTGGTCGTCTCCCAGCATTAGTTTCCATACGCCGCACCCTCTGGTGGAAGTACTACGTACCACCCAAGGTACTATAAAATATGTCCCTCCGAAAATGTTCTTGTATCACCCGGGGATCGAACCCGGGTCAGTACTGGGATCGAATCTGAGTCAGTACGGGGATCGAACCTGGGTTAGTAGGCATACCAGCCCAGCCCTTTACCGACTGCACCACACGCGAACTTACTGTACAATAACTAAATAACCTTAGTTATCTGTTGAGACGGAGAACCAGGTGATAGTCTCGTGATAATACATACACGTGGTGAGTTAAATAGACTTGCCACCCCGACTATTTTACATACCCTCAGATGCCAACTCGGTGTGATGCAATGGAAGGGACATTTTCGGCCAACTGGAGTCGGGGGAACAAATACGTACTCATAAATCATGGAAATGGTCGAGGAACAGACTATTGTGCAGCATTTCTAAACCCTGTTACTACGAAGACTCCATTCCCAATATATTCTGACTATTTTATTCATTATCACTATATGCAGCTTCGAAAGAACCTATGTGAGGCTAGAACAAATAATTGAAACGGTTTTTACTCCTTAAACATTTATAGATTGTTTATAAACAACATACAATCGCCTAATGTTACCCAGAATGATACGAAAAGACGTTATCGTTATGAACGGTTTAACAGACATACAATAATCCTTTTTTTATTTCCACAATACGAAGTACGAGGAGATTATATGATCGTCACTGACAAACTGTCTGTCTGCCAATCGGTTTGTTTGTCTGCTTGTAGACAAGATTCCCCAAAGCTAAAACACGGATTTACATGAAACTTTTCCATTATCTTCATGCTGTACCGAGATGGAAGTGATAAGCATTTGGGCAATATCCGCTCTTGCCCTCCACACCCTACCAAATAAACCCCCTCAATAATGACCATGAGAGGTTTTTCCTCAATGCTCTCGATACTCCATGTGAGACATAGCCTACTGGATTCAGGAGGACTTGACACAAGCCAAATGGTGATGATTGGATGACCTCAACTGCGGGTTTAGGTAACCCATAAAATTTATCATGTCAGAATTATCTCTAACATGCCTTGACGGAACTAATAATTGGATACCAATTATTAAAACTGGCCATGGATTAATACAGCCGAATACCGCATCAAAGCGGCCCAGGAAAAAAATCCGCCACGAACCAACACAAACCAAGAACCAAAACAGCCAAGAACCAACACAGCCACGAACCAAAACAGCCATGAACCAACACCGCCAAGAACCAAAACAGCCACGAACCAACACAGCCACGAACAAAAACAGCCACGAACCAACGCAGCCACGAACCAACACAGCCACGAACCAAAACGGCCACGAACCAACACAGCCACGAACCAAAACAGCCACTAACCAACACAGCCACGAACCAACACAGCCACAAACCAACACAGCCACGAACCAACACAGCCACGAACCAACACAACCACGAACCAACACAACCACGAACCAAAATGGTAACTTAAAATATATTCACCTTTCAGTTCTGCCCATATAGGCCACGGAAATTAATCGGCCACGGACCAAAATGGCCATATTACCAAGAAGGCAGGAAACATAAACAACCACAGACCAAATTAGCCAGACACTCTACGACGACTCGGGCTAACTAATTAAGCTGCTCAGCATAAATCGGCCCTGGACCAAAATAGGCACGAATCAAAACGGCCGCGAATTAAAAATGGTTGTTCTTAAAATAACGATGACATTAACCCTTTGAGGATTATGATGCATTATAGCAGTTTATTCTGGCTATTGTTTAATCATTCTATACAGCTTAGGAAAGACGTCTAACAATCAAAGGGGTCAAGTCGATTTGAATTAACCTTTTGACTCACGCAGATCCCCCTTTACTTATTAAAATAGTCTAGTAATAGCCAGCATAAACTGTCACAATGCGTCATAATCCTCAAGGGGTTAACATTACCCCATGGCTGTTTCAATACTAGCTGTGTACCAAAACGGCCTTGAACCAAAATATCCACGGACCAATAGGGTCACTCAGACAATACTAATCAGACTACTTCGACGGGTAGACCAAGGACCATATCAGCTACACACCAAACCGACTACAGACCTAAGTGGCCGCGGAAAAGGCAAATTAAGGGGAGGTTTGTTTGTTTGTTCTACCTGAACCCCCTTCTCCCTCATGTTTAGCCCCATTAGTTTTTGTTATTAAGATGTGCTATTTAGGTGACCATTATTTCCTGGCGAGCGATAGCGAGCCTGTAATTTCTACCGAAAAAAAAAAAAATAATAATCCTTGAAGGGGAATCTTGGGGGTACTTTTTAAAGCTTGATGGATGTCTTGGGAGAAAACTTAACAATAATATTTAATAAATAAATAAATGAACAAATAAATACAAATAAATACAAATCTCTCCTTAAATGACACTTGCTCTCGTTTCCCGGATGGCGGAGATGTGGGCCCTACTGAGCACACTTATCAAACGTGTCTAAAAATAACCACTAGTCTAAAGAAGTTAAACATGACAGTACAGTGAAACAAAAAGGTATACGACCGCTTACCAAATGCGTCCAAACCCAACCAAATACTAATCCAAACTGCAAAATACTACGTTATTATGGTTCCTAAATTAATGACTTAATCATATTTACGAACAGTAATGTATTTTGTAGCAGTAAAGTTTTAACAGGATTTCATTTTCCACCTGATATCCTCGAGCCATAATTACGGAAATATCGACATTATTTAATAATCATTTAGTGCGATGACTTCAATTGCACATCAGTCTGGCTATCAGTAGGGTATTTAATTCAGCATGAGAAGGATCAATGGGGGAAAAACTGTCTCAATTAACACCGACTTCTATGGGTACACCTTAAGCTCAAGAATATTGCCTAATGATAGCCATAAAAACAAAAATAATAATAAATATATACAAAACAAATGGAAAAATAAATATGATGAATTACGTCACTTGCCTGAAGGGGTTAAAACACACTTAAAGGTAATTTTGTTGTTAAAAGTCTCCAATCAGAAGACGATTTTTGTACTTTATCAATTTTTCAGACGGATGATTTTACTTAGCTTGGGAAAAACCTCTCGGGATCGAAGGGTTAAAGGCTATCTCAGTTAAGGAGGTAGTGCTTGTTTGTTGGTCTTTATATTTATCTATAAATTATCTATAAAATTATCTATAAATTATATTTATATATCTATCTAGACATCCATCAAGCTTAAAAACACCCCCTAGACCCACTTTCAAGATAAATTTGTACATTTTTCGGCAGAAAATATCCCAGCCGAAGGCCGATTCCTTCTCAAATTACAGGCTCGCTATCACTCGCCACGAAAAAATCGACACCTAAATGGCACGAACGGTCTTAATATTGGTAAAGAAATAAGCGAATGTCTTAAAATTTGAAAACTGATGGGGCTAAACATGAAGGGGAAGGGGATCCAGAAAAACTAAATACTTCCCCTTAACCTTCTAACTCCATCAGGTTCTCCCCAACGCTAAAGTATCGTCTGCACAAACTGGAGTCATCTGAGTCAAAGGGTTAATAACTCTGGCATCTTTGTATAAGCTAAACCCTTCCACTATACTATGAGGCAGTTCTTATCATTTATTCTGGCTAACACTACACGATTTTATTCAGCTTAGGGAGGCCCTCAGGGAGTCCAAGAGGTAAAGTATAGGTCACTTAATTTTCGGACTTCCCTAAACCCTTTCTAAGCTGAATAAAATCGTCTACTGATAACCAGAATAAAAGGAAGAACCGCGTCATTGTATATTGAAAATACAGCGCGAATGGACTCCAAATAACGTCTCCCTCAGAACATACCAGGAATCGAACCCGAGTTAGTAGGATTACAAACTCAAGTGTTTTGACCATTCAGCCACACTCTCTCGGACATCATGTAGAACTGTGGTATCTCGTTTGGATTCAATATGGATGAAAATGAGTGTATGTTTATGATGGTTCTTGAGTGTAAACGATAATCATACCATTTTTGTTTTTTTGTTTTTTTCGTATGTGATTGAGGGAGGCAAAAGGCAGAACTGCCTATAGCGAGTGCCTCCCCCATAGTTGAAAGAGTGACAGGGCCAAAATCAAGGGATGTTCGAGCCAAAATGCCTGGACAAACGGAGTTTGAAGCAATTTAAGTCATAGGAAGAGGGAAAGACTGATTCTGGGAGAGAGTTCCAGAGCTCAGCTGTTGAGTAGAAGAAAGTTTGAGAGTAACGTTTCACTCTTGGGTTGGAGAGTTGCACAAAGTAGGGGTGGGATTGTGTTGCAAGAAGGGTACCACATTACATTAGTTTGTAAATATATTAATAAAGTGAGCTAATAGGCAGGATGAACAACAAAAGGCAACTGAGAATTAATTATCAAATAAGCTGCATCCCTATTACGACCTATTAACACGACAACGGGCAGATTTAAATGTCAAAGTGCATGCTGAACTCTTTGAACTTTCATATTTACCGAGTGAGAGAGAGAGAGAGGACCTAATAGCAACTATCGCAGATATCACGTGACACATTTATCATCCACCTACTTCATATCTTTCATGTTTCTCTCTCTCTCTCTCTCTCTCTCTCTCTCTCTCTCTCTCTCTCTCTCTCTCTCTCTTACAAACACACACACACACACACACACACACACACACTGAAGAATGTCCCATATACTATAATTCCCCCCAGCTGTCTCTCCTTATTTTATATCCTTCTTTTGTTCTCTACCGAGGATTACCTCCCATTGTAGTAGGCTTTACCTGACCCTACCTGTACGGACCCGTAGGCCATTTCGCCTTAACCCTTTTCAAACTCCTCATTTGATCTCTTCCGACGTTTTTTTTTTTTTTTTTTTTTTTAAGAGACAATGAACGGAGGAAGGAAAAACACAGATAAAACAAAAAGGTCCATGTGCCTAAAGGCATCCTCCATTCATAAAATGTTTGTAACAACTGGATTTAAACATTTGTAGATTGTAAGTTTGTGGAAAGCAATTCGAGGGAAGTGAATTCCAAAGAGTAGTAGCTCTGGGGATAAATGAATTCTGATAAGCAGAAGTTCTGCATTGTGGAGGAGAAAGTGTAAATTCATGGGCGCTCTCAGCTGCCCTAGTTCTACGGGGAAAGATGTGGAGAGGCGGCACAATTGAAGCAAGTTCCTCGGAACAATTGCTGTGAAAATATCTGTAGAATAATGCAAGGGATGCAACGTTTCTTCGTATGAATAATGTAGGAAGGTCCTGTGTGATTGCAGGGTTATTGATTAATCTAATAGCTTTATTTTGAATTTTGTCCAACTGCCTCAATGCAACCACTCCACTTCCACCCCACAGAGGTGAACAGTAATCCATCTGAGAACGCACATGACTTTTATATATCACGGCCAACTGCTCGTCAGTGAAGAATTCTCGAACTCTGTACAGGAGTCCCAGTTTTTTAGAGGCATTCTTAGCAATGCTTCTAACATAATGTGTCCAGCTCAAGTTAGTAGTTAATGTTACACCGAGAATGTCAATACTAGGGGAAGTGGGAATATTTACATCATTAAAAAATATATGGGAGTCAGTGAGATTCTGTCGGTTAGAAAATTGAATGTACTTGGTTTTCTGTGCATTAAAGGAAACTAGATTCTTTTGTCCCCATCCATTAATTCTAGAAAGGTCCTGGTTCAGAGAAATTGCAGTGTTTATTTTTGAATTTATAAGATCGGGTTGGGTGAAAGAATTGGTAAATGTGAAGGAACTGTGGAGTGTTGAGTCATCTGCGTAGGAATGTATTGGATTATGAGTGGTAGATATGAGATCATTGTTTGACATTCCATTCTAATTGGCTTTACTTGACCAACAGTCCGTTGCCCCATTAACCCTTTTCCAATTCCCTCATTTAATCTCTCCCAAGGATTTAACTCCCATTATTAGCCTCACCTGACCCTACCAGAACAGTTTTTGTATGTATGTATGTTTGTTTGCATACGTGAGCGTTTATGTATACGGGCATGTGCACACTTACTGCATGTTCTTATATATGTATGTATATATATATGCGTATTTATGTGTGTACGTATGCGTATATATGTATGTTCTGTATATATTATGAGTAAAATAAATGTGTACTGTATATGCACTGTAAATCACTTACTCTCATGGTTAATTTATGATAATCTGTATTTTGCACTGGCATAATTATTGTATTAATTTCTTGTTTTAATGTAAAGTATATTATACTCACCCATTGTAAACTGAGCTTACCATTTGCATATCTGTACATCTCATGTTCATCCACTAATTGTAAAATGTGTATTTTCAGCTCATGAGGCTGCCATTCTTTAATAAACCGTTTATTATTATTATTATTATTATTATTATTATTATTACACACACACACTATTCAAGTGGTTGTCACGCTTTCATGTGAACGAAATCTATCTTTGAATCTTATCTCAAGAAACTGTACTGTCTGTATTAGTGTTATGATTAGTAAAATAGGCCCATGTTGCATATGATCTAGACATTGATATGTTGTGCCCTTTTTTAACTGAAATATTGTATCGCAAACAATAATTGAATCGCAATGTATTATTGGCTGGCCGCATCTACTCTGTGGGGCGTACGTATATATATATATATATATATATATATATATATATAAATATATATATATATATATATATATATATATATATATATATATATATATTATATTATACAGTATAATATTATACAGTATATATATATATATATATATATATATATATATATATATATTCTATTTGGATGAGGGAGACAAAAATTGCCTGTGACGAGTGCCGCCCCCAGAGTTAAAAGAGTGACAGGGCTAAAATCAAGGAACATTCGAGCCAAAATGTCTGGACACACTGAGTTTGAAACAATATAAGTCAAAGGATGAGGGAAAGATGGATTCAGGGCGAGAGTTCCAGAGCTCAGCTGTTGAATAGAAGAATGATTGGGAGTACGGTAACGTTTCACTATTGAGTTGGAGAGTTGTACAAAGTAGGGGTGGGATTGTGTTGCAAGACGGGTAACATTGTGGCGAAGAAAGAGAGATTGCAGAGAGTCGGTGAGTGGACGGGAGTTAATGATACGAAAGGCTTTCCTTTCTACGTTGTCTAGAAGTGCGGTGTGAGAGGATCCTCCCCACACACATTATTATTAAGTGGTAAAGTCTCTCTATCTCTCTCTGTATTACTATTTTTATCATCCTGATTCTTTTATTGGAGTTTTGCCATCTCTTCTACAAATAAATCCAGACCACATGACGTCTGTGTGGCCAGTATCTAAATATATCTATGTAAGTCCCTCTCTCACACATACACTTACAAAATATTTATCTTTCACCATTTGTCTCATTTTCATTCTCTCTCTCTCTCTCTCTCTCTCTCTCTCTCTCTCTCTCTCTCTCTCTCTCTCTCTCTCTCTCTCTCTATTTCTTCATCTCCTCTCCTTTCTCATTCTTCCGTCTTATCCCTTCATCTTGTAACGTTAATCTTTTCTTTTGACGGAGGTTTTCTATTCTTCACTCGCTATTTCTTTTGTGAAGCCGTATATTTTTCTTCGTGGCTCTTGCTTGTTCGTTCCTTTTCGCTCAAGGTCATAATCTGCAATACACTGCATTTGTTAGACTCTCTCTCTCTCTCTCTCTCTGTATTCTTCCCTTTTGCCAGTTCCATCTTTTTTCCCTCTCATCAGGTCTTATTTATCGCTTCCCTCCCTTCCTCTTTGATTATTCCTTACGCTTCCTTCCCCTCCTCCTCCTCCTCCTCTTACCTCTCTTTCCTCCTTTTCTTTCTTCCTCTTCCATTTGTTTCCTCTTTTCTGCTCTCTCCTCATCCTCACTGTTGTCCTCTCTCTCTCTCTCTCTCCTTCTCGTGCCCCCCCCCCCGCCCCCCCCCCCTCATTCCTCCGTCTTTTCCCTCTCTCTCCTCCTCGTGCCCCCCACTCCTCTCCCCTGCTCACCCTCCCACTCCATCCTTTCCCTCTCTTCTCCTCGTGCGCCCCCCCCCAGCTCCTACCTCCTTTCTCTCCTTCCTCCTTTTGCCCCCCACTCCTCCCTCCTCTCCCTCTCTTCTCCTCACCCCCACTCTTCCCTCCTATCCCTCGTTCCCCCACTCCTCCCTCTCTCCTCCTCGTTTCCCCCAACTCCTCCCTCCCCTCCCTCTCTCCTCCTTGTGCGCCCCCCCCCCCCTCCACTCCTCCCTCCTTTCCCGCTCTCCTTCTCTTGCTCATCCTCCTGTTTCTTCCTCTTCTTTATCTCGCTTCCTTATCCCTCTTCGTTGACATCCTCCCCACGTCCTCCTCCTTCTCCTCCTTCCTCCTCGTCCCCTAACCATCCTCCCTCCTGCTCCTCTTCCTGCTAAATATATTCCCTGCCTCCTTCCTAACCGCACTCTCCTTGCTCGTCCTTTGATATTCATTTCGACTGTCCTCCCCTCCTCTCTCCCTAGTCTTTCTCTTCCTCTTCTCCTGCTCCTATTACTCTTTCTCCTCTCCTTCCTACTTCTTCTCCACCATATTTGTTCTATTCATGTTCGCCTTTCCATCTCCTCCCTCCTCGTCTTCCTCCTCCTTTATGCTCTCCAAATCCTTGTTAGCGTTTATGTTTCCTTATTCCCAATAAGCCAGCTTCTTTCTTTTACCATATTCTTTTCCCATCCGTTTGTGATTATGTATACATGTGTGTGTGTGTGTGTGTGTGTGTGTGTGTGTGTGTGTGTGTGTGTGTGTGTGTGTGTGTGTATGGATGGGTGGATGCATTCATTATACAATAATGTATGTGTATATACTGTATGTGCGAACCAATGTAACTTGTATATACTTATACTTGCAGGTGTCTGCCCGATTGTCTACCACGGCTATATAATTGATTCACGTTTGTTTTTATATCCCCCCACCCCCTCCCCTCCTCACATTATAGGCCCACTTGTACAGACCAAATAACTTATCGATTTTTTCTTTAATCAGTGAGATATAATTTTGATAAGTTACTCTAACGTCCGTATCACTCAATATAGGTGGTACTAATATAAAAAACACCATCTGAGGAAGAGCACTTTATTGACAACGTTTCGCAGATAGCTTCATCAGGTCACTGATGTGATGAAGCTATCTGCGAAACGTTGTCAATAAAGTGCTCTTCCTCAGATGGTGTTTTTTATCCATTCTGTCTACTTTTCAAGTACCACTCGGTACTAATATACTTTAGCCATATTCCTAGGAAGTCGAACTGATATGCTGGTAGTTGAAATTATACTGAAAAGTACTGGGACATCAGTACAGTACTCTCATTGCAATTATAATTTAAGGCCGCGTCTCACAGTACGTTAGCCGCCGACCACAGCCTATCTTTTCAAAATATTTGAATTTTTCCGGGATCGTCTGACATCGTGTGTGATCGTGTAAAAAGATCGCCTCGTATCGCGGTAGGCGAGGGGTGGTCAAGTGGCGAGGAAATAGTCGGCGGTGATCTGCCAACAAAATAGTGGCTGCACTAAATTCTGGCCGATAGTCGGCAGAAAAAACGGTTAAAAACCGTTAAATGTGATCGTGTGACGCCCGTGTATATGTTGTGCAACGAGCGTATGTGAATCCTGGGATATCTTCATTGTCATCCTCTGATCGATGGTTGATTGTGTATGATTTTAGTCTATATATTATATGTGTGTTAGTAATTTGTGTGTGTGTGTGTGTGCGTTTCCGTGGTTGGTTGTGTATTATTTAGTTCATATATACTGTGTGTGTGTGTGTGTGTGTGCCTTTGCGTGTTTGGTTGTGTATTATTTAGTTTATATATATTGTGTGTGTGTGTGCGCGTTTGGTTGTGTATTATTTAGTTTATATATATTATGTGTGTGTGTGTGCGTTTGCGTGTTTGGTTGTGTATTATTTAGTTTATATATATTGTGTGTGTGTGCGTGCGTGCGTGTGTGTGTGTGTGCGTTTGCGTGTTTGGTTGTGTACTATTTAGTTTATATATATTGTGTGTGTATGTGTGTGTGTGTGCATGCGTGTGTGTGTGTGTGTGCGTTTGCGTGGTTGGTTGTGTATTATTTAGTTTATATATATTGTGAGTGTGTATGTGTGTGTGCGTGCGTGCGTGTGTGTGTGTGTGCGTTTGCGTGGTTGGTTGTGTATTATTTAGTTTATGTATATTGTGTGTGTGTGTGCGGGTTTGCGTGGTTGGTTGTGTATTATTTAGTTTATATATATATTGTGTGTGTGTGTGTGTGTGCGTTTGCGTGGTTGGTTGTGACGTATTATTTAGTTTATATATATTGTGTGTGTGTGTGTGTGTGCGCGTGCGTTTGCGTGGTTGGTTGTGTATTATTTAGTTTGTATATATTGTATTTACTCTAGTTGTACTTACTCTAGTTGTATTGCGGGAGTGAGCATGCTCGTTATTTCCCGCCTCCTATGTGTGTAGGCGTTATATGTATCGTTGGAATGGCTGTGGATGTGTGTGTAGTCTGTATTTTAGCCAATTGGCGACATAGGAAACGAAGGCTTAGGGTGGATCTGTATGGTACCATTCTCACTATAGACGGTACCGTCTCGCCCGAAGGCTTAGATAGCCTGTGTGTGTGTGTGTGTGTGTGCGTTTGCGTGGTTGGTTGTGTATTATTTAGTTTATATATATTGTGTGTGTGTGTGTGTATTATTTTAGTCTATATACTGTATTGTATGTCTGCGAGTAGTTCTCTCTCACTCTCTCTCTGCGTGCGTGTGTGTGTGTGTAGCCTATAGTTATCATAAACATCTACAAGTTTACCAAAATACATCCACTTGTAAACTAATGATATACTGCATCAAAGTCAGTGTATACCAGATCGTGTAACGATATAGGTATACATTCACCTATCGACTACTTAACTACAGCGTATTATTATTATTATAGTTTTATTCAAGTATATTGGGGTTTGTAATTGATGATTAATGTTAAGAACGGGGTGTTACTTATATAAATATATATACTGTATATATATACATAGGGCGGTTCCTTTGCCGTGTCAATATCGTGTGCGGCGTACAACGGTCGTATTTATCGTTCAATATACGTGCGTCTGTTGTGCTGTAAACGTATGGTTGTCGACCAAAGGTGGCATTATCGTGCTCTTAACGTGCTTTAAATGTATGACGAACGTGTGATAGCCGAGTGAGTAGCGTCGCCGGTCAGCGATTTATTTTACAACGGTCGTGTTGCCGGCGTGTATGACATGTGTGTGACGTGTGTGTGTGTTGAGTGACTGTCGAGGGCTTGTTGTACAGCAATCGTGTGCCTGCGAGGATCGTGCAGTGATCCAGTGATTCGATTGCAATCGGCGAAAAAGTGCAAGTCGTCCTCTGTCGGCGGCTGTTGAGCGGTGGCCGTACTGTGTGAGATGCGGCTTTAACAACAATAGGTAAGATATTGAATAAGGTTTAGAAAGACAAATTATCTCTAATTTTCCTAATCGTGCTTCTTCCTGCACATCGCCACCACACATCATGTTGCCCAAGAACAAAACTCTACGGGAACCAACATATATTGAACTGAATCACTTAATATACCATTTAGTTGTTGAAATAAAATCTAACCACTAAGACAAGTCGATACAATCAAAGTTGTATTCAACATATTAATGTGTGATATTCAAGTCATCCTTGACTTATACGTTATTGTACAGTTGCCCACGTAAGTTCTGTTCCTCTCCGTGACCTTATACATGGAAATATAACGCGCATGATTGAATTACGAGTGTAGATTCTTATGCAGTGCTTAACTCTAAGAGTAAGTCGACTGAAAAATTATAAGAAACTAAACTCGCAATTCATACGATTATGCTTTCATACAAACTGTCTTGATAGCGTAATGCAAATAAAATCATAAATAATAGTGCGCGGAATTTCGATGTGAGTATCCTGGGTACGAGTCCTCAGAGTGCCATATGTATTTGTTGATTTCATTAATGAGTTTAGATGTGAAGTTGGTTGGTGTAAAATACATAATAATAAGATCACGACAGGGAACAAAATTTATATGGGCAACTGTACATTAGTGAGAGTGATTTATTCTTTAGATAAACATTGTTTTATTTGTAGAATATTATGTTTGATTATTTTTGTAAAGATAGCTTAGCTGGTAACACATTTAGACATATTTAGTATATCATTTTTAAATAAAAGATTTGAGGAGTAAGTCGCAACTATTCACAATTTCAGAAAATATCAAGGGCCAGAAAATATCAGGGGCAGTGAAGTTCACAGTAAATAAAACTGTAAAACATCAAATAAAACCCCACTTCATTCACAAATGTAAAAAAGGAGAGGAGTGTATATTAAACTGGGCCGGGCGAAGTGCAACTAGAGAGAATATTAAAAGCCTCGGGAATTTGCAAAAAGGCTCTTTGCGCATCCATCTCTTCTTTCTCCCCTCGCAGTGACGTCACCAATGTAAACACCACACTGGGGCAAGATAGGGTAGCCTGATAGAACAAGATAACACCAACTTGCTATTTGAACGCCATTTTGATTACAGCTCGCTTTGTATCCAATACCACATCAGTTTTACTACTCTTCTTTGTTAAGTTTATACTGCCCATAAGAGTATAAAATGAGCCTCTTTTGACATCTCTCGCCATCAGTCTATATTTAATTAACAACACCGACTGCTTCCAGTAGGTGAATGAAAGGGATGTGGACTCAAGATGGCGCTCACTGACTAGACTCCATAGTATCCTTTATATATCTGGGTACTCTAGGCCAGAAGTTCTTGTTTACAAATGGCTAGCAGAGGGCGCTGATCCGGGCGTCTGTTTGTTTGTGTGGACGCGGGTGTTTGCTTAAAGCGTAGACAGGTTGTGGTGTTTGTTTGAACGGAAGGAATTCGTGCGTGAAAATATGAAGGGTGGTTGCAGAGAAAGAGTGTGTGTGTGTGTTTGAGAGAGAGAGAGAGAGAGATAATGTAATCATAACACTAGTTCCCCAAGGTGTTGGGGCCTGTACTAAAAGGTAAATCAAGAGTACATAAAATATGAAATTTCCAAGCAAACTCCGAGTGTCTTAAAAAATAAGTAGGTTCCAAGAAGAACGTCAAACTTTATTATGTTATTACGTCAATCGTTAGACGATTTTGTTCAGATTAGGAATGACTCCTTACTAAATAGGTTAATAACTACCCCGAGTAACTCCTGAAGTACACTCTAAACAAATATAAAGGTATGAAAAGGTACCGGTATATAAAGTGTCCATAAGAATATAAACTTTTCAGTTAGGTATATTGGCAGTAATATACCCGTTTACTATATGACTAGCAAGGTATACCACTACTAATATACCGGTACCCAATAATCTTATACACCTTTATTATAACTGTATATTTTAACAATGTTCAGTATGCCTGGATTTGCTACATTAGACAATTTTCTTCAGATTTAAAAACTCGTTTTATAGTCAATAGGTCGGAGTAACTTCCTCAGTTCGTTCATGCCATGATTTCATTAATTCTGGTTAACACCAAAACGATTTTCTTACGCTCAGGAATGACCTCCCGCGGTCAAGGGCCCAAACAGCGTGATATGTCAAGACGGCTACACTCCTAAACAGCCACAACCAAAACGGCCACAGTACTAGGCTTAAGTGAACTAAGTTTGGTTGGGTTAGGATTAGATTGGTTAGGTTAGTCAGCTAAGGGCAGGTCAGGTTAGGTATTGTATAAGCCAGGTTAGATTGTTTAAATCAGATTAGGTTAGGACAGTGTGGCCGTTTTGGTTATAGATGTTAAGTTGTACGGACGTTTTGGTTCTGACCGTTTTGGCGTGTGGCTGTTTTGGTTCGGACTGTTTAGGTGTGTGGCCGTTTTGGTTGTGTTCTTTAACGAGTGTGGCCGTTTTTGGTGTCTTCTTTAACGTGTGTGACCGTTTATGTGTGTGACTGTTTAGATTGTGACTGTTTTGGTTGTGACCGTTAATGTGTGTGACTGTTTTGGTTGTGACCGTTTATGTGTGTGACTGATTTGGTTGTGACCGTTTATGCGTGTGACTGTTTTGGTTGTGACCGTTTATGTGTGTGACTGATTTGGTTGTGACCGTTTATGCGTGTGACTGTTTTGGTTGTGACCGTTTATGCGTGTGACTGTTTTGGTTGTGACCGTTTATGTGTGTGACTGCATTGGTTGTGGACGTTTATGTGTGTGACTGTTTAGGTTGTGGACGTTTATGTGTGTGACTGTTTTGGTTGTGGACATTTATGTGTGTGACTGTTTTGGTTGTGGACGTTTATGTGTGTGACTGCTTTGGTTGTGGACGTTTATGTGTGTGACTGTTTTGGTTGTGGACGTTTATGTGTGTGACTGTTTTGGTTGTGGACGTTTATGTGTGTGACTGTTTTGGTTGTAGACTGTTTATGTGTGTGACTGTTTTGGTTGTGGACGTGTATGTGTGTGTCCGTTTTGACTGTAAGCCGCTTGAATGTTGCATAAAACAAACATTGCTGAAAGGAGGTCTGGCGGTGAATTATTAAGAACGACCAGATTAAGTTGGAGCAAAGAAAAACACATTCTTTTGAAAAGTTGTCTTAAGTAACGTTCTTTACAAAGTGCAGAATCAACATTTTCAACGATGAGATATTTTAAATACCATATTCAAATTGGATTTTACATTTCATTTTCGCTACCATCACGAGATTATTGCAAGTTTATATATGACTAGCCGAGGTACCCGCACCCCCATCCAGTACCGGTGATGTACTTTTCATTTTAGTCTGGCAACTATTAGACGATTTTTCAGATTATAAAGGGCCTCCAGTAATAAACAGGCTTCAAACTATCTCACTTTACCACTTTTACTACCCCAGATCCTTCTTAAACCACACAAAATCGTCTAAACATACCTAAAATACACTGAACAAGACGTCGCTGGTACAGAAGGGGTTTGAGAATAGTCTTAAAGGGGGTCACAGGCTTTTTTTTAATCTTTCTCTCCTTTTCTCTCTTTCCCTGGCTTGTATCCATTCGGCCCCATTCAGCCACCTGTTTTAAGACGTTTATCCCTATCCAGGTGTCGATTTCTTCCTGGCGAGCGATAGAGAGCCAGCATTGTATGGAAAAATCCGGCTTCGCCGGAGACAATTTTCTATCGAAAAATGTACAAATTTAGCTTGCTGTCAAAATAAAAATATACATATGCTGGCTCGCTACCGCTCGACAGGAAAATATTGACACCTGGATGGGGGTAAACGTCTTAAAACAGTAGGCCGAATGGATAAAAGTCAAAGAGAGAGGGAGAGAAAGATAAAAAGAAGCAGGTGACCCCCCTTAATCATATACCGATCTCACTCCTACCCTGACCCCAAGGCAGCACTATAATAATAACCTCTACGGGGGATACATACAGAGGAGTTGCGAGTAAAGCCGATAATGCATTTTTTGTATTCAGAATATTTTCCCTAAACCATATCCCTGGGACCCTCTGAGTAGGCCTACCCATGCCAAGTTCCATCGCCATAATCCTAAGAAATTGATACATACATAATCATAGCATACAAATTTGTCTCTATATATATAATTTATATAATATATATATATATATATATATATATATATATATATATATATATATATATACTGTATAATATAGCCTATATATAAAAAAGGTTAAAATAAATATTTTAACAAGCTTACATCAGCCAAATTCTAAAAAAAAAAAATATGACGGAAGATTAGAAAAGGAAGTTAGCAAAAGCAGTTCTATTAATCCTCGTTAGGCTGCTTCTTGAAGGAAAATTATTGGGAAGAAAGGTCTGTCACAGAAAGTATATGGATGAGAGAGAGAGAGAGAGAGAGAGAGAGAGAGAGAGAGAGAGAGAGAGACACAAATAGGACACCAGTGAACGACCAACAGTAACATCAAAAGCAGCTTAAGAAAAGAAGGCTAATTAGCGCTAGACTTAAATAACCACTTATAAAATTCTCAGGAAAAAAAAAAATGTCTTCGCAAAAACAAGGTGGTTAACCACTTCATTCAGACTACGTTTTATTTAAGGGGGGTTACCGGTTTTTTTTTAATCTTTATCTCCTTTTCTCTCTTTCCCTGGCTTGTATCCATTCGGCCCCATTCAGCCAACTGTTTTAGGACGTTTATCCCCATCCAGGTGTCGATTTCTTACTGGCGAGCGATAGCGAGCCAGCATTGTATGGAGAAATCTGGCTTCGCCAGAGACATTTTTCTATCGAAAAATGTACAAATTTAGCTTGCTGTCAAAACAAAAATATTTATATTCTGGCTCGCTCCCGCTCGCCAGGAAAATACTGACACCTAGATGGGGGTAAACGTCTTAAAACAGTAGGCTGAATGGGACCGAATGGATACAAGCCAAAGAGAGAGGGAGACAAAGATAAAAAAAAACGAAGTGGGCTCCCTTAACCATTTCACTATAGGAACGGAGTAAATTTTGTTAAAGTTATATTTTGACGATTTTATACCGAGTAGGAAGAATGAAAAAGGTTAATACTCTTTCAATTAACCCGCACAGTACCAGACGTCTTTCAATTAACCCGCACAGTACCAGAGACGTCATTCAATTAACCCGCACAGTACCAGAGACGTCTTTCAATTAACCCGCACAGTACCAGAGACGTCTTTCAATTAACCCGCACAGTACCAGAGACGTCTTTCAATTAACCCGCACAGTACCAGAGACGTCTTTCAATTAACCCGCACAGTACCAGAGACGTCTTTCAATTAACCCGCACAGTACCAGAGACGTCTTTCAATTAACCCGCACAGTACCAGAGACGTCTTTCAATTAACCCGCACAGTACCAGAGACGTCTTTCAATTAACCCGCACAGTACCAGAGACGTCTTTCAATTAACCCGCACAGTACCAGAGACGTCTTTCAATTAACCCGCACAGTACCAGAGACGTCTTTCAATTAACCCGCACAGTACCAGAGACGTCTTTCAATTAACCCGCACAGTACCAGAGACGTCTTTCAATTAACCCGCACAGTACCAGAGACGTCTTTCAATTAACCCGCACAGTACCAGAGACGTCTTTCAATTAACCCGCACAGTACCAGAGACGTCTTTCAATTAACCCGCACAGTACCAGAGACGTCTTTCAATTAACCCGCACAGTACCAGAGACGTCTTTCAATTAACCCGCACAGTACCAGAGACGTCTTTCAATTAACCCGCACAGTACCAGAGACGTCTTTCAATTAACCCGCACAGTACCAGAGACGTCTTTTTCATCCTATTCTGCCAGCTAATAGACGATTTTATTCAGTTTAGGAAGGACCTCTAGCAATATCTAAGGCTTCAAACTATCTCACTTAATTAACCCTTTTCACTACCATAGATCCTTCCCAAGATGCATAATATCTTCTAAATATAGCTAGAATAAACAATAACACACGTCGCTATTACTCAAAGGGTTAACCCTCTGGCTTCCTTTATAGCTCTTCCGAAGCTGAATAATATCGTCTACTGATAGCCAGAATATAAGGAAGAAAAACGTCACCGTATACTAAAAAGGTTAAGGGAACCCACCTCGCTTTTTTTTTCTCTTTCTCTCCCTCTCTCTTTGGCTTGTATCCATTCAGCCTACTGTTTTAAGACATTTACCCCCATCCAGGTATCAATAGTTTCCTGGCGAGCGGTAGCGAGCCAGCATATATATATTTTTGTTTTACAGCAAGCTAAATTTGTACATTTTTCGATAGAAAAGTTTATCCGGCGAAGCCAGATTTCTCCATACAATGCTGGCTCGCTGTCGCTCGCCAGGAAAAAATCTACATCTGAATGGGGATAAACGTCTTAAAACAGTTGGCTGAATGGGGCCGAATGGATACAAGCCAGAGAAAGAGAGAAAAGCAGAGAAAGATTAAAAAAAGCCGGTGACCCCCCTTAATGTCTTTGCTAGTTGCATGCTCACAGGATCTCAGTGCATAAGAAACCCTCCGACTCCGTCAAGTCCTTCCGAAGTTGAATTAAAGGGTCAGGAGATAGTTATTAAAAAACAAAATAGAGTCATCTGATTTTGATGGTTATTTCCGAAATATATTTATTGGTTACGGAAAATTCATACAATACTATATTTGTCAACATTTTGTCTTCGGACGGAGCTTTACCATAAACAAAATAATATTTGTCAAGAATGTTATCTAACACTACCATAACGACGAAGATATACAGTATTTTGTATTAGCGTGACCATCTGACGAATGTATTTAGACACAAACGTTGGTTTTTATTTATTAGGTCAAATATTTTGTTCGTGTTATAAATTTTAATAAAAATTTATTCTTTCAATAGTTTTGTTGACAACACAATTCTTGCAATATAGATCTACTGATATCAATGTAAAGTATGTCAATGATTAGAATGTAAATATGAATACTGTAAGATCTTCAAATTAACGTAGTAATCATTTTTATTAACTTGAGCATTATTATCATTATGTGTATGTTGGATACCATTAGTCAATGTATTGCCAGAATATAGTATTACCTCATGCCTTCAATAAGGAAATATCCGTTCACTTTCGTCCCAGTGTTGCTCGTCTTCGTCGTTGGGCCTTTCTATGAGTGTCCCCAAATACCCCAAGAGGTTCATCCGGAGTGCCAATTTTACCGCAGTTATAGTTGTCCCTATTCGTCCTGCTGTTGTCCTTTCGTCCCTTTGCTGCCCCCTTGTTGCTGTTGTGGCTCTGGGCCCCCTCTGGTATTGCCGTCCCTATATCCTGTTGTGTCCTACTGTGTTTCCATCTGTTCCCCTTCTGTCCATGTGTGCCCTTCTATTGTCCCTGCCCCTGTGTATCTTCCTGTGTCCTTGCATTGTCTTGTTGTGAGCGTCACCAAGTGCCACCACTCTGGTCATAAGCCACTTATCCGGAGTGCCAATCTTGCCACAATTGTATCAATGTATCCCGCTGTTCTCCCTGTATTTCCGTGCTTTTCGCTATATCCCGGTGCCTTGATGGGGTTTGAATTAATCCTTATTATTATACGTCTATGTTTGCATCCTTGCATGTCTCTTGTATCTCTTTATTGTTCCTGCATACAATGTATCTCCTTTGTCCCTCTATTGTCCTGCTGCTAGTGTCCCCGAGTGTCGCCCGGCTTGGTCACAAGAGGCTCTTACACGGAGTTCCAATCTTGTCACAAATGATTCTCTGACGTTGTTGTACTGTCCCTGTTTGCCGCTTTGTGTCCCTGAAATCCGCTCTATGTTTCTGTGCCCTGCTGTGTTCCTTTGTTTGTCCATTTATATCCCTGTGTTGTTCCACTGCCCTGATGTTGTCTTTGTGTCCTGCGCCTGGTCACGAGAGGCTTTTACTTGGGGTGCCAATCTTGTCATAGCTGACGCTCTGCTGTCCCTCTATTTTATGTTATATGTCCTTCTATAATTATGTCCTGGCGTATCCCCAATGTGTCCTTCTATCACTCTATTTCCCTTCTGCTGTCTTTATATCCCTTTAATGTCCTGCCATGCCCTTGTGTTGTCCTGGAATAAGTGCCATCCTACTGGTCACTAAAGGCTCTTACCAGAGTGCCAATCTTGTCACAGTTGACTCTCTGATGTCCCTAGATTGTTCCAATGGCTCTCTTGTGTCCTTCTATATGCTCCTTTATTCCTCTTTATGTCCCTGTGCCTTGTTGTGTCCTTTGTTTGACCCACTATATCTGTGTGCCCCTCTGTTGTCTCTTTTGCCCTTTGTTGTGTCCTTCTCTCTGTGTCCCAAGATTTATATCTGTCTCTGTGTCTTGCTGTGTCTCTAATGTGTCCCCTTTTTTCCAATGATTGTGTACCTCTGTTGTCCCTGTGTCTCTCTATTGCCCTGCTGTTGTCTTTGTGTCCTGCCTTGTCCTTGTGATGTTGTCCTGGAGTGAGTGCCATCCCCCTGGTCATGAGAGGCTCTTATCCGGGGTGCCAAATGCCAATCTTGCCACAGTTGACTCAACTTTTACTCACCGTGATGGCGGCCCGCGGAAATATTGACAAACTGATGAATAATAATACTTCCTACAAACGAGGCTTCTTTCTTCCTCCACGTTCGCCTTTATTAGTTATTGCTGCGTGTTCTCCCTTCCTAACCTTAATCAAATCGTTTAGTGGTAGCTGGAATATAATGGCAGTAACTTGTATGCATTGAGGTTTTATTCTTTTCCACATCCACCTTATTAGTTCCATCTTTTTTAGTGTTTTCCTACAATCTGTTTTTCCCGCTTTAACCGCGCTTAGTAGTAACTGTAATAGCTTGTAATACTATATACTAGGGTTAGATTCTCTTTCACTTTCGCCCTATCAGTTAGCTACGCGTTTTGTTCATCTTCCTTCGGTATTACTCCTTTCTTTCTCGAATATTATTATATAGTAGTAGTTATAAGAATATTGCTACACTTACTAAAAATTAAATTTGCCTCCTCCTCCGCGTTCGCTTTATTAGTTGGGCTTTTTGTGTGCATTCTTCCTTCAATCTGATCTCATCGTTACCCGAATATAATTGCTTAATAATACCTGAAATATACAGTATACTTAACTCAGTTTTGTTTAGGACGAATGTTTCACATTATGCTAGACAATTTTGCAATTTAGGAAGGGTCTCTAGGAATCTAAGGGGTAGAAACTATTTTGATTAACGATTCAGCTCCCACAAGTTCTTCCTAAACTGAATAACATATATATCAGTATCATACATCACTGGCAACTGCTCTTAGACCCACTCCTACCACCATCCCCACCCACCCACGCACCATCCAAAAGGGTTAAATATGTATGCATGTTTATATATTTTATTCGCAATGAAACAGTCAAAATACAACTAAAAGGGGTAAGAATGGGGGACGAGATTAACTAGGTTTGTTGTCATCTACATAACTATATGTGTTTTCTCTTTACTATAGACTCATTATAATATATATATATATAATATGTTAAAACTAATCACAGAGACAAGGTTTAGCATAAGACGAACATACAAAAAAACAATAATGCTAAACCTCATCGACCATATGTAGGCTGAAAATTACTCCACTATAATGAAGAGTTGGTATGGTAGGTTTGTTGAATCTACGTTGACACATGGCGCAAACATGTGCAACTAGCGTAACTAGATAGTAGGTTTTCTCTCAGCCGACGGTAAATTGTCAAGTCGCCATCTTGATTACTCAGCTATTATGAAGATTTAGAAGCGAAATACCGGTATATTTATGATTTAAAAAAAGAAACTTGTCTTTAATATGATGCAGATCTAAACCAATTTCTTATTTCTCCATATATTTTTGAGAAGCTAAGAGTAATCTTTCAGCAAGCAGAATACTAATTTAATATAGAATCAATACACCATTTAACTTAAATAGTCTTAATGATTGCTTTTCTAAATACACACACTTGAAAACACACATGTAGGTGTTTTTCTACGCTGTTCGTTAGATACTGGAATGCAAAATACATCATCATTGAACACGATATTCCTTTATATTTAACAAGACTACACATATTTCATAAATAGATGCCGTTCCTATACCAGTAATCCGAAGTACAGTACGTAAATGCGGAAGGATGGATCTCGATGTTTTGTAAATATCAAAATTTACCATATTTACACTACAAAGACAATTATCCACAATTATTTTTAACTTGTTTTCATTGTTTTCTTTTTTTTTTTGGGTGGGGGGAGGGGGAGGGACAGGAACTTTATAAATAAGTAAAATGTTAGTCAATTCTGAGGGTTTTCTGTTCTGACATCCTGTTGTTTCACAGTCTTGCACCATGATGATAAATTGAAACCCTTACGCTGATTCAATGGTATCGATGGCACTATCAAATGGCGAGGTATTTCTGACTTTCCCTTGCATACTGAAAATGGGACAACGCGTAGTTTGATGTTGCTTGTAATATATGTCATTATTTGTTTCCTTTATATCATCGATATAAGCTTGCATAATTATAATGCATAATCCTCATACTAAAAGATAAAGCTTATTTATACAACTTTCATTGTTTAAAATGTATATAATAGAAGGGAACCCTCGACCTAGCGCGGCACTAATTACCACGTACAGTCGCTCACAATAGTCAATATCCTCTCCATGGTTTAAGTACAAAAGTAAATATAGTATAAGTGACTTACAAGTGAACATTAATAAGGAACAGTTATTGTTCAGATTAGCAAATTGCTGTAAAACAAAATATACTCGTAATTATTAAATCTTGTGTAATGTATATCTTTTCATAAACTCCTGTTGAAGGATATCACTCATGTGGACGGTTGTATTTACAAAAATAGAAAAGTCTGCAGTCCATTGACGCAATATATCACTTAGATATTGTAAAACAAATCAAACATGAATGTCTGAAATATTATTTTCTGGAATTGTATTCGGACAACTTCTAAATACATGAATTAGTATGTTGTATACTCGTATGGTGTATTTGGTACAGCGGCTACCTAGTGTGTGATAAGTTCTGCGTTCGATCCCAGACGCCGCACGTCTGGACAATAAAAATAGGGAAGGGATTGTTAGTCAGAGTTGCATTAGTGCTGGTTACTGATCAACAAACTTGCATGCCTGATTACTCTGGTAACAGATTACAAACACGAACACATTTTGGTTTAACCCAAAGCTAGCAATCAACAAGCACTCATCACCCTACACCCTACACCCTAGCCTCACCAATCCAGAATAAGCCACTGTAATACATAAGTTGTCATCGTCCCATCGTGGGGTAGGCCGGATTCTGCAGTGAACCAATAAAAGCTGTTGTTGTTGCTGCTGATGCTGATGATGATGATGATCATGATGATGATAAAATGCACCAAGAGTAACTTCATACATCATACATACAAAAGAGGCCCTATAATGTTGCTATTATGAAATTGCCGGAAAAGGCCCCATGTCACTCCACCATTCTTAGTTAGCCAAGTGTCAGATAAACCACTCCCACTCCCACTCCCTCTCCCTTTCTCTCTCTCTCTCTCTCTCCCTCTCGTGTGGAGTGGTGAGTCCTGATGAAAACAAATGAGAAATGTGTCTTGCCTTTCGCGTGCTTTTTGGTAGAAGACAAGGCGCAATTTTTCTTCCTTGGGCAATGCAACCCTTTACTTGTTTCTCCAACTCACTCACCCTCTCACACACATACGTACACACACTCACTCTCACACACACACTCTCTCCCTCTCTCTCGCAAACCTCCATTCATTTATTGTTCGTGGCATTTTTCTTGCGAGTGTTGTTGGCCGAGTTGTTTATTTGGGAGCGAGTCTAGTGAGAAGATGAAATACAGAGAGACACAAAGAGAATGGTTAAGGGAGAGAGAAAGTGAGTGTGGGGGTGCGTAAGTGAGAAAGTGAGTGTGTGTGAGTGTGGGGGTGAGTAAGTGAGTGTGTGTGGGTGCATAATTGAGTGTATGGGTGCGTTCGTGAGCGTGCGTATGTGGGTTGTGCTTGTGATTGAATGAATGCATGTGTCGTTCTGCTAACGCTACAAGGCATATAAGGAAACATTCCTCATTAATATACAGAATATCCAGACCAAACAGAGACCAAGATGAGACCAGAGAACCACGAGGACCCCACAGCCAGGAACACAGACACAAACATACAGACAGACAGACAAAAGGATACAAGAAAGAGCCCACCCGAAAACATATATATTATTTGAGAAGCCGGGGCGAGCAACAATATTTATCCCGGGAAAGGCAATGACGTGGAAAGGTCCCGGCGCAACACACCAGGAACACCCAATTTGTCAGCCAACACACACACATACACAAACACACATACACACACAAACATACACACACACCACGAGGAGATGCGGGAGAAAATAATAAAAACATTGGTGAGACCAAGACTGGAGTATGCGGCAGTGGTGTGGGCACCACATCTAAAAAAAGCATATAAAGAAGCTGGAGAAGGTTCAGAGAGCTGCAACTAGGATGATACCAGAACTGAGAGAATTACCATATGAGGAGAGATTAAAGAAATTAGATTTACCATCTCTAATGGATAGGAGGGAGAGAAGCGATATAATTATGATGTACAAATGTGTGAGAGGACTCGAAAAGGTGGACAAGAAGGGTTATATTGTGAAAGATAATGGTAGAACTAGGGGGCATAGATATAAACTAATGAAAGGAAGATGTAAAGGAGATGTGAGAAAGTATAGTTTCCCTTACAGAAGTATAAGTAAATGGAATCAGTTGGAAGAGGAAGTGGTGTGTGCCAAAAACATTCATATTTTTAAGGCAAAGTTAGATAATTGTAACTCAGGAAGCGGGACAATACGAGCCTAAAAAGCTCAACTCCTGTATACTACAAATAGGTAAATACAAATAGGTAAATACACCAGGAACACCCAATTTGTCAGCCAACACACATACATACATACATACATACACATGCACACACACACACACCAGGAACACCCAATTTGTCAGCCAACACACATACACCCACGCACACACACACATACACACATACACACACACACACATGCATATATATATTGTACATTACACATACGTACATACTACACGTAGCCTACATACACATTTCGCATATACACCCTCACACATTATACATACATACATACATACATACATACATACATACATACATACATACATACATACATACATACATACATACATACATACATACATACATACATACATACACTAACACTTATTACACATAGATTCACATTACACGTACCGGTATATACACAATACAAACACACACATTTGAACTGCAGTACAAGAAGATAGGACACACACACACACACACACACACACACACACACACACACACACACACACACACACACACACACACACACACACAGCCCGTAGCCTAGTAGGTAGAGCTCTCGTCTCACACACGAGGGGTCGGGGGTTCAATCCCCGGCCGGGCGGAGACAAATTGGGCTAGTCTCCTTTCATGTGTTAGCCTCAGTTCACCTAGCTGTAAATAGGTACCTGGAATAAGTGGACGACGTTGTGACGTCCCATCTGGGGTTGGCAAAAATGGTACAAGGCGAGATGGGTATCATATGGTTCACCTAAGCTGATGGCTACCTAAGCCTTCGGGCGAGACGGTACCGTCTATAGTGAGAATGGTACCATACAGATCCACCCTAAGCCTTCGTTTCCGATGTCGCCAATTGGCTAAATACAGACTACACACACATCCACAGCCATTCCAACAATACATAAAACACTTAACATGCATTTCACGCAATACATTCCCAGTTAAGGAGGCGCGATAATAATGAGCTTAGCTCGCATTGCGTGGATTCCCCTTGACGAACAAGCAACTGAGTAACACACACACACACACACGTTTGAAATATGTCGAAGAATATAATATAAAACAATACACATAGGCCTACACACAACATTTGATTTGTTCCCTATGTGTATGAAGAAAAAGGCAGCCTGTAACCCCCCCCCCCCCACCCCACCCCCAACCCTCACTCTCAATGGAAAGAGTGATCGAGAACCAAGTTCAAGGTACGTTTGAGTCAAATTGTCTGGACACACAGAGCTTGAAGCAGCTTAAGTCAGAGCATGAGGGAAAGATAGATTGGGGGAAGAGTTTCAGAGTTTACTTGTTGAGTGGAAGAAAGACTGGGAAGATCGGTTCACTCTAGGGTTACAGAGTGAGACAGAATAGGGGTGGGAATGTGTTGAAAGGCGGGTGCCACCTACTCTCCATAAGAGATGAGATATATACTGAGAAAGCTCTGAAGAACATTGATTATTGCAATAGCGGTAGAAGCGTGAGAGAGATGCAACATTGTGGCGTGTAAAAAGAGATTGCAAGGAACTACACACCGGTACTCTGAGACAAAATGCTTTTGACTCTACCCTTTGGAAAAGTTACTTATGGGTGGAACCTCCACATACATGCGAACAATACTTGTTATATGGAAGCACAGTTCCTTGTAGTACAAAGGAGTATAAAGTAAAAGTACAAAGGAAATCAAGCAACAACAGATCTAGTGACCCTTCTAGGTTGCTTGTCCTCCAAAACACTGAGGATCAAGTGTCCAAACAGTGGTTTAGAGTGGGTAAGGGAACATTGGAAAGGGAATTACTGCCCTGGAACTAATGTCCGTGGCAGGATTAGGAAGTTAGTAGAGGATAGATGGGTTAGTAACTGAGGAGGGGATAAAATAAAGTTATTCATTTACAAACGCAGTCAGTCGCGGGTTTGATGAGAGATATTTGTCTAGGCGGAGTTTAAATGAATCAACGGTGATGCAGTCTATAACGTTTCGGGGAAGCCCATTCCACAAGTTGACAACTCGATTGAAGAAGAAATTCTTAGATTCGTGCGAGTTAAAAGATTTACCAATAATTTTGCAACCGTTTCCCCGCGTGTAATTAGATTGGTCGATAGTGAAGTACTTACTACAGTTCATATTGTCGATGCCTTTGATGATTTTGAACACTTGAATTAAGTCGCCTCTTAATCTGCGCTGGGTTAAAGGAAATAGATTTAATTCTCTAAGACGCTCTTCGTATGGTTTATTCTTTAGGCTAGGTATCATTTTGGTAACTCTACGTTGAACTCGTTCTAGCTTGTTTATATCTTTTTGGTAATAAGGGCACCAGGATTGAACGCAGTATTCCAGAAGAGGGCGGACTAAGGAATTGTAAAGGGTTAGGATAACTTCTTTGGATTTATGCTCAAATGACCTGCCTATAAAGCCAATTATTTTGTTTGCCTTCTTAACAACTTCTGAACATTGTTGACTCGGTTTTAGGTTACTCGATATTGTTACTCCCAGATCGGTTTCTCTGTTTACATTCTTAAGCTGAGTGCCATTCATCGAATAGTTTGCTTTCTCATTTAGGTATCCGACATGTAGTACTTTACATTTATCCGCATTGAAACTCATTTGCCAAATTTGGGCCCAACATGACAATTTATCTAGATTGTGTTGCATATCGTCAACTTGTTCTTTTGAGAGTACGCTATTTGCAATTTTTGTATCGTCAGCAAATTTTGAGATTGTGCAGGTGAGACCCTCATCTATGTCGTTGATGTAAATTAGAAAGAGAATTGGTCCTAGTACCGATCCCTGGGGTACCCCGCTACTTACATTGGTCCATTTAGATGCCTTACCGTTTATGACTACCCTTTGCTTTCTGTTGCTGAGCCAATTTTCTATCCATTTCAACACACCGTCTTGTATTCCATGCGCTTTTAGTTTTAGCAGTAAACGTTTGTGGGGAACTTTGTCAAAGGCCTTTTGAAAATCAAGGTATATAATATCTACAGCTTTACTCTCATCGTAGAGGTTGAGGATATCGTGGAAGAAGTCTAAGAGGTTTGTTAAACAGGAACGTTTTTTACGAAAGCCGTGTTGAGTATCTTTAAGTATGTTATTTTCCTCTAAGTGATTTACGAGTCTGTCTCGTATGACCGTTTCTAGCATTTTACATACAACTGAGGTTAAGCTAATTGGACGATAGTTACTGGGTAGGGATTTGCTGCCTTTTTTAATATCGGTGTTACGTTGGCTAGCTTCCACTGATCAGGCATAGTTCCAGACTGCAAGGATTTATTGAATAGTAATGTCAGTGGTTTGGAGAGCTCATTCTTAGCTTCCTTTAGAACTCTAGGCGAGATTGTATCAGGTCCTGGCGTTTTATTTACCTTGAGTTTATCTAAACAATTCAATACTTCTCTCTCTGTAACGGTGATATTGCTTAGAACATCTGAATTATCAATCTGAATCGGCGATGGTGTAGGGATATCACTGAGGTCTTCTGTTGTAAAAACTGATGCAAAGAATGTATTGAGGGCATTACTCATTTGTACTTCGTCTTTGGTGTATTCTCCATTTTCATCGACTAACGGTCCAACAGTTGAAGTAACTACTTTTTTCTTTCTGATATAACTATAGACTTCTTTCGGGTTTGTTTTACTTTGATTCGCAATATGTAACTCTAAGGTCTTTTTACTTTGCTTAATTAACTTTTTGGCTTTGCGTCGTAGCTCTACAAATTTCACCCGTTCTTCGTCATTTTGTGAGGATTTTAATCTATCATTAGCAAATTTTTTAGCAAGCAGGCAGTTTGAAATATCTTTATTCCACTATTTGGGCTTATTATTATGGCCTGGACGCCGTATTTTCGATGGTATGCAGTCTTGCACTGCTTTTAGGTAAGTGCAATAACTTCCAAGATGTATTTATGTCGTTATTGTTAATTAAAAAGCTCCAGTCAGTTTCTTTAAACATAGCTCTAAGTTTATGGAAGTTTGCTTTCTTGAAATTAGGGACTTTTTCGATGCTACTATTTGGTTCGTTACTAGTAAACTTTAAAGTGAAAGTTATCGTACGATGGTCGCTGTTACTGAATTCATCACCAACATTCAAATTCTCTATCAATTCTTCTTTTGTTGCAAGTACAATGTCAAGAACGTTATTACCACGGGTCGGCGTTCGAACAAATTGATAAAGCGAACTCTCTTGCAAGTTCGTATACAAGTCATGTCCGGAGTGTGAAGTAAGAGTATTGCCCCACTTTGTCACAGGTAAATTAAAGTCGCCAAAAATTACGGTATCTTGTGAGTTACTTACATCTGCAATTTGTTCATAAATTTCTCGGTCAGTTTGCACTGATTGAGCTGGAGGTCTTTATATTAACGCAAGTATTATTTTTGTACCTTTATTATTCTTTATTAGCACAAAAGATGTGTCGACGTTCACAATTTGAGGTTTTGACACGAGGGTCGGGTTAAGACTTTCTTTGATATAAAATAAAACGCCACCTCCATTTTTATTTATTCGGCTGTTCTCAAACATTACATAACCGGGAAGTGAATACTCTGCTAAAAAGTCTCTATCTTCTGTATTGAGCCAAGATTCTGTTATGCCAATCACATCATAATTTTCTGTAAACACTAGTTCCTCTAAATCTGAAAATGTATTGCGTATGCTACGAGCGTTTGCATAGAAAACCTTTAAAGTTGCGGTTTTAGAACTCACAGAACGTTCTTTCATCGAATTTTTGGTTCTGGTCGGATCTACATTTACATTCATGGCTGTCCTCGGTCCTCGGTCGTTATCCCTGGCGGTTTTGAATTTGGGTCGTGTTGGTGGAGCTTTATCCAAATTCGCGGTTTTTGACGGATTAGTATTTAATTCCTTTGTAGGTTGCCGTCCTCGCTGTTTTCGGTACAGAGCACATTGGACAGAGTCATAGATCTGGTCAAATATTGCACACAAAAAAACAGATATCCGCCAATAAATATCATGTGAGAAAGCAATATCACCCATACACAACGGATATATATATATATATATATATATATATATATATATATATATATATATATATATATAGAGAGAGAGAGAGAGATATGTATATAGATAGATAGAGAGAGAGAGAAGTATCTATAACTTTAATGTACCGGTATTACGGCTAGAGATACACTACCATGGCCCTTCCAGTAAACTATGTGACGCATACAGTGCTGAAAGGATTAAAATGTCACAAAGATAATTCATAATGTATTGCTAATTGTATATTTCAAGCTTGCGCAACTCGACAATGCTAAGCAACATTGACTGATTACCACATCGAAATATGTGTTACTTCCCATCTCTACCTCAGTCTATACAGTCTCCGTCAGCTCTTCTTGACAGACTTAAGGGGAGATGGGCCGGTTTTCTGGACCACTTTCTCCCTCATGTTTAGCCCCATTAGTTTTCAGATGTTAAGATGTTTGCCATAATAGTTAGTCGATTTTAAGACCTTTCGCCCCATTTCTTCGTCAATATTTAGACCTTTTGTGCTATTTAGGTGTTGATTTCTTCCCTGGCGAACGATAGTGAGCCTGTAATGTACCGAAAAATTTACAAATTCATCTAGAAGGGGGATCTAATTGATGTTTTTTTAAGTTTGATGGAGGTCTAGGGAGGAAACTAGAAAAATAATGAATACATGCAAAAATCGCCCAAAAAGTGAACCATCTCCCCTTAAGAGGCGTTATATGTGTTACTATCCTACAGTGTAACCTCATTTATGTATAAACATATACCGTATCTACTTCTTAAATGCTTCACAAACTCAATTTTCAGTCCATTGACCTCGCTTCTACATACTTGTTTTTCCTTTCATCGAGTACATTCCTTACCCACGTTACATCCATATTGCCTTTTTTATTTATTTTTTTTATTTTTTGTTTTTGCTCCACTCATAACCACTAATACGGTACTAGGAAGTACCAACCCTCGATCCACTTTCATTACTACATCACTCTCTTACCTAACCTCATCTTAATATTTAATTAGCTTCATCATTCATTCAAACTTTCTTCCCCATCTCCTCACTAGCAATAGGTTCCTCTGTAATCACTTCACATTCCAATCACGATATCCCTTCACTGCTAAAACTATACTTTAAGGGGAGATGGTTCACTTTATGGGCGATTTTTGCATGTATTAATTATTTTTCTAGTTTCCTCCCTAGACTTCCATCAAATTTAAAAAAAAAACATCCATTAGATGTTCATTAGATTCTAGATTAATTTGTACATTTTTCGGTAGAAAAATTTCCCGGCCGAAGGCCGGTTCTTCCAACATTACAGGCTCACTATCGTTCGCCAGGGGGAAAATCTACACCTAAATAGCACGAAAGGTCTAAATATTGACGAAGAAATGGGGCAAAACGTCTTAAAATCGACTAACTAATGGGGCAAACATCTTAACATCTGAAAACTAATGGAGCTAAACTTGAGGGAGAAAGTGGTCCAGAAAACCGGCCCATGTCCCCTTAACCCATTGTGTTATAAATATCCAGTGTATAACCTTACAAGTTTGTTCACTCTACCTGTTACCCATCGATATTAGGACTATTTTGCTTTCCTCATCTGTCTACCTTGTACCACATATAATATCATGTGTATATATAATTATCTACATGATGCATATACAACCCATTAAACTATGTAAACAATACTTTGTCAGGTAGCCAGTTTCCCCTGCTATATCAAAAATGTCAATGTATTGCCGTATTTCTCTTGCACTCTCTCTTGCTCTCTCTCTCTCTCTCGTTCTCTAACACACACTGTGCAAGATGTTGACACGTTTTCCTGTGAGCCATATTGCATATGGCTAAGAGATTGATATTATGTGCCCGACTGTAACTGAATAATTGTTGTATCACAATAGGCCTATTGATGTTATGACAAGTAACATCAATATTGTAACTAAACTATTATATCGAAATGTATAATTGTCTGCGGGCATCCACTCTGCAGGGCGGTCAATAAAGGTTATTAGGTCAACTCTCTCTCTCTCTCTCTCTCTCTCTCTCTCTCTCTCTCTCTCTCTCTCTCTCTCTCTCCGTGTCTCATCAAATATTGTTAGAAAAATGCAAAAAAATAAATATAGACTCATTCTGGCTTATGAATTACTTAACCGATAGGACACAGGCTGTGCAGTTGGGTGATACAGTCTCATCTACTTTACATGTAACATGAGTGCCTCAAGGCTCTATTCTAGGACCCATTCTATTTATTATATTTGTCAATGATTTACTAAACTATGTTAAAGATTGTTTGCTCATTCGGTATGCTGATGATACACAGATACTTCACTCAGGCACTCTGGATGAACTAACTAATGTAATTAGCAAAACAGAAAATACACTCAAAATAGTGAAACAATATTTCCAGAGAAATGGTCTTATGTTGAATGCAAATAAAACTCAATGCAGTTTCCTTGGCACTAGACAGCTTTTATCCCAAATACCCTCAAATGTATGTATACAACTCGATGATCATAAAATTATACCTTGTACACATGTAACAAATTTAGGTCTACATATAGATTGTAACATGCTTTTCAACAAACACACAAGTGAACTGAACAAGAAAGTCATGGGAACGTTGATGTATGTGAATCGTATAAAAGGTAATTTTGACAAAGCTACTTGGGTCATTGTGATTCAATCGCTAATTTTAAGTTTGATAAATTATTGCATAATGATATGGGGTTCAACTAATTGCACTATATTAAATACTGTACAAAAAATGCAGAATTTTGCTGCAAAGGTAGCAGTGGGTGGAGCAAAAAAATACGACCATGTAACTCCGATAATGAAAGAATTAGAGTGGCTAAAAATAAAGCAAAAACATATATATGATACAGCTATTGCGGTGTATAAAGAAAGGCATAAGCTAATTCCAAACTGGCTAATACACTTTCCTATTGTTAATGAAATCATAAATACTAACACAAGACAGAAAAACCATCTATATGTACAGAGAACAAACACCTTTTATGGTGAACGATAGCTTTTGGTAGCAGGTCCTAAAATATGGAATAGGTTGCCGAGATCAGTATAGGACACAAATAACCTAAACACGTGTAAGCATATATTAAAAGATTATATTCTGAAACATGAAATGGATCTATAAACAAACAAATTAATAATACTGTAACTGTCATTTTTTTTATAGATATTGAAGACTGTCCATAGTAACATACTAGAGATGTTTCTTATTGTAAATATGTATATATATAATGTATGTATTTTAATATTTGTTAATGTTTTATGTGAAGAACCATTGTAAAATGGAAAAATAAATATTCTGATTCTGATTCTGATTCTTATTTTTTGTTTTCTCTCTCTCTCTCTCTCTCTCTCTCTCTCTCTCGCTCTCGCTCTCTCGCTCTCTCGCTCTCTCGCTCTCAAGGTGTCAGCCGGGTTGAAATACGCTGGAGTGGCTTTTGACTTGAGAGGCTTTCCTACCCATGCAATTGGTTTCAATTCTCTTTTATCGGCGGTGAGGGCCTGTTGGTTGTGATCCTGGACTATGTTACACTTTGCATTGTCTGCTGTGGTGGCTGTTTGTGTAGGAATGGGCATGTTCATCTTGTAATTGCAGTGTTGTAACGTGATCCGAATGTTAAAAAAATAAATGCATACTAAACCAATATACATTAACTAAAAACATACATTTCTTGGAAATTATACTGGAAGAATCAATAATTGTATGCCACTTAAATGTTAACAAGAACAAACTGCAAACTTCACTTGTGATACCTGCGTTATGCCGTGAGATTCACAATGATTGTGTAGTTGAATCCACACTAATACTAAGCTTGACAAATATTAGGACAATATCTCAACATATATCTACATTGCCCCTGTAATGTAACCAATCATATATTGTGGTTAAATAGTTGCACAGTGTTGATGTTGATGTTATTGAAGTATTTTAACCATATCTAGAGAGGGCGGGTATATACAGTACTATGCCCTCAGTATTCTTAAGGCGGTATCTCAAATCTATCTTCTCAATCTATCTTTAATCATTCTCTTCCCACATTCTCCTCGCTCCACTCCCTCTCTCTCTCTCTCTCATCTCCTACCATGCTGCTCCCTTTCTCTTTTTCCTGTATTTTCCTCTCTCCCCCTTTCTCCTAATCCCTTCTCTTGCCTCCATCTTCCTCTCAGTCCCAACATCTCTCTTAATATTACCTCAGTATCTCAACATATAGGGTAATAAATCTCATTTGTATACCCCCCCCCCCACCCCCCGCCACACACACACACACACACACACACACACACACACACACACTTTCCCCATTTGCAGTGTTGGGTATGAAGTTGTTGTTGTTTTTCCAGTCAAATACATATATATTGCTTATACTATATTATATTTTATTATGTTATTTCTGCAAAAATAATTTTGCATTATTAGAATTCAAGTAACAAACCATAATTTGTTATGCATAAATATCCGTGTACTTCTCGGGGATAGACATACAGTTTTGGCTCCAAGGTGACACAGGACATTCGGTATACTGTATATATATATATATATATATATATATATATATATATATATATATATATATAATCAATTTTCTCTTAACCACAGGCGATTTCTGACTTCAAAGAACAATATCAATGGCAAAGATTCATAGAATATCGTCTTTGACGAATGTAAAGCCATTTGGTAAACAAGAACGTACACATCCATAACAGCTCGATTGGCACTTTTAATTGACATCATCAAACAATAAATACTAATTGTAAAGTGATAGAGGGTACTTGAATAATAAGAGCGTTAATGAGCAGCTTGGTAAGTTGTATAATTTTGTTTGAAAGGAGGTAATTAAATGTATAAGTCGTTATATAATTGAAGAAGTTAACAAGTATTTGCTGCCTTTTGTAAATATCGGTGTTACGTTAGCGAGCTTCCACTCATCAGGCATAGTTTCTGAATGCAATGATGTTTGTCAGTGGTATGAAGAGCTCACATTTAGCTTCCTTTAGAACTCTAAATGAGATCGTGTCAGGTTCAGGCGATACATTTAACTTTAGTTTTTCCAAACATTTCAATACTTCTCTCTGTAATGCTGATATTGCTTAAAGCATCAACATTGTCTACTGGAACTGGCGATGCTGTAGGAATATCACTAAGGTATTATGTTGTAACAAATTATGCAAAGAAGTGATTGAGGGCATTACCAATCTGTAGTTGATCTTTTGTGTAATCCCAGTTCTCCTCTACTGATGCGCCAATAGTTGAAGTGACTACTTTCTTCTTTCTGATGCAACTATAGAATTATTTCGGGTTTGTTTTACTTTCATTCACAACATGTAACTCCAGGGTCTTTTAACTTTGCGTAATTAACTGTATTGCTTTACGTCGTAGATCTATGAATTTCACTCGTTCTTCGTCATTTTCCAAGGTTTTTAATGTACAGTAGCATGAACACTTTTCTTAGCAAGAACACAGTTTTCAATTTATTTATTCCACCATTTAGGCTTATTATTATAGACTGAATACTGGTTTTCGATGGCATGCACGCTTGCAACGCATTTAAGTAAGTGATTGCGAAATATTTCAATGATTTATCTATTTCGTTATTGTTGATCAAAAAGCTCTAGTCAGTTTCTTTAAGTATTGCTCTAAGTTTACGAAAGTTTGTGGGGTTTTTTTTATTTGGGACTTTCTCGTTGCTGCTCTTTGGTCTATTACTATTAAACGTTATACTGAAAGTGATCCTACAATAGTCACTGTTACTGAAATCGTCACCAACAATCAACCACTCTACCAAGTTTTCTTTCATTGCAAGTACGAAGTCAAACACGTTAATACAAGGTCAAGCAAGGTCAAGCAAACAGAGAGAGAGAGAGAGAGAGAGAGAGAGAAGAATGAAATATGCAACAGTTATGTTTGAGAATTCATATGCAAATGGTTATGTTCAATTTTGATAATGGCTCCGAGTCTTGGGTTGTTTATGTACATTTTTAATCTTTATATTCCACGAACCTCGTGTGTCTTACTCTAGCTACAACCAGACGATTTTATTCAACTTTGGAATTATAACATGTTGTTGTTTGTTTGTTTTACTTTGTATAATATATCTTTGCAAAATCATGACATAATTATGCATCTTCGACATTACTTTTCTCCCCTGGATTAAAAATAACACCATTACATAACTTTATCATATACAGGGTAGCACGGAATTAGGTTACCAACCTGACAGACATTGGCAATGCTGCCTTTCTATACTCATACATTTGTGTAACTACGAGGTAGGCTGCGTGGCTGGTTCTTTACTATTAATATCATAGGCCTCAATATGCTTTTGCATTTGAGTTCCAGGACATGATCTGGATCGCCTCCTAAATTGAATCGTTGCTTCCTTGGTACATATCCTATCTGTCCACCAAATTTCGTGAAACTCACTGGGTTGCCTCCTAAATGGAATCACTTCTGCCTTGGCGCATATGCTAGCTGCCCACCAAATTTCGTTAAAATCGGTTGATAGCGCATATCCCATCTGCTCACAAACTTTCGTGAAAATCTCCGGATTTGCTCTTAAATCGAATAACTTCTTCCTTGGCGCGCTATCCTATCTGACCAGCACATTTCATGAAAATCAGTTCATAACTTTGAGAGATATCTTGCTTCACGGCAGCGAAAACATAACCTCCGTCAAACTTGGTTGGCGGAGGTAACAATGCAATGTCATTCTATTTTTTTGAGAAATCATTCTCTCACTAATTTCATTCTGAAAGCCAACTTAAGCCGTTGGGATTCCCTAACCCAGACTGAATTTGGTACCTGACCAAGACTGTACCAAACCTGTTATTTGGTACATTCTTTCAAACACATTCTTCAGTTCTACTAATTACAAAGCAGAATTTCAGAGTATTTCCTGTTCAGGGCTGCTTCGGGAGAGTTGGAAAGGCATGAACATACGAACACACACAAAATATAAGAAATATACGAAAACAAAGTATAAATAAACTTGACAGCCCATGGTATTTCAAATGTAGTTGTTGTGCTTGATATACACGAGATAAGGATGCAGTGCTTCGTCTGCCTTCATCAGTATATCTGCAATGTGTGTGTGTGTGTGTGTGTGTGTGTGTGTGTGTGTGTGTGTGTGTGTGTGTGTGTGTGTGTGTGTGTGTGTGTGTGAATACATTATTGCATGTACGGTATGAGTTGCGTGAATATATCATCATTTAACCTTGAATCTTTGTGGGTGAGGATACATATGCAATGCGTGTGTGTGTGTGTGTACATCTCTCCCTCACCTTTGACTGCGTGTGTACTCGTGTAAGAGGTGACGTAAGCCTAAAACCGGTCAGGCCCCATAATGCGGTTATCTTCAGTATAATACTAGAAACAGGTTCCTTTTTTTTTTTTTTTTTCTTTTTCTTTTTTTGTCAGCGCTCACTCCAGGCTTACCAGTAGTGATAGACTCAAAGCACATAAATAGGAAACAAATATATATATAGATAATGATAGATATGGATAAATAATGATAGGAACTTAAATAAACAAAGATAATTCAGGTTCAATAGCTAACAAATTAGCCTCCCATTATCATTATCATATGGATGATGTATAGAATCGTAACTTTATATTTAATTACTGTGCATTAACAATAGAAATGCAACAACAAATATGCTCAAAGTTGACTAAAACTAAAACAAATATGATAATAGAAATGATAGCATCCAACATAACAAAATACCCATTCCAATAATCCTACCGAGTAATGGTCTTAATCTTTAGGCGTGTTCTTCAATCTTCCTCATAAGCCTGTAAGCAAAGGTCAAAAATCCAGTGTGAGTGTCTGTCTGTGGTCTGGAAATATAAAGACGTCTTGTTCCAAACAAGCCGATCTCAACGTCTGCTCGAATATAACTTTTATTTAAGTAGGCCCAAGAGATATAATTAGATATATTGTAAACACACGCGCACGCATTAATTCACACATGAATTCACATACACAAACAATTTATGGCGATAGGCCTTATTCACCTTAATTTTATCTACACACACACACACACACACGTATAAACAAACGCAATACACACACCAACACACACAATTACAAATACACAACCACATGCATGCACAATAGCTCTCTCTCTCTCTCTCTCTCTCTCTCTCTCTCTCTCTCTCTCTCTCTCTCTCTCTCTTTATTAGGATTAAGTCCTGGTCACCTCGTAGGGATCGTAAGATCTGTGTGGCCAGTGTATCTATGTAAATCTCTCTCTCTCTCTCTCGCTCTCGCTCTCTCTCTCTCTCTCTCTCTCTCTCTCTCTCTCTCTCTCTCTACTCTCTCTCTCTCTCTCTCTCTCTCTCTCTCGCTCTTCTCTCTCTCTCTCTCTCTCTCTCTCTCTACTCTCTCTCTCTCTCTCTCTCTCTCTATCTCTCTCTTATCTCTCTTATATCTCTCTTATCTCTCTTTCTCTTCTCTCTCTCTCTCTCTCTCTCTCTCTCTCTCTCTCTCTCCTCTCTCTATCTAATCTCTCTCCTCTCTCTCTCTCTCTCTCTCGCTCTCTCTCTCTCTCTCTCTCTCTCTCTCTCTCTCTCTCTCGCTCTCGCTCTCTCTCTCTCTCTCTCTCTCTCTCTCTCTCTCTCTCTCCTGGTTTCATTATATCCCCTTCTCAATCCGTATGCATGTTATTCCCTGAGGCATATTATAAGCAGACTCCCCCAGCCCTCAGCGGTGTAGGGTTGTTATAGATTCCTTCTGATCTCACTACTGTCTGATACGCCTCATGGTTTATTCCCTTGCAACTTCTGGCTGATAATTGACCAAAAACCTGTTTGGGTCCCTTCTGAAAACAACTGTAGTGGGTTCCATGAACTCTCCCTGTCAGTTAGCTTTGCCATTGCTCTCACTTATTATCTCCGTCAACTAAGTTTGGAGATATGTGAACATCTTTGTCTGTCTGTGCATCTGTCCGTTTATCTGTTGGCCGCAGGATTTCTAAAAAAACAAACGGGAGGAATAAGATGAAACTTGGTTAGTACCTTTATATAATTACAGAATAGACCCCTTTAACTTTTGGCATAAAAACCGACCCCCCCCCCCCCCCCCCTCTCCACGCCCCCCGAAATATACCCCACTAAATATGACCATTATAAGTTTTTGGTCGATCTGCACGACATTCACTATGAGACATTGGGAGCTTAGGGGCTTCACCCCTAGGTATTAGCATGTCAATACCTCTAAAATATATGAACGGAATTGAATTACATTTGGATGCTGCATTTACTGGGTACCTAAGACTCGAATCTACCAGTTCGACAACTCAACCCACATCAGACGTGGAACAAAATGGACAGAAGCGAACATGGCCGCAGAATAAATGGTCACCGAGCCATATTACCACTTGGACTAATTTGACCACTCTACTCTGCCCATAAAGGCTACAAAACTAATCGGCCACAGACCAAAAATGCCACGGAAAGGACGAAATTAGAGGGCACTTTATCTGGTTTGCACGCATGGTGGAGATACGTGTCAAGTACCTTTGTTTATTGTGAGGCCAAACAGTTAATAGCTTATATATTTACTGTATTGCCGTTTGACATGTTTAGAATAGAATAAAGGGTAAAATATTATATCTATCTATCTATTGCCGGACGCCGTGATCCCCGAAGGGGTGGCCACGAACGAAACGCCCCCATGCACCTCTGTCACCAGTCAGTCGACGTCCCTCCTCCCATCCAGCACCGCTTTCACTCATATACTTCTTAACTCCATCCTTCCACCTCTCACTCGGTCTACCTCTCCCTCTCTGTCCTTCCACCTCACTCTCGTACACTCTTTTAGTCATTCTCTCGCTTCCCATACGTTCCACATGGCCGAACCATCTCAAGGTGTTCCTTTTCACACTTTCCATTACATCTACATCCACACCACACCTCTCTCGTACTTCCTCATTCGTCTGTCTATCCCTCCATGTAGGCTAACTCCGCACACACCTCTCAAGTTATTAATTATGTTATTAATTTCATAGTGTGTTGTCATTTTGTAGAACCCTGAAACTAAAGCAACAGCCACCAACAGAGATAACGATTTAAGGGGAAGAAGACCGTTTTTCTGGATCCTCTTCTCCCTAATGTTTAGCCCCACTAGTTTTGAGATTATAAGACGTTCGGCCCATTAGTTTGGCGATTTTAACACCTTTCGCCCCATTTCGTTGTCAATGTTAAGACCTTTCGTGCCATTTAGGTGTCGATTATTTCCTGGCGAGCGATAGCGAGCCTGCAATTCTAAGAGGAATCGGCCGGGACATTTTTCTACCGAAAAATGTACACATTTATTTTGAAGGGGGGTCTAGGGGGTGTTTTTCTAAGCTTGATGGAGGTCTAGGGAGGAAACTAAAAAAATATATGAATAAATGAATTAATAGACCAAACAAACGGCCAGCCTCCCCTTAAGTTTTGTATCTGTATATTACAAAACCGCTCAAAAACATGATACAACTATGAAAGCAGTACAGAGGTAACGAGTGGTTCACATGTGTGGGGAGGTTCGACCCCATACCTCATTGGTTAAAACCGTAGGGTCAAAAGTATTTCGTCTCATCAACTCCCCTCCTATTCCTAATTCTCTCCTAACTCTCGACACGCCGCAATGTTGCATCTCACTCTCTCTCTCTCTCTCTAACAATAATCAATGTTCTTCAGAGCTCTCTCTGTGCATAACTTCTCCTTAACGAAGAGTAGGTGGCACCTGTATAACAACACAGTCCCACCCCTATTCTGTCCAACTCGCTAACTAAAGAGTGAACCGATTTTCTCAGTCTTCTTCTACTGAACAAGTTAACTCTGGAACTCTCCCTTCATCCTGTGACTTACATCCATCAAGCTCCGTATCCAGACATTTTGACTCTACTGTATCTTACCGTATTCAATTTGAAGGGACACTCGTTACAGGCAGTCTTGCCCTTTATCTCCTTCTTACACACATATATATATATATATATATATATATATATATAGTTAACTGGTCGTATATTCCTAATAAGCTATAATAACATAAATAATATGAGCTCTGATACAGCTATCTCTGTTGGAGCTCGACTGTTACATAGCTACTTGTATTCATACTATTTTAGCGCTAATATTTACGAGTATTTTATGACCAGATAAAAATACAACCACAACCTATTCAATTAATCGCTAAATGTATATGTTTAGTCTTCCATTTTGATAGAGAGATACCTATATATAAATAAGCAAGCATAAGGCCCTGTACCAGCTGGACGTGTGGTCAACTATACACCCACTTTAATTATCATCGACTTTATTTCAAGTCAAATAGTAACCCGTAAGCAGTTCACTTTATTTTGGCCATAAATAGTGACTCTTAACTTGTTCTAAAGAAATAGGCTAGAGCAAACAGGCTGTAAATGTTCACATCCCTGGTTGATTATCCTCAAATGGTAAAAATATCGGCTCGAAGAAGATTAAGCTTAGGGTCAGTATTTCTGGGTTAATTATAGTGAATTTACTTTCTTATAGTCTTGAAAATTAGTAATTTATATCTAAAACAAATGTTATCTAAATCATAAGCATACCCTCTTCGTCAACACAACTTATTAACAAAACAAACTATATATTTATTAATATAGTCTGCATTAAATTATAGTTATAAATTAAATTATAGCACATAATTACAAGGCTGATCCCATTAAACTAAAATTAATTTTGACGGGTTTCGAAATGAACTTACACTCAAATATCATATAAAATCTACACTGGTGTTTTCCTGATGCTCCAGTAACATCTAACTACAGAAAATCAAAGCCAGAATTGTGAAAGTGCCCAGCATATACCAAAAGCTCCTCGCATATTCAGGATTTTGAAGTTGCACATCCTTTCCAGCTTGTCATTTCAATATACTGATACTGGGAAGTGCAGGTTGAGTGCTCTTCGTTTAATTATAGATCTCGACATTCAAAACCTTTCAGACGTATTAATTTTACTTTCATTCCAGTGGGTGCATACATAGCATACATCAGTAGCTAATATTATTTTAGTGATGACATTAATTACATGAGTCATAATGCCATTCCATATAATCTAAATATATTTAAATTACTGAATACCTTTGAACTATCTACCTAATTATTTTAACCACTTCAGCATTATATGTTATGCTTGTTTCATGGCTATTATTAGACGGTTTTATTGATCTTAAGAGGGAAGTAATAGGTAGGCCCAAGTAAGTAAAACTATCTCAACTTACCCTCTAGCTCCCACAGGCCTTTTCTAAGCTGAATAAAATCTTCTAATGATAGCCAGGGAAAAGGGAAGAAAGGCATCATCGTAATGAACGTTAATATATGAGTAATCCATAGTCTTAGCTGACAACGTTACTAAGGTTGTACTGGGAATAAATATTAGAAACTAATTTCTTAAAGTTGGCAATAATTTACCTGACCATAGGCTATTTAATAGTGGCCCCTTCATCATTGACGATATCGCCTATTAGTATAATAGTCTCCATTCAACATCCCGCGTCAGCATTTTGAATCTACCGCGCGGAAGGATCATGGAGTACTCTTCATAAGTGCACGCTTAATTCCCTTATGGGATCGTCATTATGATTGGGCACCCTACAGAAAAAACTCAGTAAAAAATAAAAAATAAAAAATAACTTAATATTTGTTATCATATGACTTTCCATATGTGGATTTCTTGCGTTTTGCTACCCCGACACCAGGCCCTCTAGCGGCCATATTCGCCCTTCCTCCTTCCGCGGCCATACTAGCAACACGGGTTTCGCTGTGCTCCGCTTTATTCTTCGTTCCAGCACTTTCTAGTGAGTCCTTGCTCATTTGTATACACCTGCGTTGTAGTAACAAGGATTAGATTAGCTAGCAATGGCTACCCCATTGGTATGTCCGCAGGAAGTGTGTAATTTTAGGGTACTTTTGTAACAGGCGCCTACGTATCCCAGGATCTTTGCGCCACGTGTATTATTTTATGTTGTGTTTGCGCCTTTAGCTTTTGATACATAGCTAGGAGGCTACCATTCTACAATTTTATGCTGCAGACGTCAATATTGAGGCAGTGGCATATATATTATTATACTATTTAGCAAATGCTCTGGTCTAAGGGTGCCTGCACGTCGTGCTCCACCTTCCAATGTTCGTATTTTGCTTGTAGGCCCCTATCGTGGGCCTCCCCTCGTCTGTGTGCTGTGGTTGGGTCATCGGAGCGTTGTCTGCTGTGATGTTTCTTCGGACCTCATGGTCAGCCTGGTTAGGGGTCTCCAGTCTAGGCTACAGGTAATTTAGGATTCTGAATTCTCTGTATTTATTTTTTGCCTATGTGTGCCCCTAGTGATGGACATGTGTGCTTGCATGTTTTGGGGGACTGGGAGACGTCCCTATATATATTTATATAATTGTACGATGGGTTTTGGAGAGGGAACCTGTGCATTTGTCTCCCCTCTCTAAAATTTTGGTTGTTTACTCCGGCGGCCCCTTGCAGCAGGGCCCAGGTTACCCGTCTTCAAAACGGGTAGGGAGCAACCAAATGTCCCGGCGTGGTAAGGCTGAACCACATCACTTCCGGCGGAAGTGCAGATTCCTACGGGAGCTTAGAACTCGGCCCGCCGAGTTAACTCGCCCTGATCGTAATAGTTACGCGACAAATCGCCCTGCAGCGCCACAGTCGAGTGTACAAGTGTTAAGATTCGTTATGCAAACTCGTTTCATTATCTCTCTAGTGCTTTAGTAATAGATAATCAGACACTATTGGTCAATGGGCCTGTGGCACTTGCCATAGGTAAGCAGTTTCAATCAGCTTATATGGAAAAATCCCAGGTTTTTTCACGGCGAGTCCAGCGGAAGGTTAGAGTAGTTGTGGAACTATAGCTAATTTTCCGGCGGACTCAAGGTAGGATGTATTAACACCTCGCAGGTTATCCTTATGAGCATTGATTCCTGGAAATTTTCTATTTCCAGAATCCCCGGCTCCTTAGCAACTGCAGAACCGGCGGCGTTGGGGGGCTGATTCCTGCGGGGGGGGGGGGGGGGGGGCCCTTATCCATCATGCCTCGGTTTTAAATATGCTCTACTCCTACCTGTTCAATTTTGCCCATTTTCGCTCATAAATTATGTTTGAAATGGGTCAAATGTTTAGACCGCTCTAGAGGCTTGTGGGTGTCGCGGCGTTGCTCTGTATGCTCTGATCTGAAAAATGCTTTATTCACAAAGAAAGACTTATCGTGCTTGGCGGCACTACAAGAGATAAAAGCTACCTTTAATTCTTATGCCAAAGACACAGCCCATAAGGCGCTTCATTGCGATGACGAGGCCCTCTGGGAAAAGTTAATTATCAAGTCGCCTGTAACTAAACTCGCCTCCTGTAAATCTGTTAAGACTAAAGTAAAGTCGAAAGCCCTCATGAAAGAGGTAGTGAGTAGCAGTAGTGGCACTGACAACGAACTTACCGAGGTTCCCCCCCCCCCCCCACCCCCCACCCCCCGACCGTCCGAAGAGGAGACGATCACCTTCTCCGAAACGGAAATCTAGATCCAGGTCTAGATTCCCCCGGAGACAGTCTCGGCACTCTTCAACTGAATCTTCCCGGTCCCTCAAGCGCCGGAAAGAGGACTCTGAGTCATCGGCTGGTACGCCGCGTAGTGGGAGCCGGAAGGAGACCCCGCAGCCGCCTCCCTCTACCCCTGCGTCTGACACGCCTCACGGCGATTCTGGCGACTCGGAAGTGGGGATAGAATCCGTGGGTTCCACTCCTAGTCATGAACAATCATTAAGTGTACCATCTCATGTTACCTTTGCAATCCCTAAATTAAATTATGTGCCACGTAGTGTCCAGTCCGCCGGCCCAAGACGGGTCCTGGCTAAACAATATAGGGGTTTTCCGTCAGGGTCACAAGCTGTTGATAGCCCTCAAATAATTCAGGACTCTCAGCCACCCGCGGCAGGGGGGTGCTGGCTTCAGTCAGAACCTTCTCATAATAACATAAGGGGATTCCAGGAACTAGGGGATGAGGGTATTATGAACATGTTACCTTCATCAGTCCCTGATTTAATATGGCCTCCAGCGGAACAGGTACCGGAGCCACAACAGGATAGTTCTGAGTTAAGTAGGGAGCCAGAGGAAGTGCCTTTAGCCCCGGTTCAACAGACTATTACAGTAAGTGTGTTACTTCGGATGAAACCAGTGATATATTACATAAAGTTATGCAACAGTATAACCTCCCTGACTCTTCTGATCCTCCTGCTTGTCACCCGGTAGTTGCCCCCAGTCATTCAATGATAAGACCTCTAGAGCCTCCAGGTTTTCTTCCTTCTCTTACCATGACCCCGGCGGTATCCGCTGTTCCAGGCATTACAGTGCCGGCCACACTTACTACCACCAATGTGAGGGTAATTGCAGATATCACTCCTCTCCCTTTAGATAAGGCACCACAGAAGAAAGGCCCCATGCCTCTCCTCTATGGCCCTGACTGTTCTTGGGTCCAGGCGACGCCTCTGAACCCACATTTAGCACAACCCTCCATTTCAGAGGACCTACCAGTCCCTAGTGAATGGAAAATTGAGATTAACAAGAACAGGAAGTTTAGGGCTAAAGATGAGGCAGGGAGGTTGCTGGATGTATCGATTAAGGCTATCCCCAGTTCATATAATCCAGACTTCTTTGTGTATACTGCTGCCCCGGCAGTCCCTTCCGCCGCTTCTGCACGACTCTTTGCAGACTGGTCAAAAGCTGATGGCATCAATGATGTCAAGGCTTTAAATGCTCTTACGCCGGAAATGGATACACTTCCGGTACTAGACCAAACGCATACACCAGTCCTGCAGATGGGGCGGATAGGGGTAGGTCCCTGGGTAGATTGGGAGTTAGAGGCTCAGGTATTTGCTGCAACAATCACGTCTAAGTCCTCACATCAGGTTCCACAGGAAACGCATCATTATTTTTCGTTGCTTGTCACTAAGGCTGATGGGGTGTCACCAGCTTTGTTTGTTCCTGGCGGCACCCAAAGTAGCCTTAAACTCTCTAGATGAGCCTTTTGTACTCCTCCAGCAGCTCACCTTGAAAGGGATTTTAAACTAAGAAACAAAGCCTACGGATGTTCTCTCAGTATCTAGTTAGTCGCCAGATTGCTGTTTCACTTACCAGAACTATCTCGGCCATTGCTGACCCTCAGGTTAAGAAGGCCACTGATTTATCCAGACGACTTTTATTGCAAAACTCTATTCAAACCTTAGGAGACATTAGAATTGCAATCATGGAAGCGGCTCGAGCCCGCCAGGATCTGAGAGTGCACCTAGTGAAGAAGTTACCGGATGACATTGGTCGCCGGGTAACTCTTTCGCCGGTCCTCACTGCCTCCCTTCTTACCTCAGAAACTTGGAGTATAGTTTTTAATTTGGTAAATGGGTGGAAGCAGGTTACCTCCCAAGCTAAGAAGGAACCTGTTAAGAAACCTTTTCACAAGTCAAAGAGCGGAGGTAAGCCTAACCAGCCGCATGCTAAACACTCCTTTCGAGATCCCAGAACCCCTCCTCAGCCGGGAGGTAATCTGCCCAAACCCAGACAAGGTAAATACTCAGGATATAAAGGTAAGCCCCACCAGAAGCCAAATCAGGGGCAGACGTCAGCCAAGACTAGCCAGCCGTCTGATACCAACCCACCTCCCCCTCCAAAAAACTAGCCACCCAAACTCTCAATCTCCCAGTGCTGTGCTTAGGTGTACCGGATTCGACAGTTGCTTTACCGAACAGGCCCGGTCTGCAGACCGGGTCGTTCCAGTTATTCCGCTTAGCCTGGCCCAGGAAGACTTGGGCCAGGAAAGTAGTAAGCAAAGGAATCACCTGGCGGTGGCTCCGGCGGCCTCGACTGCGTCAGGCGCTGGAATGCAACAATGTATCACAAGAGGTGGAGGCCCTAGTCCAAGAAATGATCTCAAAAGAAGACAGTCCTTGTCCCAGTCAAACCAATTCGCCCAGTATTCACCTCCAGACCTTTCTTAGTGCCGAAAAGGGACAGTGTGCAAATGCGACCAGTATTAGATCTCTCGCGTCTGAACACATTTATAATGAATTCACCCTTCAGGATGCTTACAGTCAATCACATCAGGCGCTCTCTTCCGCCGCAAGGCTGGATGTGCTCAGTAGACCTCAAAGATGCCTATTGGCATGTCCCTATAAACAAAGGAGTACAAAGGAAATCAAGCAACAACAGGTCTAGTGACCCTTCTAGGCTGCTTGTCCTCCAAAACACTGAGGATCAAGTGTCCAAACAATGGTTTAGAGTGGGTAAGGGAACATTGTAAAGGGAACTACTGCCCTGGAACTAATGTCCGTGGCAGGATTGGGAAGTTAGTAGGGGACAGATGGGTTAGTAACTAAGGGGAGGATATAATAAAGTTATTAATTTACAAACACAGTCAGTCGCGGGTTTGATGCGAGATATTTGTCTAGGCGAAGTTTAAATGAATCAACGGTGCTGCAGTCTATAACATCTCGGGGAAGCCCATTCAAGAGGTTCCAGAAATTCCTCGCTCTGAGGATCAGGCGAGAGACTTATGTCTTTCAAAGAATGCCTTTTAGATTGAACCTGGCACCGAGAATTTTCACAAAATTAGTCCGGCAAGCCCTTTTGCCATTGTTAGTCCAGGGCATACAGGTCTTTTGGTATCTAGACGACTGGCTGGTGGTGGCAGAGTCAGAGGAGTTATGTCACAACCATGTAAACCAAGTATTAAATCATGTGCACAACCTAGGGTTCAAGGTGAACTTGGCGAAGTCTCTCCTTGTTCCCACAAGGAATATTCAGTGGATAGGGCTGGTCTGGGACACCACCAATCTAACTCTTACCCAGAGTGTGGACAATCGGGACAGATTTCGCAGGAAACTGTTCCTCTTTCTCCACAGTCTGAATACGACCAGGAAAACGTGGGATTCCCTGATCGGCTCTCTCAACTGGATCCAATTGACTGTGAAGTTGGGCCGGTTGAAAGTAAAGAGATTAATCTTGGAAGGCAACAAAGTTTTTCCTCTCTCGCCGGAGAAGAAATTATGGCCGATTCCTCCATTAATCCACAGCTTGCTATCGGTCTGGGCCAAGCCGGAAATGCTTTACTCAATAACGACATGGGTTTCTCGACCGCCTACGGTATGGGTAGACACAGACGCTTCAGGGGCTCTAGGTTGGGGCTATCAGTCGAATCTAGGCCATCAAGGGCAAGGCACTTGGCCTCAAGACACTCTTTGTCACATCAACAAGCAAGAGCTTTTAGTTCCTCTTTTTCCTCCAAGATCACGGTATGTCTTTGCAAGCATAATCAATAGTGTTCCGTATGGAGAACCTAACTGCAGTCCATTGTATTCAGAAGCAGGGCTCATTGAGGTCTCGAGAGTTGCTAAAATTGTCAGAACAGATTTTTGCCCTGGCAGAATCGCTGGGCATTCATCTGCATGCAGCTTATCTCCCCGGTGTGTCGAACGTCTGGGCAGACGCTCTGTCTCGGAGGCGGAGCACCCTAGCAGAATGGGCTATCAAACAAACCGTCTTCGACAAGATGATTGCAAGGCCTTACCGTCCACAAGTGGATCTGTTCGCATCCGAGAAGAATCACAGACTCCCTCTCTTCCTAACTCGCCGAGGGATGACCCCGGCGGGGGGACCAGATGCATTGTTGGAGGATTGGAACAAGTAGACTTCAATTTATTTTTTTCCTCCACCAGATTCTGTACTAATGTGCAGGGTGATTCACAAACTGAGGAGTTACCGGAGCTTAGTCTCGATGATTGCGCCGTTATGGCCGGCTCAGGCGTGGTACCATCAATTGCAGGAATGGTGCAAGACCCCGGTGTCGCTCCCGGTCTCCGCCTTCCACTTAGAGATGATTGGCAACCTTCGGACCTCGCTCAGTTTTGCCTTATGGACATTTACAAGGGAAAATGGTTAGCTCAATTTGGGGAAAGTGTCACAAATAAACTTTTGAACCAATATACTATGTCTACTAGGAGACAATACCAGTCACATTGGAAAACTTTTACGACCTGGATTGTAGAGTCAGGGCAAACAGATGCCTCGGGAGCCTTGATTTTCAAATACCTAGATTATCTATTTGAGCACAAACAATTTTCAGTAATCACTTTAAAAATTCACTTGTCTGCCATCAGAACTCCCTTTTTTTATCTCACGGGCCTTTCCATACCGCAGGCGGAGGAGAAAGGCTTTATGAGGGCGTGTTTCAAGCTGCGCCCACCACCCCATCAGCTCATGCCCACCTGCTCACTTGACAAAGCCTTATCATTACTTTAGTCGCGTAAATATAATAATACGCGGGATATTGATTCACTCTTGAAGAAGGCTGTATTCCTCATGGCTCTCGCCACTGGAAATAGGGTGTCGGAGCTGGCGGCGATGAGCAACGAACCTAATTGCCTTAGGTTTGGGAGGCTACACGATCATGTACAAATCGCGCCGTCTCCCACATTTATTGCAAAAACGAGCATTCCGATCATGTGTTTTCTGAATTTTCTGTTCCGGCATTGAAACGCGGATACACTCATCATATTTTATGCCCTGTGCAGGCCTTATCTAAGTTTATGAGGGCTGCGCATCCTCGCCAACCAGGTGCTCTGTGGGTGAATCAGGCAGGTAATCGTGTTACGAGAAGAAAGTTAGCTTCCTTGCTAGTAGACGTTATTAAGGAAAGTAACCCTGGCGTAGTGGGCAGGGCTCACGACATCAGGAAATGGGCAGTCTCTCTTAGATTCCTTCAGAATTTGTCTATAGAAGACATTGCTAATACTCAACTTTGGGCTTCCAATCATACTTTTCTAACACGTTACCTGTCGGTCGCTCTAGATAAACCAAAGCGTACCTGTGTAGCTTTACGACAACGGGTCCAGTAGGTTATGTTCTATTATATAAGTTTTGTTTTAAAAGGGGGGGGGGGGGGTGCGGAATAGCCCATACCTCACTAGGTCCCCGTCCGCCGGAGACTGTGACCGGCGATAAATCACGAGCTGTGATCAAAATGGTTATACAGTTCAATGTATTTTATGTTAAGATTAAGAAAAAATCTAGCATAGTTGCAACTATGCAGTATTATCAGATTGTACAAACAGATTATATTGTACAAATAGTGTTAAGGTGAGAACGAAATTCTGCAGAATTATAGTTCTACTAGCAGGGGTACCCGGCGTTGCCCGGGTAATCACCATAATCACCATCACTACTACCACCACTACTACTACCATAATCACCATCATCAATCACTACTACCACTACTACTACTAGTACCATAATCACCGGCCTCGACCTCCCTGTGCCTCATTAAACGGCGACCTCGATTTCGGCCGCTAAATGACCTCCGATTTTGGATCTGACCTCAACAGTACCCCCATTTTGGGGGGCTGCGAACAACTTTCGTTCCATACACCTTTTCGATCGGAGGCCTCCTTCTGCCCCAAACGGCCATTTTTCCGATTTCGCGCCCATTTTCTCCGTCCCTTTCACCCTGGGGAATTCTATTTTTTCATTAAAACCTGCCTAGGGACCCCCTTACTATGCATACCAAGTATGAACGCTCTAGCTTAAAAAATGTGGCCATGCATAAAGAACATACAGACAGACAGACAGACAGACAGACAGACACAAACAATCGAAAATATTATATAGATTTAAGGGAACACATGCGTGTCCCCACAAAGTATCAAGCATAGATCTTGAAGTGAGATCTGGTCATGAGTAAGCAGACTTTCTTGATGTAACGCACTGCTTACAATCTTTTGTATTTTTTATATATTGTTTGCATACAATAAAACTTTAAAAATTTTATATGGATTATTTGTCCCCCGAGGTTAAAAATATTGTCACGAATGTCCCCCTCCAGTCTTGGTATTCAGGCAATATCGTCAATGATGAAGGGGCCCCTGGGGGTTAGGTTCCCTTTTCCCCCTGGGGGTTAGGTTCCCTTTCCCCCTGGGGGTTAGGGAATAGAATATGCCCCACGTGCCTTCTGCGTGTCGTAAGAGGCGACTAAAGAGGTTGGGTCGGTGGGCTGGCGACCCCCACCCGGAAAAAATATCTAAGCAAAGAAAAAACGAACGAACAGCCTCGGATGCGGACGGAACCTACGTTGACGAACCACGACCGACTAAGGACATACCTTCGGACATTCTGAGAGTGTGAGGTGAAGCTGAACGGTCAGGCTATGGAGATCGTCAACTCTTTTAAGTATCTGGGCAGTGTGTTGAGTAAAGATGGGACTATGAATGAAGAAGTGCGGGAGAGGGTACAACAGGGGAAGAGGGTTGTAGGAACGCTAAAAGCAGTAACAAGAAATAGGGTGGTCAGTATGGAAGTGAAGAAGTCCTTGCATGACAGTGTGGTAATCCCGACACTGACTTACGGAAGCGAAGCATGGACGTTGTTTGAGAGACTCAGACCAAGAGTGAGAGCAGTGGAAATGAATTACTTAAGGAGTGCATGCGGAGTTACATGGAGGGATAGACAGTCTAATGAGGAAGTAAGAAGGAGGTGTGGTGTGGAGGTAGATGTGCTGGAAAGTGTGAAAAGGAACAACTTGAGATGGTTCGGCCATATGGAACGCTATGGAAAGCGAGAGAATGACTAAGAGGGTGTACGAGAGCGAGGTGGAGGGACAGAGAGGGAGAGGTAGACCGAATGAGAGGTGGAAGGATGGAGTGAGGAAGTACATGAACGAAGGTGGTGCTGGTTGGGGGGAGGGGCATCGACTGACTGGGGACAGAGGTGCATGGGGGCGGTTCGTTCGTGGCCACCCCTTCGGGTATCACGGCGTCAGGCAATAGATAGATAGATAGATAGATGAAGGGGCCACTATTAAATTATAGGTTTGATTCCCGAAGGGAAATAGAGAAAACCTAATATTTAGTAGGGCCCCGTAATCATTGACGATACATGTCCCTCCCAGCCATCCTACTTCCCATTCGTTGATTTCTATAGTTTTATCTTGGCATTTCAATGAAGGACGAAGATGGCCGCTAGAGGGCCTGGTGTCGGGGTAGCAAAACATTAAGTTATTTTGTCTTTTTTATTTTTTCTGAGTTTTTTCTGTAGGGTACCCAATCATAATGACGATCCCATAAGGGAATTAAGCGTGCACTTATGAAGAGTACTCCATGATCCTTCCGCGCGGTAGATTCAAAATGCTGACGCGGGATGTTGAATGGAGACTATTATACTAATAGGCGATATCGTCAATGATTACAGGGCCCTACTAAATATTAGGTTTTCTCTAGTTCCCTTCGGGAATCAAACCTATAATTTAGTAGGCTATATTAGTAATTATAAAAAGACCATCAGGGAAACTAAAGCGTCAACAAATTTATACAGCATATCCCGTTGTCGGAGTGTAGGGCAAAATCGGCTGCAGTGAAAAGCGATATATATATATATATATATATTTGATCTTGTTCTGAGACATGTTATTTTAGTCTGAAGACTATCTCAGAGTTCATATTTGGCTACACTCAAGCTTGTGACGTCTGCAAACAAAAGTAAAACGTTTTCCTCTCAAATCCTCTTTTTTTTCTAGCTATTTTTTTTCCTAGCGCGTTCTCTCTCTCTCTCTCTCTCTCTCTCTCTCTCTCTCTCTCTCTCTCTCTCTCTCTCTCTCTCTCTCTCTCTCTCTCGACGCTCAACAGACGGACATACTGTATATTCAACAGGCAGAATTAGAGATTGAAAATATAACACTTAAATGGTGTTGGTGGTTGGACGGAATGGGGGTGGTGCTGTGGGTGGTGGTGGTGGTGAGAGTCATGGATGATGGTGGATGGGGGGAATGAAGTGGTGGAGGAGGATGTCTAAAATTGATGATGGAAGTGGTGATGGTGGTGATAGTTAGGGGGGAGTGGTGGAGGGGTGATGATGGTAGTTAAGTGAGAGGGGGGATGATGCTGGTTGGAAGGAATGGCAGTGGTGGAGGAGGATGTCTAAGTTGCTGATGGAAGTGGTGATAGTTAGGGAAGAGTGGTGGAAGGGGTGATGATGGTAGTTAAGTGGGAGGGGTGATGATGGTTGGAAGGAATGGAAGTGGTGGAGGAGGATGTCTAAGTTGCTGATGGAAGTGGTGATAGTTAGGGAAGAGTGGTGGAAGGGGTGATTATGGTAGTTAAGTGGGAGAGGTGATGATGGTTGGAAGGAATGGCAGTGGTGGAGGAGGATGTCTAAGTTGCTGATGGAAGTGGTGATGGTGGTGATAGTTAGGGAAGAGTGGTGGAAGGGGTGATGATGGTAGTTAAGTGGGAGGGGTGATGATGGTTGGAAGGAATGGAAGTGGTGGAGGAGGATGTTTAAAGTTGATGATGGAAGTAGTAATGATGATAGTGTAATTGAATGAGTGGTGGTGAGACGAGACCTGCTAAGAGGATATGATACAAGCATAATGCAATGTTGAAGGAGTGGTGCCGGTGGTGGAAGGGAAGGAGTGTTGTTGTTTGTTGCTGTGGTGGTGGTGGTAGTGGAGATGGAGGGTGTAGTATGGTAGTGGAGATGGAAGGTTTGGTATGATAGTAGTGGTGGAGGGTGCAGGAGTGGTAGTGGTTGTGCACGATGAAAGGAGTGGTGGAAATAAGGTGTGGCAATGGTGACAGAGGATAGATAATTAGGATGGTGGCAGGGGTGAAGGGATATAACAGTATTAAGGGGGGATGGTTCACTTTATGGGCAATTTTTGCATGAATTCATTATTTTTCTAGTTTCCTCCCTAGACCTTCATCAAATTAAACAAAAATAATCCATTAGATCCCCCTTCTAGATTAATTTGTACATTTTTCGGTAGAAAAATGTCCCGGCCGATGTTCTTCCAACATTACAGGCTCACTATCGTTCGCCAGGGAAAACATCGACACCTAAATAGCACGAAAGGTCTAAATATTGACGAAGAAATTGGGCGAAAGGTCTTAAAATCGACTAACTAATGGGGCAAACCTCCTAACATCTGAAAAATAATAGGGCTAAACATGAGGGAAAAAGGGGCCCAGAAAAGCGGCCCACCTCCCCTTACCGAGAGGCGTCTTTTGTTTCCATTCTAGCTTTATTTAGACGATTTTTTGCAGCTTAAGAAGGATCTGTGGTGGTAAAAAAGATTAATTAAGATAGTTCGAAGCCTATTAATTGCTGGACGCCATTCTTAAACTGAATACAATCGTCTAAATATAGATAGAATACAATATGAAAGACGCTGCCGGTACAGAAGGGGTTAAGTGATGACAGAAATACAAAGAGAGGCAGAAGAAGTAAGGGAGAATGGTGGAGGTGGAGGGAAAGGAATGATGCTGGTGGTGACAGAATAGTAGAAGCTGGGTAGTGGTGGTGGTGGAGGGTAGGAGTGGGGTAGGTGGAGAGGGAGTGGTAGGAGTGGGGTAGGTGGAGAGGGAGTGGTAGTGGGGGGTGGGGTAGGTGGAGAGAGAGTGGAATTGGTGGTGGTGGTGATGGTGGAGGGTGGGCAGGTGGAGAGAGAGTGGTAGTGGTGGAGGGAAGGGTATGGGTGGGGTAGGTGGAGAGGGAGTAGTAAAAGAGGTAGGGTTAGGTGAAGAGGGAGTGGTGGTGGAGGGGATAGTCCAGTCAAATTAGCTGATATTTCCCCGAACCCACCACTAATTGCAACAGAAACGAAACCTGTTGGGATTTGTTCAGTAGGGTACCCTTCATGATATACTAAAAGTCTCACATTTTTTTTTGAGTGGATCAGTATTTTTATCAGGGTTGAACTTTTGGATTTCTGGATTGTTTTTTTTTTTTTTTTTTTTTTTAATTTCATTTTTGGTGCATGTATGACATCAGTATAGGTAGTAATATTCATAACTACATGTATGTTTTCCCATAAGGTCTGTCTCAAATTGTGGAAAGTGCTGGAGAGGACAGTGATCTGCATCCGATTATTTTAAGACTTGGGGGATTTCACGCACTAATGAGCTTTCTGGGTAGCATTGGGCACTTGATGAGAGGAACAGGCCTTCAAGATATCTTGGAAGTGATCTTCGCTGGGAACACTGTTACCCATATTCTCACTGGACACGCAGTTGCTCGTGCCATTCGTGGTCATCTCCTTGTAGATTCCGTCCTTCACACACTTCTCTTGAGCAGCCTGTTGGGGATCAAGTTGTCTTTATCTAATGACAATGTGCCACTGGAATTGGAGACAATAGGGAACCTCTATGATGATCTCCTCTCTGGTGAAATCACGCTCAGTGATGTAGAATCATCTTTGTACCTGCAGGATCTACAACAGAAACTTGAGACACACAAGGACATGTTGGAATCGAGCTACCGTACTGCACGTCTGTGGCTGCAATACATGGAGATGATAGACATCATGAGGTCATTCATGCGATCAGAGCGAATCGGAGATTGGTCCCTCCATCTGGAGACGATGCAAGCCATGCTTCCATACTTAGCTGCCTCCGGCCATAACTTGTACACGAAGTCATTGCACCTCTATCTGCAGAAAATGACAAAACTGGAAGACACACACCCCAATGTCTACCAACAGTTCACCCAGGGACTACATGTAGTCAGGAGGAGTGACCGCTTCTGCGCAGGGTTGTCTCCAGACCTGGTGATCGAACAGGCACTTATGAGAAGTCTGAAGACGAGTGGAGGTCTCACCAGAGGGAGGGGAATGACGGAAATCCAAAGACTGGTCTGGTGTCTTTCAAGGCCAGTTTGTGCAGAAGTAAACATGGCAATGCAACAGCTGACATCCATCACATACCAGACGAGTGAACAGCATAAGACATATCACAAGCTCGGCAAACAAGGGACAGTAGTGACTGTAGCACATTGCTGTCCTCCATTGACTGGAGGTCTCCATTCGAAGCAGACTCATCCCTCCGCAACATAGTCAGCGGAATCTCGGCTGGTTCCGAGGTTAATGTGGATGATGCAAAAAGGATCGGATATGACATTCTTAATAATAAAATGATTGGACAACATGTAGTCAAGTACAGTTTCAAAAGGAAAGCCCAAGCTGTGACTTTTGACTCTAAGTCTGCAGTCAAGATAGGTGATGAGGAAGTACAGATTGATCCTCTTCTTCTGTTTCAACGACTCATCATTGCAGGATCTCAGGCAAATGATCTTCCGAATGCCCTCACCTATGAGCTCTGCAACTATCCACCTGCCTTGTACGAAGGGAAGGGAAAGCTCCTGAAAGTTGTGAAGGCACAACTAGCTGACGCCATCTGGTCCGAGGTACCACACAACCCAGCACCATGTCAAAATATCACATACGTCCTTGATGGAGGTGCTCTTCTCCATCGCATTCCATGGCAACTTGGTGAAACATACGACAAGATATTGCAGGATTATACCAGATATGTTACAAAACACTATGGTCAGGCAGTGGTTGTGTTTGATGGTTATGAGGCGGGACCTTCAACAAAAGACAGCACACATCAGCGTCGAGTGGAGTGTGAGGGTAGGAAGGTGACATTCCATCTGTCCACGAAACTCCAGTTAAAAAGGAAGGAATTCCTCTCAAACAAAGAGAACAAGCAACGCTTTCTTGAACTTTTGGGAGATGCCCTGGCCAAAGAAGGCTGTGAAGTTATCCATGCCAGAGGGGATGCAGATACTCTTATTGTCCAAACTGCAGTGAGAATCTCTGAGGACAGAGAAACTGTGTTAGTCGGAGACGACACAGACCTACTTGTTCTCCTCATCCACCTTGCAGGAGAAAAAAAACATGACATCCACTTCCGACCTGAACCAAAGAAAGGAGCAGAAGTCAGGTGCATGGGTGTTAATTCGATCAAGCATAAGCTTGGGGTCCAGGTTTGCAGGCATATTCTCTTTGTGAATGCTTTCTTGGGGTGTGATACCACATCCAGGGTTTTTGGGATCGGGAAGGCGGCAGGTTTCAAACTTATTCAAGACAGGGAGGCAGTTCGGGAACAGGCGGAGGTGTTCAGAAGTAAAAGGGCAACAAAGGACGACATCATCACGGCTGGTGAGAAGGCAATGGCCATTGTCTATAAGTGGAACCCCAGCGACTCCCTCGATGATGTTAGATATCGCCGATTCCAAGCCCTTGTCACCACGAGAAATAAGGCAGTTCTTCCTAACATGTTGCCACCAACATCAGCAGCTACGAAGTACCATAGCCTGCGTGTCTACCACCAAGTCCAAGAGTGGCAGGGGAACACACTGAATGCTGAAGACTGGGGTTGGAAGCTCTCAGATGGAACGTTTAAACCAGTCATCTCTGACCGTGCCCCTGCACCACAGTCGTTGTTGACTCTAGTGTGGTGTGCCTGCAAGTCAGGTTGTGGGACGCTGCGCTGTAGCTGCCGCCGGCATGGGCTTCAATGCTCACCTGCTTGTTCTGGGTGCAGAGGTATATGTCAGAACAATGACTATGACGGTGCTGAGGATGGAGATGACAGTGAAATCTGACTGAAAAGGTAACTGGGATTAGGAGTTCTATTATATGCTATGTGTGTGTGGAAGGGGGTGGGGGTAGGGGGTAACTAATTTTTAACTTTCGGGGGGGGGGGGGGGGGGTAACTAATTTTTAACAGTTTTATTGGAAATATTAACCATGAAAACATAGGTAAAGATTTTTTTTTTTTTTTTTGGATTATCTTGATTAGTTAAGAAGTTATGACCATTTGAAGTTGCGCCAAGTTTAAAAAGTGGCAAAATAGTGATGCTTTTTCATTCTGTTATTTCACCATGTTCCACTTCGACGATTCTTTGGGACTTTTAGTATGTTATAAGGAACCTTTTTCCAAGACAAATAACACTAGTTTCGTTTCTGTTGCAATTAGTGGTGGGTCCTGGTGTACATTGACTGGACTAGGAGGGTATGGGTGGAGAGGGAGTGGTGGTGGCTGTGGAGGGGTAGGTGGAGAGAGAGTGGTAGTGGTGGAGGGAAGGGTATGGGTGGAGTAGGTGGAGAGGGAGTAGTAAAAGAGGTAGGGTAGGTGAAGAGGGAGTGGTGGTGGAGGGGAGGGTATGGGTGGAGTTGGTGGAGAGGGAGTGGTGGTGGCTGTGGAGGGGAGGGGTAGGTGGAGAGGGAGTGGTAATGGTGGTGGTGGGGAGGTAGGGTAGTGGTAAGGTAAGTAGATAGAATGAAGGGTGACGAGTGATAGAGGTGAGTGAATATCGAAAAAGTGGCGGTATAGATGAAAGTGGAGAGAATGGAGTGGTGGTAGTGTGGGTGGGGTGAAAATTATGGTGGAGGAAATAGAGTGGTAATGGTGGGGTGGAGGGTAGGGGTAGTGGAGTGGAAATGATGGTGGAGGGAATGAAATGGTAATAATGGGGGTGGAAGGTAGGAGTAGTGGAGGTAGTCGGGTGGAAATGATGGTGGAAGATATGAAATGCTAATGATGGGGAATGGGGATGGCAGAAGAAATAGTGGAGGAGGAGTATGGGTAAAGATAGGAGAGGGGAGGTAATGGCGTGGTGGTGGTGGTGAAGATCAAGGAGTGGTGGTGATGCAGGTTGATGGAAGTAGGGATGGAAAGTGGTGGTGGAAGAGTGATAGAACAAGACAGTGGTGGCGTCTTCAAAATCATATGATCATGTGAACTCAAGACTATATCATGTTGGCCCCGCATGCTCTATATTGGAGATGAGCACTTCTACTTGTTCTATATCTGGCATGTATGAGAGAGAGAGAGTGAGTTAGTGAACGAGTGTGGGTGTGTGTGTTTTGTTAAAGTATTATGACAATGTTGACTCAAGACTACTGTATATACTATGATGGCCCCGGATGGTCTACAGGTTAGCCCCTTCACTTGTTCTATACATTGCCTATTTGTGTGTGTGTGTGTGTGTGTGTGTGTGTGTGTGTGTGTGTGTGTGTGTGTGTGTGTGTGTGTGTGTGTGTGTGTAAAATAAAATAATGTGTTAAATAATGGTAACGTGCACTAATGTAAGACTATTGTTACTATTATGATGGTCCCGCATGGCTATATTGAAGATGAGCCCCACCACTTGTTATAATATACAGTATACTGTACAGTATGTCATGTATGTGTATGTGTGTGTGTGTGTGTGTGTGTGTGTTGTGGTGGGTGAGTGTGAGAAAAGAGTGGGTGTATGTTGTAAAATGTTAACACTTAATTGTAACATATAAACAGTGTTCTTTAGTTTATCTATTCATCCTTGAACACAAATGTTAACACTTAATTGTAACATATAAACAGTGTTCTTTAGTTTATCTATTCATCCTTGAACACAAATGATGAGAACACTTTTTATGTGTACCATTTTATGTTACAGTTATGAGTTATTTTTTTAGACTGTACTGTGTGTGTTTATTGTGATGGGTGGGTGGAAGGAAGAGCGTATAATTATGTGCAGTATATATAAGTGAGTTTATTTGTGTGGAGCGGTGTGTGTGTATGTGTGTGTGTGTAACCCGAGTGAAACAAGTGGCGTATGCAGATGACCTCACAGGTGCAGGAAAAATAGGGGATCTCAAAGAATGGTGGCGGAGAGTACAATCGGTAGGCGAAGTCATTGGGTACCATCCGAATGCTAGTAAATCTGTACTAATAGTGAAAGAAAACAAGTATGAAGAAGCGGTGCGGACTTTTGATGGGACAGGAGTGAAGATTACAAAGGAGGGTCAACGCCATTTGGGAGCAGTAATAGGCACAGAAGAATGCAAGAGAGACTATGTGCGAAAAAAGGTAGCGGAGTGGGTAAAGGAAGTGAAAACCCTGGCAGACATTGCGAAATCTGAACCACATGCTGCATATACTGCCTTCACATATGGTGTTAAGCACAGATGGACCTTTCTTATGAGAACAGTGCCTGGCATTAGACAGATGCTCCAACCGCTTGAAGAAGCAATCAGAGGAACATTCATACCGGCCTTAACAGAGATGGAAGGCGTCACGCAAGAGCTAAGAGATCTATTAGCTCTTCCGCCAAGGTTCGGAGGTATGGGGATCATAAACCCAGTGGAGGCGGCACAACATGAGTACCAAAATTCCCTTAAACTTACTACGTCTCTGACAGAAAAAATACGGGAGCAAAATGAAAATGATGAGGTGGACAAGAGGAACAACGAAATGCAAGACAGGAAATTACAAAGAGCAGAGAAGAGAGACAGAAACATAGCCTAGAACAAATTAAGACCAGATGCAGGGAAGAACTGAAAATGAGAGTTGAGATGGCACAAGACACGGGGGCTTCAAATTGGCTCACATCATTACCAATAAAGGAGAAAGGCTTCAGCTTAAATAAACAAGAATTCAATGATGCCGTAGCCTTGAGGTATGGGTGGCCAGTTTCGAACCTGCCGCTGAAATGTGCATGTGGTGAAATAAACAACTCAGACCACTGTATGACTTGTAAGAAAGGAGGATTCATCTGTATCCGGCATGATGAAGTACGAGACATCACTGCACAAATGCTGGACGAGGTGTGCCATGATGTCAGAATCGAACCGGAACTTCTGCCTATGGACGGACAGCGCTTGGCCCACAATACTGCAAATACTTCAAATGAAGCAAGAGTGGACGTAAGTGCTCGAGGTTTTTTGGACGAGGGGACAACGGGCTTTTTTCGACATCAGAATCTTCAACCCAAGAGCACAAACATATCGTGAGCGAGGACACAAGGCGGCATACTTGAGAAACGAAATTGAGAAAAAAATGCGCTTATGAAGAAAGAATTTTGAACAGGGATCAAGGAAGCTTTACTCCTCTGGTCTTCTCATCGTCGGGAGGTATGGGACCTTCTGCAAGTGTCTTCTATGCCAGATTAGCTGAACAAATATCGGAGAAAAAGCGCCAGCATAGAAGCCAAGTCATAACTTGGATGAGATGCCGGCTCTCTTTCTCTCTTCTCAGGTCTGCACTCCTATGTCTCAGGGGTACAAGGTCCTCCCCGCTACAGAGGACAAGAGTGAGAGACTTGGACTTTGAAATGGTCGTGGCGGAGGGACGAATTGGGGAACAACTAGGTTGATTGTAGGGAGGTACTGGTACAATAAGATAAACTACAATGTAACTAGAATAAGATAGATTGTACACCACTTTGTAACTGTCACCTTAATAAAAAAAAAAGTGTGTGTGTGTGTGTGTGTGACAGAGAGAGAGAGAGAGAGAGAGATAAGGTTTGAATGAAAGTGTGTTTTGGTTAATTTGATCATCCATTCATTTATTTATTTATGCATAGGGCCTTCGTCAGAAATTCTATGTGGAACATTTTTTCCGCGATGCTTCCATGTATTTGCAAATTAGCATACAAATAATGTAGGAATTTGTCCTTGGGCTTGAGTTTCTTTTAAGGGGAGATGGGCGTATTTATTTGCTTATTGTTTTATCTTTGTATTATTTTATAGTTTCCTCCCTAGACCTCTATCAACCTGTATAAAACACCCCCTAGACATAAATTCAAGATAAAATTGTAAATATTTCGGTATAAAAAGGTCCCGGACGAAGGCCGGTTATTCTTAAAATTATAGGCTCGCTATCGCTCGCCAGGAAATATCGACACCTAAATGGCACGAAAGGTCTTAATATTGACGAAGATAGGTTGAAGAAATTAGGTTTACATTCGTTAGAGAGAAGCAGAGTTAGAGGGGATATGATAGAGGTGTTCAAGTGGGTTAGTGGGATTAACAAAGGGGACATGACAAATGTACTAAAGTTCAGTGATAGCCAAAGAACTCGTACCAATGGTTTCAAATTAGATAAATTTCGTTTCAGAAAAGATATAGGCAAATATTGGTTTGGTAACAGAGTTGTAGATGGGTGGAATGGACTACCAAGTGCTATAGTGGGATTAAAAACGGTAGGGAGCTTTAAGATAAAATTGGATAAGCATATGGACGAGAAGGGTTGGGTGTGAAGGGGGATCAGCCGGGTTGGGCCAATCAGCGCTCTGCAGACCCCCGAAATCCTGCGTTAATCTCTAACAGTTTTGGTAAGATGATCCTCAGGGTATTAGAGTGTTGAGCCTATAATTGGGGTTGTGTGGGATAGGGATCTGCCTTGCTTAGGCCAATCGGCTTTCTGCAGACTCCCATTTTCTTATGTTCTTATACTGGGGTCACACATTCCCGTATATCGCTCCCGTCAGGCGTAATCGCCAATTTTGTGTTCTGACGGGCGTAGTCCGGCCGTGTACGCCCGTATAGACCACGACTATTGCACTTCCCGACAGACGTACCGTGACAGGGCCAGTGTTACGTCAGACGTAATGTAGTCGTATGGAACTACGTACGTGCTTGCGACTTGTGTAAGCATGTCCCCGTTAGTCCGCCTGGGCTGCCCGATTTGCGGGAACACAGGCCACGCCCATGGCCACGCCCCCACAAGACCTGCGTAGCTGAGGCCGTACGTCTTGGGAGTTTTTAGGACTTACGTGGACCGTTTCCGAACAATCGTAGGCACACCCCGTCTGTCCAAACACAGACAAAGACAGTCTTTGTCAACCACGTAGGTCTGGGTTGGAATCTGGGAACTACAAAAGGGCAGGAATGGCCACACCATTCCCATTCCCAGTCCTTCATCGGCACCATGAACAACATCGCGGAATTCATCCTGGAGGAGTTCAATTTTGTGAACTCCCTAAGAGAAAAGACCATTCATCCTTGTAACCTGCTGAGTGCTGAGTGCCAGCCAATTTTGACGGTGTGCTTCTGCCAGTGCCAGATTTTTTTTTGTTTTTTCTTTTTTTTGGGGCTAAATCTATCAGGTTGGGAGAGAAAGGAAGGATAATGGTAAAAAAAACACTCCCCTCGCCAGAAATCAGGTCCCCGATGGTCCCGAAAGTAGCTGAAAAGACACTATAGACTACAGAGACTTTTATGGTATCGGAATGTATGGGTGGGAGGGTGGTGGGAGGGTGGTTTTGGGGTTGGTTGGGGGAAGGTAGAAGGGTAATTGACTTGTGTTACACATATGAAGCCGATTGGTGAGGTAGTTTCGCCACCACGGATTTTCCTTTTTTTCCTTTTCTTCGTACGGATACGCTAGAAGTGGGTGGTGGGAGGCGGTTGGGGGTGTGGTGGGGGGAAGGCAGAAGGGTAAGGGACTTGTCACACAAATATGGAACCGATTGGTGCAGTCGTTTCGCCGCCACAGATTTTCCTTTCTTTTCCTTGTGACGGGACCGACAGTCAGCGAGTGGGTGGGAGGAGGGATTTGGAATTTTTGTGGTGGGTAGCCTAAAGGGTAAGGTACATGTGATAAAAATATGAAAGCCATAGGTGCAGTCGTTTCGCTGCTACGATTTGTTTTCGGCAGGGTGCAGAGGGTGGCAGGGTTGGCTTGTTGGTTGCTGCTCCGGTGTGGTGAGAGGTGTGACTGGAGTGTCACCCGCTGGTCCCGTTGTTCCCCCCCCACCTACAACGGTGCCGCGTCTTCCCGCCAACCTGCAGTGTGGCGGTTCTGCCAGATGTGGCCGGACTAACGTAAACTTTCCCAGTTTGATGGGAATATTTTACGGTTGATGGGAGCAGCTTATGTTTGACCGGGCGAGCTGCTACATCTTACGGGGCTGCTCCCGTCAGACGTAGCCCATCGCCCGGTCAGACGTAGGATTTCCCAACTTTTGACATACGTGAGCGAGAGTCCCGTATCTGATTTGAAATCCAAAACATACCGGGCGGCCTTGGCCGCACCCACCACCTCCCTGACCAGCGTAGCTACTCCCGCCATGCGCCATGCGTACCAACCCCCACGACTATAGTCATCCTCCTATGAAATGAGCTACAAGGTGGAGTCCCTCGCTCTGTGCGGTGTTGTCAAATATTCAAAGCTTTAACAACAAATGTTAGTTTTTCAGGCTATTAACAAATTAATTTTAGCTTTTATGACTATATATATTATATTACAATTTTTAAAGGTTATGTGGTGTTAAGAAACATATCATTTTAAGGATATATAGAAGGAATTTATACAACATATGGCACGCTATTTAGAACATCCTCCCATTTTTCTGGGGACAGCTATAAATAGATCGAAGGAGTGGTATGATATGCGACGTTGCCAAGTAATGTCAATGCGGTTCTGTTGGCTACGCACGCACTCACACACACCCCTACAGATACACACACAAACACACACATACATACACAATCTCCAAAATGCAATATAGCACAATGTAATCCCATCAAAAGAGAGAGAGAGAGAGAGAGAGAGCTGGATACGAGTAAAGGCAACGCTTTAAATGGCCTCAAACTACGACAACAACATCATCCAGGTCAGACGGTCACTAACCCTCATTCATAGCGCGACCACCATGGCAGGAAGGTTTGTTTTGGTCTACATGTGGCAACAGCGCATAGGGCGACCTTGACCTCCTTGGAGCTCATTTCAGTTGAGTTTGACTATAGACACAATTTAATTTACGTTTTGCGTACTAAGCCCTTACGTTTTACGTATTCGGTTGCCAACTACCAATAAACCTTCGTACGGGAGCATACGGGAGCATATACGTGAATGTGTGACCCCAGCATATGTTCTTATGTTCTAAAGTCTTAAAATCGCCAAACTAATGGCCCTAATGTCTTAAAATTAAAATTAAACAATGAGTCTAAACACGAGGGAGAAGGGGGCCCGAAAAACCATCCCATCCCCCCTCAATGTGTTTGTTTTCTACAATTCCATATTCTATCATTCTATAAGTCCATATACTGTATACTGTATAGTGTATATTATATGTATCATTCTATAAGTCCATATACTGTATACTGTATAGTGTATATTATATGTATCATTCTATAAGTCCATATACTGTATAGTGTATAGTGTATATTATATGTATCATTCTATAAGTCCATATACTGTATAGTGTATAGTGTATATTATATGTATCATTCTATAAGTCCATATACTGTATAGTGTATAGTGTATATTATATGTATCCTAAGGTTTGCTTGCTTTCTATCTTTAATGTGTGTTTTGCCTTGATGGTGTAATGGTTAGAGTGTTAACCAATCTGTGTGTGGTGACCCAGGTTCGAATCCCGGTGGATCACATGCTTGCATTAATTTCGTCGGTGTTGGAATGAAATAAATACAATAGAAATAACTCCATGTAATGTGTGTACAGTATGTGTCCTTGGGTTTGTAATTCTTTAATGTGTTTGTTTGTTAAGGGGAGATGGGTCGTTTTTATGCTCCCCCTTTTCCCTCATGTTTAGTCCCATTAGTTTAAAACGTTCGGCCCATTAGTTTGGCGATTTTAAGACCTTTCACCCCATTTCTTTGTCAATATTAAGCATTTTCGTGTCATTTAGGTGTCGATTTTTTTCCTGGCGAACGATAGCGAGCCTGTAGTTTAAAAGGAACCGGCCTTCGGCCGGGTCATTTTCTATCGAATAATGTACATATTAATCTTGAAAGAGAGTCTTGAGGGAGTGTTTTTATAAGCTTAATGGAGGTCTAAGGAGGAAACTAAAACAATATAATAAAAAGATACATAAATGAACAAATAACTAAGTCTGTGACCCCCCCCCCCCCTTAAGTGCAACAATCTTCTCCTGGAATGTTGTCTGGCGGCGAGGGGAGGAGGAACAAGAATTTATAATGGAGCGTCGCAGGCAAGCAAACATAATTGACTACTTGCGAGTTTCAGGCTATAAGGAAGTTGGAGCCGTGAACATAGATATTAAACAGAAATGCAATAATTATGTAAGTTTCTGATGGATAAATAGGATGTTGAATTGGGTTTTATGTATTTATAAATGTACTACGACCGTATTTTAGCAGTACATTCTGTTAGATATCGTTGTCTACAGCTTCAACTTCCTTGTAGAACGAAACTCGCAAGTCGGCAATTGGTGTACAATGTATGCTTGCTACACACCCTGCATGCAAGCTTGGAAGATAGTGAGGTTTGCTGAGGTGGATATGTTTATTGTGCACTTAAGGATATTATTTCTAAAACATAAACCAGTTCAGACGATGGCGCTATTTTCCTCTTATTTTGGCTATCATTTCACGTTTTTTATCAGTTTAGGCAGGTCCTATAAGACACACGAGGTATAAACTATCTCAATTAACCCTCTTACTCCCACAGATCCTTCCTAAGCCAAGCCAATTTACATGAAGAAAGGCCTCATGATGTACTGAGAGGGTTAAAGGCTATCGAACTACTTATCATAAAATTAAAATGGACCTCCGTAATTAACAGGCTTCGAACTATCTTGCTTAACCATTGTAACTACCTCATATCCTTCTTAAACTGCACAACATCGTCTAAATATAACAAAAATATATTCAGAAAGACGTCGCCGGTACAAAATGTATTAACAAAATAACTCGATTTATACGGTGATAGCTTGGCAAATCATTATAAAATCCGTATTGCTCTAGAATTAATATCTACAGAACAATTAATTTTATCTAGGGTATAAATTAAGCTTTTCAACCAAACGAAAACTTTATTAAGTTACATTTTGACTAGCTACAACCCTCATTAATTCTAGTGAGTTTTATTCACTTATTTGTTAATAGGCCTATATACAATCATAAAAGGATTTAACACTCTTAACGCATCTCAATCAATCAGTCTCTTCGAATTCGAGACTGATTAAAATTAGTTGGAAGGTTAAAATTAGTTGGAGGTAACTAGAACATAGAGGGTAAGTATCAGAATAATTATTGTACTCCTAACAGTTTTCTGACACCGAGACCAAACTGTGTTCTGCAGTTTGACATACCGGTACCTATCGTATTCCGGGATCACATAGCCATCAAACACAACTATTATGGGGGGATGGCCGTATTTGTTTGATCATTTATGTAGCTTAATACAAAAAAAAAAAAAAAAAAAAAAAATCAATTTCCTTCCTAGACCTCCATCAAGCTTTAAAGAAAACACCCCCGCAAGACCCTCCTTAAAGATAAATTTGTACATTTATCGATAGAAAAATTTCCCGGCTGAAGGCTGGTTCCTCTTAAATAACAGGCTCGCTGTCGCTCGCCAGGAAAAAGTAGACACCTAAATAACGAAAAGTTTGAATATTGACAAAGAAATGGGACTAAAGGTCTTAAAATCGCCAAACTAATGGGCTGAACATCCTAAAATCTGAAAACTATAGGGTCTTAAAATAAGGGAGAAGGGTGGCCAGAAAAATGGACCATCTCCCCTCAAAGAGAATATGACACTAGTTTTGTATCAACTTTTTATCGTCCACTTTATTCTGGCAACTAACAGACAGACTGGAGGGAGGATATTATAGGTGACCATTAACCCCTTCTTTACCGACACGTCTTTGTATCTTTAATCTGGCTACTATTAGACGATTATATTCAGTTTAACAACAGCCTCCAGCAATTAAAAGGCTTCGAAATATCTAAATTAATCGTTTTTACTACCACAGATCTTTCTTAAACCGCACAAAATCGTCTAAATATAGCTAGAATAAAATGAAATAGACGTCACCGGTACAGAAGGGGTTAATAAACTAATGTACCGGTATTTCCAAAGCTGCCAGATCAGAGTTGTGGTAAAGGGTGCTTGTGTAATACCACCTTATCTCTCTAGTGGTCATATTTGTATACATAATGGAAGACTATTATTGACTATCCAGAACCACTAACAAGTTAACCATAGCTGGTGGGCTCTTTTGGACACTCCCTGTTTCACTCCATTAGTTTAGACATTGTAAGTTAAGACATTCAACTCATTTGTTTGGATATTGTAAGTTAAGACGTTCAACTCATTAGTTTGGACATTGTAAGTTAAGACCTTCAACTCATTAGTTTGGACATTGTAAGTTAAGACCTTCAACTCATTAGTTTGGATATTGTAAGTTAAGACATTCAACTCATTAGTTTGGACAATGTAAGTTAAGACATTCAACTCATTAGTTTGGATGTTGTAAGTTAAACCGGTCACCTCATTAGTTTGGGATATTGTAAGTTAAAACGGTCAACTCATTAGTTTGGATATTGTAAGTTAAAACGGTCACCTCATTAGTTTGGATATTGTAAGTTAAAACGGTCAACTCATTAGTTTGGATATTGTAAGTTAAAACGGTCACCTCATTAGTTTGGATATTGTAAGTTAAAACGGTCACCTCATTAGTTTGGATATTGTAAGTTAAAACGGTCAACTCATTAGTTTGGATATTGTAAGTTAAAACGGTCAACTCATTAGTTTGGATATTGTAAGTTAAAACGGTCAACTCATTAGTTTGGATATTGTAAGTTAAAACGGTCACCTCATTAGTTTGGATATTGTAAGTTAAAACGGTCAACTCATTAGTTTGGATATTGTAAGTTAAAACGGTCAACTCATTAGTTTGGCGTTTATAAGATACTTCATCCAATTCGGGGGTCGATTATTTCAGGAGAGCGATAGAAAGCCTGTAATTTAGGAGAAACCATACTTCGGCAAGAACACATTATATACCGAAAAATGCACGTTATTTAGTTTGAAAGAGGTCTAAGGGGCTTGGTATAATTTGAAAAAGGCCTTGGGAGACGTTACTTTTAGTCTATGGGATGAACTAAAAATAAATTTCTATCTATCTATCTAATCCCCAATCCCCAATCCCAATCCCCACTTTTCCTATTTGTTTTTCTTTTCTTTTTCCCTATTTATTTGCTTGAAAATGACAAAAGCAATCAAAACCCTAAATAACAATTAAACACAATATCTATATAAACCCCCAAAACGTCGCACCAGATACTGTTAAAGGGGGTCACCTGCTTGTTTTCTCTCTTTCTCTGGCTTGTATCCATTTGGCCCCATTCAGCCTACTGTTTTAAGACGCTTACCCCCATCCAGGTGTCAATATTTTTCCTGGCGAGCAGTAGCGAGCCAGCATATATATATTTTTTGTTTTGACAGCAATCTAAATTTGCACATTTTTCGATAGAAAAATTTCTCCGGCGAAGCCGGATTTCTCCATGCAATGCTGGCTAGCTATCGCTCGCCAGGAAGAAATCGACACTTGGATAGGGATAAACGTCTTAAAACAGTCGGCTGAATGGGGCCGAATGGATACAAGCCAGGGAAAGAGAGAAAAGGAGAGAAAGATAACAACAACAAAACTGTGACACCCCTTAAGTAATTATATACCGGTACCTATGGACGGGAACTTAGTATCCAAATCTATAAAGACACCATATTACCATATGTTCTATCTAGTTCGATTATTAAAGCTAAAACCAAAATAGTGATAAGGGTAGATAGAGCCAATGAATACGCAGTGTGTGTATGAATGGTGCCGTTGTTGTTGTAACTGTAAGAGGTGTAACGTGATCCCCAGCAACCAACACTAGTGAAATTCTCGGGTATGACTGACGCTTTGGAATATACAGTATATAATTATACAGTATATATATACTGTATATATATATATATATATATATATATATATATATATATATATCATCAGCCATTAGGAGTCCTCTGCTGGACAAAGGCCTCCCTTAACCTTCTCCATGACTCCCGAGACTTTGCCAGCCATTGCCATGTTACCTCTGCAGTCTTTTCTATCTCATCTCTCCACCTCCTGGCTGGTCTTCTCCTATTGCGCTTTCCTTCTCTTGGGGTCCAGTCAGTTAGTCTTTTATTTCACCTATTGTCCTCTCTTCTTGCTACATGACCTGCCCATCTCCACTTTTGATCTTTAATACTTTCTACAATATCCTTAACTTTGGTTTGCTCTCTTACCCACGATGCTCTCTTCCTATCTCTAAGTGTTATTCCTAGCATTGATCTTTCCATTGCTCTTTGTGCTTATTCTCCATTGTTTTTGTTAGTTTCCAAGTTTCAGATCCATAGATCATGGTTGGTAGCACACACTGGTTATAAACTTTACGCTTAAGGCATATTGGTAGTGTACTTTTCATTATGTTCTTCTGTTTGCCGAATGCTTTCCATATATATATATATATATTAGTAGTAGCAGTAAAGAAGTCTTTGCATGATGGTGTGCTAATCCAGACATTGACGTACGGGAGTGAAGCATGGACGTTGTTGGAGAAACACAAACCAAGAGTGAAAGGGGTGGAAATGAGTTATACTTGAGAAGTGCGTGCAGAGTTACATGGAGGGATAGACAGACGAATGAGGTGGAAGAATGCAGTTAAGAAGTACCGGGTATATGCATGAAAGCGGTGCTGGATGGGAGGAGGGGCATCAACTGACTGGAGGCAGAGGTGCATGAGGGCAATTCATTCGTGGTCATCCCTTCGGGGATCACGGCATCAGGCAATATATAGATAGTAGTAGTAGTATTGTGGGTTTTAAAACGGAAGAAATACGAGCACCACAAGCTTCCCCAGGATCGACCAATCATCGAGCCAGATATAATGTTGCAAATTGTGATCTCCAATGCGAATGTAAAGGTACCAGCCTCATCCAGGTAGCAGTGAGTGCACCTCTCCCTTATACTGATTGGTTGGATGATCCGTGTGCTGCAAACCCTCTCCACCAATCAGGCAGTGTGCACCTGCTGACAAATCTTTGATCAGGTAGTTTCAATACAAGATATTTTCATTATAAGCAACATCCCATTTACGAATCTTTATCCAGAATTGCCCTGCCAAGTTGTTGATATGGAGAGAATAGTGTAAATATGGGAAGTGAGGTGAAGAGAAAAGAAGAGTTTGACGATTTTAAGACCTTTCGCCCCATTTCTTTGTCAATATTAAGACTTTTCGTGTCATTTAGGTCTCGATTTTTTTCCTGGCGAGCGATAGCGAGCCTGTAATTTAAGAGGAATCGGCCTTCGGCCGGGACATTTTTTTATCGATTTGTTTTACAAATTTATCTTGAAGGAGGGTCTTGGGGAGGTGGGTGGGTTAAGCTTGGTGGAGGTCTGGGGAAGAAGCCAAAATAAAAAACAAAATATACAAATGAGCAAATAAATACGCCTATCCCCCCTTTAGGGGAGGTGGGGCGGAGTGGTCTTGCCACTGGACTGGTAATCCAATGGACCCTGGTTCGAATCCCAATATGTCAATGGGAGGATATTATTGGGATGGAATTTGTGCTGTACCTAGTATCAGTGCATTACCACAGCACACCGAAATGCCAAAAAAAATACCCTCATTGTTCCCTGATTAACCCATAACTGGCGGCACACGACTATAGTCGAGTGAAATAAATGTGGCCTATGTGGCGGGTCACGGCTATTGTCGAGTGCAATTTTTAGCCACGTAATGTGCTCTGAGAGAGAGCAGAGCAGTGGGACGAGTGTAGTTACCTCATGACTGCTCCCCACCACCGCCGTGGGTCTACTGAGATGTATTCCACCCTCCTCCACCCTCTCTCACTTGCTACACAGGGAATTATGTAAGGAAATTACCTTATTTTAGGGTTTTTGCACTCGTGTTGCACGATCGTTGCAAGAGAACCAGTGGTCGTAGAAGGATGGTTCAGGTGTCATTGGAAAGCTCTATTTACGCCCTTTCAGGGATAGATACTTGTTTTACACTCTGGGTCTTGTTTATGCATGAAAACATTGTATGAATATTCCCATATTCAAAAATATGCTACAGGGGGGCAATGCCTATTGAGTTAATTGCTCAATAGGTGGCGTTCTGAGAGTGAGGGTCCGAGTGTGGGGAGTGAGACTGTGAAGCGCGGGGGCGAGGCGGCTTCAGATATGGAATTGCTTCGAGCCGTGAAGCTTCGCATGTCTCACTCCCTAGACTGGAGCAAGACCTCACAGGCCTCACCGTGTTCAGCGGTAGAGTGTAAAGGCTATCAGCCTATGCCCGAGAGGGAGTAGTTGGAATATAGAAAAAAAGAAGAAGTTGTGCCGTTCTCAGACCTCGTGAGGCTATAGATACAGATGTTCCAAGTATAGGAAAGAAGGGTTAATGTGTACGGGAAAGGGTTGGGAATAGAGTTTTGTTTACGATTGGCTGTCTTATATCCATCTAAAATTAAGTCATTATTGTATTATTGTTTCAATCATTATTATTTGTATTAGTATTATTAGTATAATAATGGTTCCAACTGCCTCCCCCCCCAAAAAAAAAATGGGGATTGGGTCTGACTATATACATACCAACTGGCCCAAGAGGATATATTTGTGTGCAGCTGGTAGAGCATAAAATGAAGCCGCTAAAGTAGCTGCACACTCCCTGCGGCTAAAGCTTCTAAATGCTCCACTCAGCCTAACTTAAAGGGGCCCACCTCGCTTTTTTTTATCTCTTTCTCCCTCTCTCTTTGGCTTGTATCCATTCGGCCCCATTCAGCCTACTGTTTTAAGACGTTTACACCCATCCAGGTGTCAATATTCTCTTGGCGAGCGGTAGCGAGCCAGCATATATATAGTTTTTGTTTTACAGGAAGCTACATTTTTAAATTTGTCGATAGAAAAATGTCTCCGGCGAAGCCAGATTTCTCCATACAATGCTAGCTCGCTATCGCTCGCCAGGAAGAAATCGACACCTGGATGGGGATAAAAGTCTTAAAACAGTCGGCTGAATGAGGCCGAATGGTTACAAGCCAGAGAAAGAAAGAAAAGGAAAGACAGAGAAAAAAAAAGCAGGTGACCCCCTTAAGCTGCTTTAATGTTCAGCTCCACGTTTGCTTGCGCCACCAAAATATAGGACATCAGAGGAGCACTACCGCAGAGTCACAAGAGTCAATGGTTTAAGGGGGGTCACCGGCTTTGGTTAATCTTTCTCTAGTTTTCTGTCTTTCCCTGGCTTGTATCCATTCGGCCCCATTCAGCCAACTGTTTTAAGACGTTTATCCCCATCCAGGTGTCGATGTCTTCCTGGCGAGCGATAGCGAGCCAGCATTGTATGGAGAAATCCGGCTTCGCCGGAGAAATTTTTCTATCAAAAAATTTAAAAATTTAGCTTACTGTCAAAACAAAAATATATATATGCTGACTCGCTACCACTCGCCAGGAAAATATTGACACCTGGATAGGGGTAAGCGTCTTAAAACAGTAGGCTGAATGGGGCCGAATGGATACAAGCCAAAGAGAGAGGGAGAGAAAGAGAACAAAAAGCGAGGTGGGCTCCCTTTAAGTCATAACGGCCACAACTAAAACGGCCACAGTTACCTTATATTATCCGACCTGAACCACCTAACCTGCTCTACCAAAACCTACACTACCCTACCTTACACTGACCAAACCTAGCATAACCTTTCCTATCCTAACCTATTCTAGCCTATCATAACCTGCCCTAACTTAACCTAACCTACCCTATCCTGCTCTACCAACCTGCTCTACCAAAACCTTACACTACCCTACCTTACACTGACCATACCTAGCATAACCTTTCCTATCCTAACCTATTCTAGCCTATCATAACCTGCCCTAACTTAACCTAACCTACCCTATCCTGCTCTACCAAACCGTACACTACCCTACCTTACACTGACCATACCTAGCACAACCTTTACTACCCTAACCTATTCTAGCCTATCATAACCTGCCCTAACTTAACCTAACCTACCCTAACCTGCTCTACCAAACCGTACACTACCCTACCTTACACTGACCATACCTAGCACAACCTTTACTACCCTAACCTATTCTAGCCCATCATAACCTACTCTAACCTAACCTGCTCTACCAAAACATACACTACCGGTACCCTACCTTACCCTGACCAAACCTAGCCTAACCTGTCCTATCAAAACCTACCCTACCCTAACCCAACACAACCTAACCTAACCTAAGAACTTACCTTAACTACCCTAACCGAATCGAACATAACCCAACAATACGAAACTAAAATGTTCCTAACCACACCTAGACTGCTCTAGGCTTAGTACCGTGGCCGTTTTTTTTTTTTTTTTGTGGCCGTTTAGAAATGTGGCCACTCTGATCTGTTTCCGAGCTCTTTAGCCGATTCCACACGAGTACTTTTTGCGGCGGATTGTATCGGAGTCGGCAGGACCAGGAGTAGAGATGTGTGGGATTTAGTATTGTATTAAATGTATATCTATTCTACACTATTGGCTACAAGATTCAAACATTGGTATAATGGGGTGAGGGGGGAAATTATCATACTAACTTATATTCAGCGCATATTTTAATCATATAAGCTTTATTTCAGTACATTTTTTACTCATAAACCATGACTCCGAAACAGTTGATATATCCTTCGCGAAAAGTGCTCATGTGACTCCGCCGTTTAAACCGGCAACACACGAACAGTTTTAGCGACAAACTGTACCGGAGTGTGAAATCTGATACAAGCTAATATACTATTTTGAGGGATTTTTACAATTTATCCGTGTATCAAATTATGAACATTCAATTGTATAAGCTACAAAATATAAAATACTGTACACGCATAATGGAGGTGGAATAGTCAGATACAGGCTCTACACTAGCACAAATTTGACTTCGATACATCCATCGCCAATAAACCTCATGTAACTCGCCCTTTAGTGGTCGACATGAATCGCAGTCTATAATATTTTCTTCTTTTGACCTTTTGTTTTGTTCCTGTCACCGAAGATAATAGGTTACACAAGTCACTACCTTCACCCATTCAGTACCATGAACGTCTTCTTTATCATATTCAGGCAACTATTATATGATTGTATACAGCTTAGGAAGGACCTCTAGTAATAATAAGGCTTCAAAATATCTCAACCAACCCTTTTAACTACCGGTACCATAGATCCTTCCTGAGCTGCACAAAATCGTCTAATTATAGCTAGAATAAAATAAAAAACACGTCGCTGGTACTCAAAGGGTTAAGATAACATATACAATTGTCTATATAATAGCTGTCAGTGTCTGAGCTTGTTTTATTGTTTGTCATCTTTCAAGATCACAGGTTTCAATCAAAAGAGCTAAACAAAATCCACGAGCAATGAGAAGAGTCCAGAGAAGATTTAACGCACAATTTGAACTACGTCTGGGAAGAAAGGAGGTGAGACGTAGGCACCGACCTAACCTCTAGACAGTCTAGAGTCTAGCCCCAACTCTTAAGGGGGGATGGACTGGTTTGTCTGGCACCCTTCTCTCTCATGCTTAGCCCCATCCATTGTTTTTTAGATTTTAAGACGGTCGGCCCATTAGTTTAGTAATTTTAAGACCTTTCTTCCCATTTCGTTGTCAATGTTAAGACCTATCGTGCCATTTAGGCATCGATATGTTCCTGGTGTGCGATAACGAGCCTGTAATTATAAGAGGAACTGGCCTTCGGCCGGAACATTTTTCTACCCAAAAATGTACACATTTATCTTGAGGGGGGGTCTAGGGGATGTTTTACTAAGTTTGAGTGATGTCTAGCGAGGAAACTAAAAACTAAATGAATGAATAGGTAAAAAAAAGCAGCCACTGTCCCCTTAAATCTAGTTATGTCAGACCATCGAATTAGTGCACACATTTTACACGTAAAGAACCATTATGAAGTAAAATACTTGATTGTTGGTATTACAGGATGGATGGATAGATACAGAAAAATATGATAGATAGATAGATAGATACAATATTTACATTATTCTACACCTACATATCACACAGTCAAAGACTGGTGGTTCTGACTATATTTACTTAGCTAATGTATTATTGTAAGCAAGGAACGCTGTGTAGTTCTGCTATATAAAAAAATAGTAACTATTATCCGATTCTGTTACCGGTACTTCGAGGATAAAAGTCCCTGAACTAGCTCGTGTGATAACGGATACAAAATTAAATATTCAGTTGAGTTCATTGGAGTTTGTAAGGGCACCAGCATAATGCTGCTCTTAGGTAGCATACTGTAATGTGGGAAGTTTGGTGTGAGGGTGATTCGTACCATTGGATATTATTTCATAAACTTTACAGATACAAGTGATTGATTGTGTGATTAGTTTAAATTAGCTTACGGTAAGTTAAGTTAGATTATATGCAGTTGTATTAGGGTAGAATTGATTGAGGTAGACTGGTTAGATGTGATTAGACTGGCTAAACTACAGTAGATTCGATTAGGTTATACTGGATTTGGGTAGCTTTGATTAGGTTGTTATATTGGGTTAAGTTAAGGGGCGAATAGAATAACCCTTGGGGGTAAATCGCCCGAAAATTAAAGCAAACTTGGGATTGAATTACCCTAGAACCGTGGAGGTTGTTGGATAAGAAAAACAAGTGACACAGTTAGGGTAAAAATGCATTCTGTAATCTTATACTTATCGTAAAATCTTACCCAGCAGGAGTTCGCAATTATAATATTAAACATAACTAGTCCTCCTCAGTATGTCTCGAGCCAGAAGTTCTTAGTAAGCTACATGTTCTCCTTCCTTACGCTACGTCATGTTAAAACTCAATAAAATAGTCTAGTGTTAGCAGGGATAGTATATATATAACAAATAATCATATTAACAGCTTTTCCTCACATGAGTTTATACTCTTTGACAACAAGAAGCTGTTATAAGTATAAATACTGTAATATCATCTGGTTTCAATAGAAATAATATTGCAAGGATGCAATCTTATTCAAAGTATTATTATACTTTGAATAGGATGGCATATTCCACATAAACATACTCCAAGTAAACAGAGTTGCATTTTATAAGACCTTTAAAATTTAGCGTCGTCAGCTAAAACATATTATCTTATAAAAAGTTGACTATTATATATAAACAGTGAAGTGTTTCTTGCCAGCAATTTTGTCCTTGTCCGCATTTACTACAATGTGTCTTGATGAATAAAGAAGTCGAGATTAGCATAAAGAACTAGATAACAAGCCCCCCCCCCCACCCTTTCTTATTTCTATCTCTCTCTCTCTCTCTCTCTCTCTCTCTCGTTATTTCACACTCTTATGGATCTCTAAGCTACATATTTATCTCTCTCTCTCTCTCTCTCTCTCTCTCTCTCTCTCTCTCTCTCTCTCTCTCTCTCTCTCTCTCCTTTGATGTCTATATACATTTTTCTTTTTGTTTAAATACCGGTACTCCTAATATACTACTGGTCATCCTTCACCATATCTCGCCTCCTATTTTTTTATTTGATTTCCTCTTATGACCATTTCCTCTCTCTTTGTACTCCACAAGTGTTTCCTGTTGATAACTCCCGCACATTGTTCTGTCCAGCTGGCTTGTATATATGTTTTTCTTCAGACAGTTTGTCTTCGTTCCTAACCTTCTTCGTTCATATAATTAATGTATACAATCTATCGTACGCTTTCTGGCTCACTTTCGCCTTTGACTTCTCTGTTTGTCTAACTGTTCTAAATATATGTAAAGCTTTTGAGCTAGAGAACTGAAAACTTCAGTAGGGGTGGCATTGTGTTGCAAGACGGGTGCTGCATACTCTACTTAAAGGAGGTGGTATACACTGAGAGAACACGGATTATTGTAATAGCGGTAGAATAGCGAAAGAGATGCAACACGGCGGCGAAGAGAGAGAGATTGCAGAGGATCGGTGAGTGGACGTGAGTTAATGAGACAAAAGGCTTTCTTTTTTACTTTATCTAGAAGTGCTGTGTGAGAGGATCCTCTCCACACATGTGAACAATACTCAATACATGGCTGAACTGTGCCCCTGTACAGAGCAATAAGCTGTGCAAGGGTAAAGAACACCCGGTGGCGGTTGACCACACTCAGCTTCTGGGAAGCTGTTTTAGCAAGAGTGGTAATCTGGTTTTTCCAAGAGAGATCAGAAGAAAAAGAAACACCAAGAATACTGAGAGAAGAAGAAGGGTTTATTTGTGTATTGTTAAAGTATAGGGGATTTACCTATGGGAGTTCTTGTTGGGTAGATAAATGGAGAAATTGGGGTTTGGAAACATTGAAACTTTGAAAGTAAAAGATTTTCTCTGCCCCAGTTGTAAATGGTTGTTAGATCAGAAGATAAGTGTTCTATGGCCTCATCATGTGAGTTGTTGAGTGATTGCTTGCTGGGGCATTCTGAAAAACAAATTGAGTAGTTTAAGGTAGAGTCACAAGCATATGAATGGATAAGACTGAAAGTACAGTTGAGAAAATCATTAATAAATATTAGAAAGAGAACTGGAGATAGGACAGAACCCTGAGGAACACCAGAGTTGATAGGTTGAATAAGTGAACGATGGCCGTCCACAGCCTCAGCTATGGAATGGCCAGAAAGGAAATAAAGAGTAAGGCACAGATGGAGGGATAGAAAGTTAGAAACCAAAGGAAGGTAGTTTAGAAATTAGAGATATGTGCTAGACTCTATCAGAGGCCTTCGATATGTCTAGCGCAATAGAAAAGGTCTCGCCGAAATCCTTAAAAGGAGGATGATCAAGAGTTATATGAAATAAGATCACCAGTAGAGTGACCCCTAAGGAAACCATACTTAAGATCTGAGAGTAGATTATGAGAAGAGAAATGCTTATGAAATTGTTTAAGTAATAATAGTTTCAAACATTTTGGAGATGCAAGAAATGAGAGCAATTGGACGATAGTTGGAGGGTTGAGAGCGGTCACCCTTCTTTGGGACAGGTTGAATGAAAGTAAACTTCCAGCAAGAATAAGGGAAGATGTTAGAGGAGAGACAGTGAAGAAAGAGTTTGCATAGGCAGGGAGTCAGCACGGAAGCACAGTTTTTAGTACAACAGGAGGAACACCGTCCGGTTTGCATGCCTTCTTAGTATTAAGCCCAGTGAGGGTAGAAAGTACATCTTTCGAAGAGATTAGGATATTAGGCATAAGTAGGAGAGAGGGGGGTGGAGAGGGAGGAATAGCACCAGAATCATTCAAGGTGGAGTTTCTAGCGAAAGTTTGGGCGAAGAGTTCAGCTTTGTCAGAGAAAGAAGTGACGTTAGTGCCGCCAGAGTGGAAAAAGGTAGGGAAAGACGAGGAAGAAACATTATTGGAGAGGTTTTTGGCCAGATGCCAGAAAGCTTGGGAAGGGCTAGAGTTAAATAGTTCTGTGCATTTATTATTGATGAAAGAGTAGGCTATTTAGCATGTCTAAGAACAGAATTGGCTTGATTCCGGGCAGGATCATAGAACGAATGAGATTCTTGAGTTTGAAGGTCAAGGAATTTGGGAAGGTCAGTAGAGTTTGGAGAGAGATAGAAAGCACAGAAATATTTAGTATGAGAGTGACAGGATAGTTTGAGCCAAAAAGTTGAGAATTCAGAGGAGTTGAAGTCGGGAACACGAGAGTAAGTGTGTTTGTTGTGTACGTATAGTCGTATACACATATACAACATCCGCATTAGGCTTTGAAGCCAAGATAGAGAAAGTAGGAGGATACAGAGAAGGGGCTGCTAGCAGTTGTTTCAGACACCAGAGTTTCAGTGAGGAAAAGAAGACCTGGTTTGTTGGAGGAGAGGCGGTGTTCGACAGATGGAAAGTTAGAGGAAAGGCCGCTAATGTTGCTGAAGTTAATAATTATTATGTTCCTTCCAACAACCAACAATACTCCTAAAATCGATTAATGAAATTTACAAACACATGTGGCAGTCCGTGGACTCGAACCCAGGATGCTCACACCGAAAATCAACACCTTATACATCGCACCACGAAGACAGTTAAAGGTTGGTGGACACTGCCTACGATTTATTATGCAACTTCGAATCCTGCATATCAATCTAAGCATGTACACACATCCCAACTGCAACTCACGTAGGCTATGCATATGTGAATGGAAAGAGCAATTAATGGGGCCTTAACCACTTAGGGAAGTCCTCTCGATAAATTACTCCTGAACCAATATCAATTATTATGTTCCTTCCAACAACCAACAATACTCCTAAAATCGATTAATGAAATTTACAAACACATGTGGCAGTCCGTGGACTCGAACCCAGGATGCTCACACCGAAAATCAACACCTTATACATCGCACCACGAAGACAGTTAAAGGTTGGTGGACACTGCCTACGATTTATTATGCAACTTCGAATCCTGCATATCAATCTAAGCATGTACACACATCCCAACTGCAACTCACGTAGGCTATGCATATGTGAATGGAAAGAGCAATTAATGGGGCCTTAACCACTTAGGGAAGTCCTCTCGATAAATTACTCCTGAACCAATATCAATTATTATGTTCCTTCCAACAACCAACAATACTCCTAAAATCGATTAATGAAATTTACAAACACATGTGGCAGTCCGTGGACTCGAACCCAGGATGCTCACACCGAAAATCAACACCTTATACATCGCACCACGAAGACAGTTAAAGGTTGGTGGACACTGCCTACGATTTATTATGCAACTTCGAATCCTGCATATCAATCTAAGCATGTACACACATCCCAACTGCAACTCACGTAGGCTATGCATATGTGAATGGAAAGAGCAATTAATGGGGCCTTAACCACTTAGGGAAGTCCTCTCGATGAATTACTCCTGAACCAATATCAATTATTATGTTCCTTCCAACAACCAACAATACTCCTAATATGAGTGACAGACCGTGGTCCAGAGCATTTTGAAGGGTCGGCACCTTCTATATGTAGGGTATGTAGTACCCGTCTTGCAACACAATCCCACTCCTACTCTGTGCATCTCTCCAACCCAAGAGTGAATTGTTACTCCCAATCATTCTTCTATTCAACAGTTGAGCTCTGGAATTCTCTCACAGAATCCATCTTTCCCTCATCCAATGACTTAAATTATTTCAAGCTCCGTGTGTCCAGACATTTTGGCTCGAACATTCCTTGATTTTGACCCTGTCACTCTTTTAATTCTGGGGGAGGCACTCGTTATAGGCAGTTTTGCCTTTTGTCTCCCTCATCCACATAGATTTTTTTTTGTGTATATATATATATATATATATATATATATATATAATATATATATATATATACAGTATATATACACACGCATACACACACACCAGTATTCCCCTCTGGGCGTTAGGGGGACCTCTTCCCATGTAGTAGAAGACATAATTATATGAATGCCCCAACTGTCTACTGCGTGTGTCGTAAGTGGCGACTAAAAGGGGGAGTCGCCCTCCGAAGCTGTTGTTTTGAAATCTAAGCGACCAAATATCTTTAATCGGCGATATCGGTTTCTCCTTTCCTCCCTCTCCGTGAACAATTATTGTTGTTAAAGCTATGTATCGATATTTCTGCAATTGACGTACAGTACAGACATAGCATCTATATTAAATATTAAAGTCCCTCATAATCATAAAAATAGACGTACCGGTATTGTCGCAGATATTAACGGTCCGGACGGTGTTCCTCCTGTTGTTCTCAAAAACTGTGCTTCCGTGCTGACTCCCTGCCTAGGCAAACTCTTTCATCTCTGTCTATCCTCTAACGTCTTCCCTTCATGCTGGAAGTTTGCTCACATTCAACCTGTCCCAAAGACGGGTGACCGCTCTCAACCCTCCAACTATCGTCCAATTGCTCCCATCTCTTGTATTTCTAAAGTTTTTGAAACTATTCTTGCTTCCAAATTTCTTAAGCATTTCTCTTCTCATAATCTGCTCTCAGATCGCCAGTATGGCTTCCTTAAGGGTTGCTCTACTGGTGATCTTCTTTCATATCTTACTAACTCTTGGTCATCCTCCTTTCGGGACTTCGGTGAGACTTTCTCTATTGCACTAGACATATCGAAAGCCTTCGATAGAGTCTGGCACAAATCTTTAATTTCTAAAGTATCCTCCTTCGGTTTCTATCCCTCCATCTGTGCCTTTGTCTCTAATTTCCTTTCCGGCCGTTCCATAGCCGCGGTTGTGGACGGCCATCGTTCACTTCCTCGCCCTATAAACTCTGGTGTTCCTCAGGGCTCTGGTCCTATCTCCTATTCTCTTTCTAATTTTTATAAATGATCTCCTCAACTGTACCTTAATTCCCATCCATTCATACGCAGACGACTCAACCTTACACTACTCCATTAGTTTTTCAGAACGCCCCAGCCAGCAATCCCTCAACAACAAACGTAATGAAGCCATAGAACTCTTAAATTCTAATCTAAATACTATCTCCAATTGGGACAGAGAAAACCTTGTTACCTTTAATACTTCCAAAACCCAATTTCTCCATCTATCTACCCGTCAGGATCTCCCAGCGGACTATCCCATATTCTTCAACAATACAAAAAACAACCCTTCATCTTCTCTCAATATTCTTGGTGTCTCTTTTTCTTCTGCTCTCATTTGGAAGGACCATATTACCAGTCTTGCTAAGGCACCCTCCCAGAAGCTGGGTGTGCTCAACCGCCTTAGGGGGTTCTTTTCCCCTGCACAACTTCTTGCTCTGTACAGGGGCATAGTGCGTCCTTGTATTGAGTATTGTTCACATGTGTGGGGAGGTTCCTCTCACACCGCTCTCCTAGACAAAGTTGAAAGGAAGGCCTTTCGTATCATCAACTCCACTCACCAACTCTCTGCAATCTCTCTCTTCTCCGCCGCAATGTTGCATCTCTCTCGCTATTCTATCGCTACTATAATAACCAGTGTTCCTCAGAGCTTTCCCTGTGTATACCACCTCCTTTACGTAGGGCACGTGGTACCCGTCTTGCAACTCAATCCCACCCTTACTCTGTGCAACTCTCCAACCCAAGAGTGAAACTTTACTCTCAAACTTTCTTCTACTCAACAGCTGAGCTCTGGAAGTCTCTCCCAGAATCAGTCTTTCCCTCTTCCTATGACTTAAATTGCTTCAAACTCCGTGTGTCCAGGCATTTTGGCTCGAACGTCCCTTGATTTTGGCCCTGTCACTCTTTCAACTATGGGGGAGGCACTCGCTATAGGCAGTTCTGCCTTTTGCCTCCCTCAATCACATAGAAAAAAAAATTCAACTTTGGGAGAGACACATCTTACAGGCAGCTTTGCCTTTGTCTCCTTCATACACATAACACATATACTTAAGTTAGGCTTCTAAGGCATAATTATGAAAGCAATCATTACTACCTGCACATGGTACTTTTTGAAGGCTACCACATACAATCGAGTTTAGTTACTTACTGTAAAATATAGTCAAGTATAATAACAGAAAAACGCATTATTATAAGCATGCTCAAGATGAAGAAGGATGCGATTTTCTTGGATATCGACGCCGGAAACTTCAGAGCTTGTTCAGACACAGTCGCAAGATGTCTCGCGCATTTTTTTGGTATAGAAAATTCACATATATAATCTGAACATGATTCTAGTGAACCAAAGTGAGATGGGGATCCTGGGCCCAACATAAATAGTATGGGATTATTTCAACAACTTATAAACAGAATATAAAGAACATTGGTTGGTACATAAATTGAATACCTATATACTGTAGACTAAAGCTAAGCAAGCAACTTTTGGTCTATAATATTTTGTTCCTTAGATTTGTTGTACCCATTAAGAAAATGGGCTCGATGATTTGAGTGGAAGGGTTGTGGGAGATTAATTAGGGTCTGATATTTGTTATCATTGCAAGCTACATCGCACGTATGTCTGAGATATGTTCTCTACTCAGCACACTTGTTTGTAAAAGGTAACTTAATATCACCCAGTTTCTTAATAACAATTAATTATATTCATCAGGCGAGGACAGCCATGAACATAAATGTAGATCCGACAAGAACCAAAAATATTATTAAAGAGCGTTCCGTGAGTTCTAAAATAACAAATTTAAAGGTTTTCTATGCAAACGCTCGTAGCATACGCAATAAATTTTCAGATTTAGAGGAGCTAGTGTTTACAGAAAATTATGATGTAATTGGCATTACAGAATCTTGGCTCAATACAGAAGATAGAGACTTTTTAGCAGAGTATTCACTTCCCGGTTATGTAATGTTTGAGAAAAGCCGAATAAATCGAAATGGAGGTGGCGTTTTACTTTATATCAAAGAAAGTCTTAACCCTACCCTCTTGTCAAAACCTCAAATTGTGAACGTCGACGCATCTTTTGTGCTAATAAAGAATAATAAAGGTACAAAAATAATACTTGCATTAATATACAGACCTCCAGCTCAATCAGTGCAAACTGACCGAGAAATTTACGAACAAATTGCAGATGTAAGTAACTCACAAGATACCGTAATTTTTGGCGACTTTAATTTACCTGTGACCAAGTGGGGCGATACTCTTACTTCACACTCCGGACATGACTTGTATACGAACTTGCAAGAGAGTTCGCTTTATCAATTTGTTCGAACGCCAACCCGTGGTAATAACGTTCTTGACATTGTACTTGCAACAAAAGAAGAATTAATCGAGAATTTGAATGTTGGTGATGAATTCAGTAATAGCGACCATCGTACGATAACTTTCACTTTAAAGTTTACTAGTAACGAACCAAATAGTAGCATCGAAAAAGTCCCTAATTTCAAGAAAGCAAACTTCCATAAACTTAGAGCTATGTTTAAAGAAACTGACTGGAGCTTTTTAATTCACAATAACGACATAAATACATCTTGGAAGTTATTCGAAGCCACTTACCTAAAAGCAGTGCAAGACTGCATACCATCGAAAATACAGCGTCCAGGCCATAATAATAAGCCCAAATGGTGGAATAAAGATATTTCAAACTGCCTGCTTGCTAAAAAATTTGCTAATGATAGATTAAAATCCTCACAAAATGACGAAGAACAGGTGAAATTTGTAGAGCTACGACGCAAAGCCAAAAAGTTAATTAAGCAAAGTAAAAAGACCTTAGAGTTACATATTGCGAATCAAAGTAAAACAAACCCGAAAGAATTCTATAGTTATATCAGAAAGAAAAAAGTAGTTACTTCAACTGTTGGACCGTTAGTCGATGAAAATGGAGAATACACCAAAGACGAAGTACAAATGAGTAATGCCCTCAATACCTTCTTTGCATCAGTTTTTACAACAGAAGACCTTAGTGATATCCCTACACCATCGCCGATTCAGATTGATAATTCAGATGTTCTAAGCAATATCACCGTTACAGAGAGAGAAGTATTGAATTGTTTAGATAAACTCAAGGTAAATAAAACGCCTGGACCTGATACAATCTCGCCTAGAGTTCTAAAGGAAGCTAAGGATGAGCTCTCCAAACCACTGACATTACTATTCAATAAATCCTTGCAGTCTGGAACTATGCCTGATCAGTGGAAGCTAGCCAACGTAACACCGATATTAAAAAAGGCAGCAAATCCCTACCCAGTAACTATCGTCCAATTAGCTTAACCTCAGTTGTATGTAAAATGCTAGAAACGGTCATACGAGACAGACTCGTAAATCACTTAGAGGAAAATAACATACTTAAAGATACTCAACACGGCTTTCGTAAAAAACGTTCCTGTTTAACAAACCTCTTAGACTTCTTCCACGATATCCTCAACCTCTACGATGAGAGTAAAGCTGTAGATATTATATACCTTGATTTTCAAAAGGCCCTTGACAAAGTTCCCCACAAACGTTTACTGCTAAAATTAAAAGCGCATGGAATACAAGACGGTGTGTTGAAATGGATAGAAAATTGGCTCAGCGATAGAAAGCAAAGAGTAGTCATAAACGGTAAGGCATCTAAATGGACCAATGTAAGTAGCGGGGTACCCCAGGGATCGGTACTAGGACCAATTATCTTTCTAATTTACATCAACGACATAGATGAGGGTCTCACCTGTACAATCTCAAAATTTGCTGACGATACAAAAATTGCAAATAGCATACTCTCAAAAGAACAAGTTGACGATATGCAACACAATCTAGATAAATTGTCATGTTGGGCCCAAATTTGGCAAATGAGTTTCAATGCGGATAAATGTAAAGTACTACATATCGGATACCTAAATAAGAAAGCAAACTATTCGATGAATGGCACTCAGCTTAAGAATGTAAACAGAGAAACTGATCTGGGAGTAACAATATCGAGTAACCTAAAACCGAGTCAACAATGTTCAGAAGTTGTTAAGAAAGCAAACAAAATAATTGGCTTTATAGGCAGGTCATTTGAGCATAAATCCAAAGAAGTTATCCTAACCCTTTACAATTCCTTAGTCCGCCCTCTTCTGGAATACTGCGTTCAATACTGGTGCCCTTATTACCAAAAAGATATAAACAAGCTAGAACGAGTTCAACGTAGAGTTACCAAAATGATACCTAGCCTAAAGAACAAACCATACGAAGAGCGAAGAGCGTCTTAGAGAATTAAATCTATTTCCTTTAACCCAGCGCAGATTAAGAGGTGACTTAATTCAAGTGTTCAAAATCATCAAAGGCATAGACAATATGAACTGTAGTAAGTACTTCACTATCGACCAATCTAATTACACGCGGGGAAACGGTTGCAAAATTATTGGTAAATCTTTTAACTCACACGAATCTAAGAATTTCTTCTTCAATCGAGTTGTCAACTTGTGGAATGGGCTTCCCCGAGACGTTATAGACTGCAGCACCGTTGATTCATTTAAAATCCGCTTAGACAAATATCTCGCATCAAACCCGCGACTGACTGCGTTTGTAAATGAATAACATTATTTTATCCCCCCCTCAGTTACTAACCCATCTGTCCCCTACTAACTTCCTAATCCTGCCACGGACATTAGTTCCAAGGCAGTAATTCCCTTTCCAATGTTCCCTTACCCACTCTAAACCACTGTTTGGACACTTGATCCTCAGTGTTTTGGAAGACAAGCAACATAGAAGGGTCACTAGATCTGTTGTTGCTTGATTTCCTTTGTACTCCTTTGTACTCCTTTGTATATTAAAATTAATGTCGCGCAGTGTAACTCGTTCACTACGTTGACACTTTAATTATTCCCTGGATAACCTTAGACGATGCTATTCTAAAGATTTACCGTAGTTATCTAGAAAGATAATTATGATTGTTTAATTATATTTTTTATTATATTGATATATCAATAAGTACTATTAAATTTGCATAATAACTAACATAGGATGTCTTTTTTTTAGTGGCTGTATCGCATTCTCTAGAATCTAGATAAAACTCCCGTGGCTACAAAGTGATAGATTATTACCAGGTCATCCTTCAGCAGTATTGTGTACCTCCCGCCCCCTCCGTCTTCTCCGAGGCGCCGTTTATATCATTTACACAATAACATCCTTCCCTCCTGGCGCCTCCGAACAAGTGGCTCTTCCGGTTTATAGGTGGGTGGGGGGTAATGGATGGTGGTAGTGGTGTGTCAGAGATAGCGAATAGGCTGCTGCTGGTGGTGGTGGTGGTGGTGTGTCAGAAAGAGTATACAGGCTGCTGGTGGTGGTGGTGTATCAGAGATACGGTAAAGTTTGCTGGTGGTATGCCAGAGGTAGGTAGTGTTGTGTAAGGGATACGGTACAGGCTGGTGGTGGTGGTATGCCAGAGATAGGTAGTGTTGTGTAAGGGATACGGTACAGGCTGGTGGTGGTGGTATGCCAGAGATAGGTAGTGTTGTGTAAGGGATACGGTACAGGCTGGTGGTGGTGGTATGCCAGAGATAGGTAGTGTTGTGTAAGGGATACGGTACAGGCTGGTGGTGGTGGTGTGCCAGAGACAGGTAGTGTTGTGTAAGGGATACGGTACAGGCTGGTGGTGGTGGTGTGCCAGAGACAGGTAGTGTTGTGTAAGGGATACGGTACAGGCTGGTGGTGGTGGTGTGCCAGAGACAGGTAGTGTTGTGTAAGGGATACGGTACAGGCTGGTGGTGGTGGTGTGCCAGAGACAGGTAGTGTTGTGTAAGGGATACGGTACAGGCTGGTGGTGGTGGTGTGCCAGAGACAGGTAGTGGTGTGTAAGGGATACGGTACAGGCTGGTGGTGGTGTGCCAGAGACAGGTAGTGTTGTGTAAAGGATACGGTACAGGCTGGTGGTGGTGGTATGCCAGAGACAGGTAGTGTTGTGTAAGGGATACGGTACAGGCTGGTGGTGGTGGTATGCCAGAGACAGGTAGTGGTGTGTAAGGGATACGGTACAGGCTGGTGGTGGTGGTATGCCAGAGATAGGTAGTGTTGTGTAAGGGATACGGTACAGGCTGGTGGTGGTGGTGTGCCAGAGACAGGTAGTGGTGTGTAAGGGATAGGGTACAGGCTGGTGGTGGTGGTATGCCAGAGACAGGTAGTGGTGTGTAAGGGATACGGTACAGGCTGGTGGTGGTGGTATGCCAGAGATAGGTAGTGTTGTGTAAGGGATACGGTACAGGCTGGTGGTGGTGGTGTGCCAGAGATAGGTAGTGTTGTGTAAGGGATACGGTACAGGCTGGTGGTGGTGGTGTGCCAGAGATAGGTAGTGTTGTGTAAGGGATACGGTACAGGCTGGTGGTGGTGGTGTGCCAGAGACAGGTAGTGGTGTGTAAGGGATAGGGTAAAGACTGGTGATGGTGGTGGTGGTGAGTGTCAGATATAGTGTAAAGGCTGCTAGTAGTGGTGGTGGTGTGTCAGATATAGCGTAAAGGCTGGTAGTGGTGGTGGTGTAAAAGATAGGTATTGGGGTGTGAGGGATAGGGTACAGGCTCGTGATGATGGTGGTGGTTCAGATATAGCGTATAGGATGGGGTGATGTAAGAGACACAGAAGGTAGTGGTGTATGATGGATAGGGTATAGGTTGGTGGTGATGGATTGTGGGTTGGTAGGCATGGTGATGGTGGAGGTGGTTGTGGTGGGGTGTGAGGCAGGGTCCAAGGTGTGCGGGGATGGACTGTGGAGTGTGGTGGTGATGGTGAGGTATGGGGTACTGGTTGGTGGGCTGTGATTAGGGGATTGGGTAGATGGAATTAGTATCGGAATATGAATTGTGAGGTACGGTAGTTTGTAATAAGTACTGGCTCTATTGTATGTTGAATGTGCATTATATGGTGAATGAGTAATGTCTAGTGAATGGAGAATATTGTGTATGGTGCATATATTGTGTGTGGTGGATCTAGCGTAGCCTGTGGTGCATAATTGTAGGCTATATTATGGTGGGAGTGTAGTGGGAGCTGCATGGTGAATGTACTGTACAGTATATGGTGAATCGAAAGAATGATAGAGAGCAATCTTTTTGGTGTATTGAAAATATGTGTGGTGTGCTTGTTTAGTGTAATGGGGAAAATTATTAAGTTCCGTTTACATATTGTGGAAAAAACTATAATTTGTCAAGCAAATTATATGTCGTGCATGGCAGCCTCAAGTCAGAGCTACCGGTCTTCTAATATCAGCTCTCTTAAGGGGGGATAGGCATATTTATTTGCTCATTTATGTATATTTCTATTATTATTTTAGTTTCCTCCCTAGACCTCCACCAAGCTTAAAGAAACATACACCCAAGACCCTCCTTCAAGATAAAGTTGTACATTTTTCGATAGAAAAATTTCCCGGTCGATGGCCGGCTCCTCTTAAACTGCAGGCTTGCTATCGCTCGCCAGGAAAAAATTGACACCTAAATGAAATGAAAATCCTCAATATTGACAAAGAAATGGTGCGAAAGGTCTTAAAATCGCCAAACTAATGGGCTGAACGTCTTAAAATCTGAAAACTACAGGGGCTAAACATGAAGAAGAAGGGTGAGCAACAAAACGAGCCACCTACCCTTAACCCCTGCAGACAGCCGGATGTGTAAAGACAGGGGTAAAGGCCGCGCTACTTCCGGTCGGCAAAGTTCACCCCCAAAATTGTGCGAGGGTTCAGTTGGCTATCCCATCTGCTTCCCCGGTCTGAGGAGGTTGTGTAAGGAGCCGGAATATGATATTGTCGGAACAATGTAAATTATGAAATATTTTATAATTGCATTGCGTGATATAAACTCCGATGCTAACTTATAATTTCAGTGAGTTGAGCGGAAGTAATCGACCCCTAAATTACACGAAAGGTCTTCTCAACAGGAAAGAATAAACACCTAAATGACACGAAAGGTTTTAATATTGACAAAGCAAAGGAGCGAGAGGTCTTAAAATCACCAAACTAGTGGGGCCAACGTCTTAACATCTCAAAAATGATAGGACTAAACATGAGGGAGAATGGGGTACAGAACAAATCGACATACCTCCCCTTAATGGAACTGTGTAAGTAACGTGCGTGTGTTTACCCAAGAATGACAAGCCATGACTCGATACAAGCTAACAATAACACCGGAAACCTGCCCATGTGACGGCGCCAGTACGTAATTGTTCGGGAGCAACTCTTCATACTGGAGTTCTTAAGTGGGGTAGGGTTTAATAATTAGTCTATATATTTAATTATTTATGTATTTTAGTTATAATTTATTCCCTAGATCATCAAGCTAAAAACAAACACACCTAAGACCCCCTTCAAGATAAATGTGTACAAATTTTGGTAGAAACGGCCGGTTCCTCCAAAATTGCAGGCTCGCTATCGGTAGCCAGGAAGAAAAAGACACATAAATGGCACGAAAGGTCATGATATTGATAAAGAAATAGGTGGAAAGGTCGTATAATCGATAAACTAATGGGGCGCAGGTCTTAGAAGTGAAATTAATAAAATAGATTATCAAAACTAACGGGGCTAAGCATTAGGGAGAAAGGGGTCGAGAAAAAAACAAGCATCCCCTTAACCTTTTCAATCAGATGACGCCAATTATGTTTCCTTCTAGCTACCCGCAAACGATTTTATTCAGCAATAATTTCTAGGTATCAATGAGTTGAAGACTTGTTCAACTAACCCTCCAACTCTAGAACCTTATTAATATTGTCAATATAATAAAGTAGTTGCATCAATATATCACAAATTGGCATCACCTGATTAAAAGGGTTAACACGAACCCCGGCCTCACCTCCAGGTCCAATAAGGTGGGCTAGAAAAATATTTGCTTACGTGGGTAAGGAAATGTATTTTTTTTTTCTCCAAACATAAAATACAGGTTTTCTTAGCATAGGCCATAATTAGGGCATACACAATTACAATTTCGTTATTAGTTTAAAGTAGATTGCCGGTAATATTGAGTTTTAGTGACACATTATCTTAATGTTGAATGGTAGCTGTAATGAAAGAGTTTTGTTCCATTCAGTACGATGGCGTATTTTCAATATTATTGTGACTAACTTAATATGCAGCTTACAATAGACCTCTCGTATCCAAAGGTCTCATCTCTGGTGTTCCTAAGGGCATGGTTTCCAGTTCAATTTCTATTATTCATTAACCCTTTCCCTGCTGGTGACGTTCTGGAACACATAGGCACTTTACAGCAATTTCCAGGCTTTAAAAGCCTGTAAAAGCCGTAGAAATCGAGTGTCAGTGGGCGGGAGCGTGAAGGACCTCCGTCCGACCCTCAGAGCAGCCAGCCGCTCACTGAGGGAGACTGTGGTCTCGCGCGGCTGTCTCTACAGTGTTGCCGAGCGAGCAAGAGCTAATAATTAGCCAGTTTTCCCATATATCTATGGCAATGCTGCGGGTGAACCCCGCCACCTACGAAGCTCGTTGTGGTGTCATTTTGAAGCTATTTTCGCCTAGTTTTCGGCAGAATGCAGTTCATTTAATGCAGATACTTGATTAATCATTCAGGAGTGCCTGAATATGCCCTAAATAGCGCATATAAGCCCGCAGAAAAGGGGTTAATGATCATCTCAATGTATGTACGTCTTGTCTTATCCACTCTTATGCTAATGATTCTACCTTACACTATTCAACTAGATTTCTATAACGTCACTCCCAAACTCACGTGATAAGGCCATAGCACGCCTATCTTATGAATTATCAACTATTTCCAATTGGGGCAGAGAAAATCTTGTTATTTTCAATGCTTCCAAAACCCAATTTTTCAGTCTACCTACCCGTCAAACTCTTCCATATGACTATCCATTACTATTCAACAACACACAAATTGACCTTTCATCTTCGCTCAATATTCTAGGTGTCTCTTTTTCTTCTGTTCTTTGGAAAATATCAGATTTGGATTAGATCTCTTTTTTTGGAAAGACCATATCACCACTTTTGCTGAAATAGCTTCCAAGAAGTTAGGTGTTCTCAACTGTCTCCGTGGGTTCTTAACCCTCGCACAGATTCTTGCTCTGTAAAGTGGCACAGTGCACCCATTATTGAGTACCGGTACCGTACTGTTCACATATGTGGGGAGGTTCCAACTATACTACACTTCTCGAAAAGGTGCAGTCAAAAATCTCATCAACCCACCTCCTTTCAATAATTCCCTACAATATCTCACTGTATGCCGCAGTATTGCATCTCTTTCATTCTTCTACCGCTATTACAATAATCAGTATTCTTCAGAGCTCTCTCAGTGTATACCTTCACCCTTACGGAGAGTGCGAGAGTGCGTGGCTCCAGCTTTTCAACATATTCACACCCCTAGTCTGTTCAACTCCTTCACCCAGAATGAATCGATTTTCCCAATTTTTCTTCTACTCAGCGAGTAATCTCTGGATTTTTCTCCCTCAATCTATCTTTCCCTCATCCTATGACTTAAACTGCTTCAAACTCCATGTTTCCAGACACTTTGACTCCAACGTACCTTGAATTTGGCTCTCTGTCACTCTTTCAACTTTTAGGGGGGATACTTGTTACAGGCTCTCTCATACACATAGAACAAATTATACATATTTTTTATTACCGTAAATCCAGCAGGCCTACTTGAATCCCAATGTTAATACATTGATCTGGGTAACACGAGACTGTTATAATTAATATGACGAAGACCTTCGTATCAGTGAGTAGGCTAATGAATAGGTGCTCTCACAGAAATGTCAAGTCCTACAATTTTGTGTCAGATTCGTTTGATTGATGTCTAGCTATGGGCACAGTGATTATCCTAAATCTTATCAGGACCCATCAGTGTTATTTAAAATCCTGCTTCAAACCTGTTGACCAAGAATACCCTCGTTGTGTAAATGAAAGTGTTTGAATGGGCTCTATAAGCCCCTGTGTCTCATTCCAAGCCATTTATCACATAACTCGAACATAATAGCCACATCTATTATGGCGCTATTGTTCGTCCACAAGCGGAATGTGCTTCTCTCTCATGCTGAATACATAATTCATAGGAGTTTATTATATTTTAACTACGGTACCGTACCGTACTTTATATAGGATACCGGACTATAGGGTGCGTTCCATACAGATTCAAAGGCGTCGTTACAAATAAGTGAAGAAATTGGTTGGCATAGGAATAAATAGATATACACAGACATAAGTGACAAGACAAGACATATAATGAATAGATAAACACGTGTAAGATAGATACGTACATAGGCAGAACACAATTGAATACCGGTACCAAATAAGTTTTTGGTGCCAGTGCCATGCTGTGTGACTAAGTATATATATGCTTAGTTAGAACCAAACTAATAATCAACTTTCTAAATTCATGGTCAATATCTCATCTTATACTGTATTCAATTTATCTTATTTATTTACTGTATCAATGAGCTATTATGGCTTGATACTGCTACAGTGTAGGTGATCTTGAAATTAGAATAATCACTGAAAGAAGCATTCAATCGGTACAGTCACCATACAATTCAAGACTCTCGTACTCTCTGTTTCTGCCCGGAATTAAACCAAATCTGTTCTACGACTCGCCAAAAACTATTTCATAAATAACATATGCTTTGAACTTTCCAACTCTAGCTCTTGCTCTTCTCAAGCTTTCTGGCATCTAGCCAAAAAATTCATATATTCTACTTCCTCACCTTTGCCTCCTCTTTTCCAGTCTGACGGCAACACCTTCATTTATTACTCTGACAAAACTGAAATCTTCACTCAAACTTTAGCTAAATGCTCCACCTTGGATGATTCTGGTGCTATTCCTTCCTTTCTACCACCTTTTCTCTTACTTATGCCTACTATCCTAATCTCTTCTAAGAATGTACTTTCTGCCCTTTCTGGCCTTAATACTAAGAAGGCATATGAACCAAATGGTGATCCTCCTGTTCTTCCATGCTGACTCCCTGCCTAGACATATTCTTCCGTCTCAGTCTTTCCTATAACGTCTTCCCTTCTTGCTGGAAGTTTGCTTTCATTCAACATGTCCCAAAGAGGGGTGACCACTCTTAACCCTCCAATTATCATCCAATGGCTCACATTTCTTAAATCTCTGAAGTTATTTAATCTATTCTTAACCCGCGGGACGCGAAAATTCCCTAGGGGCTAGGGTAGTTATTTGTGAATTTCTAGCCTTCCATTCTGACAGAAATAGTTATATTTACGATATATATCATTATTTCTTTTCCATGTGCGTTTATTTTACTTATATGATAAACATATAATCCTTGAAGAGCGATAAAACCAGTGGGAAAAGCATTTGGGTGGTGTAAAACATATATTTTTATGACCAGTTCGTATGTTGGGGCCGCAGGCTGAGAGACACATCCTCACCTTGCAACGTCTCGCTACACACTGACCGCCACGGGCGAGATGTCAGTATTGCTTAAAGTCTCTAATAGCACATTTTTCAAAGACACTGTGGACCAGACAGCTTCTTTTTTTTTTTTTTTTAAACAGGCAATTTGCTCCTAACAGACTTTTCATATTTCAATATATCTAATTTAGAATCATAATTCAGTGTAAGCTTTGTTAATTTAACATTATTATTGCTTCCAACTATGTAGGAATACAAATGGTTTTCATTTATTCAAAATAATTAGTTAAAGGTAAATGCATGATGCAGTTTTGGCAATAGCTCTTCCCTTTCAGTTATCTAATTTTGTAATTGTTTCATTCCGTTCCGCTTTTGCAGGGCTCTGATTGGTTGTATCTGTCCCTCTGACGTCATCAGAGCCCTGCCCCCCGACCATTGGCCACGCCCACAGTCTATGGTAGTGTCTGGTCTTGACCAGACACTATATACCAAATAATCTCGGGAGGCTGTCTGCTTCTGTCTGGTAAAATCACCAAAGATTACCATAGATTACCAGACATTCGCCTCTTTGTGCCTTTGAAAAACATGCTTTTAGTGACTCACTTATGTTTACGTAACCGCGTGAGAGAAATTCGCGCGAAAAATAGCCGATAAATGGGGGAAATATGAGGAAAAATAGCCGATAATTGAGGAGGGGGCATTGGGGGGGGGGAGAAAGATGGGGAAGGAGGGGAAGGGGGGGTTGAGACACACGAGAATGAGTGGCAAGAAGTACTAGAGGGGAATTATCTCACCTAATCATGTATTCCTTTGTTTTGAGAGCCACTGGGGCATTTTAGAAGTTTTTTTTTATGGTCTTGCTTCTGTGAGGCCTATCGCGTTTGCTATAGTGACCCTTCCGTGAGGCTTATAGCGTTTCTTGGGTTAATTCAAAATGTATTACCGGTAAGCATTTGTCTTACCATAATCTACTTTCAGATTGCCAGTATGGTTTCCTTAAGGGTCGCTCTACTGGTGATCTTCTTTCTAATCTTACTAACTCTTGATCATCCTCGTTTCGGGACTTCGGTGAGACTTATTATATTGTGCTAGACATATCGAAAGTATTCGATATAGTCTGGCACAGATATCTAATTTCTAAACTACCATCCTTCGTTTTCTATCTCTCTATTTGTTCCTTTATCTCTAATTTCCATTCTGGCCGTTCCAAAGCTGCGGTTCAATTCTGTATCTCAACAATTACTGTGCCAAATTAAAATATTTACTTAACTTCCACCCGCTGTTCAAAGTCTGTATAAACGCAACATAAAATGAAAATAGTATTATACCCATTTGTGCAAGGATTTGAAATCCTCTTTCATCTCTATCTAAGTGAAAGACTATTTGTAATTATAACTAATTCAAAGAAACTGATTTCATGAGAATTGTAGCCACCCTTCAATTATTATGTTCCTTCCAACAACCAACAATACTCCTAAAATCGATTAATGAAATTTACAAACACATGTGGCAGTCCGTGGACTCGAACCCAGGATGCTCACACCGAAAATCAACACCTTATACATCGCACCACGAAGACAGTTAAAGGTTGGTGGACACTGCCTACGATTTATTATGCGATAATATATATATATAATATATGCGATATAATATATAATAGATACCGGTATTAATTAAATATTTATAATAATTATACAGATGAAGAAAAACAGAAGATAAACTATATGCACAATTATATAGGTAATATCGATAAGGGTACCATATTATCCACTCTGTGTCTTAACACTCAAAGAGCGGGTGGTCGAGTATATTTGACCGTGCCGGCCAGCGGGGTGTTTTACCGTAAATGAGCTTGTTTCCGTGTTCGTTTTCATGCATAAACAAGAGCCAGAGCGTAATACAAGTATGTATCCCTGAAAGGGCATTAAATGAGCTTTCCAATGGCACCAGAACCATCCTTCTACGATCACTGGATGTCTTGCAACGATCGTGCAACCGAAGGGCAAATCGGTAAAATACGGTAATTTCCTTACATTATTACGTGTGAAACGAGTGAGGGAGGGTGGAGTAGGGCGGAGTACATCTCAGTAGCTCCACGGCCACCGTGGCGAGCGGTCATGAGGTAACCTACGCTCCTCCCACCGCTCCGCTCTCTCTCAGAGCACATTACGTGCTCAAAATTGCATGCGACTATAGCCTGGCCCCGCCCACATAGTCCTTGGTTCTCTCGCCCGGCTATAGCCGGGCGCCGCCAAAGAAGGGTTAAGCAATACAGCGCCAAATCAATATTATATACTGTATACCCCCACATTTGCAGGATTTGGTATGCAGTTATTTAATCCAGCAACATATGGATAGGGTACCCGGTACCTTCTTATAGGTCATGCATGTGAGCCTATGGATACAAAATTTCATATCAGTATATCTCCAAATACTTCGACAAATATAACAAAGCTTCATTCCCTACTTTTGCAGGGTTGGGTGTTCTTAAACTATCCAACAAAATAAAATATTAATAGGGTACTTCCTGTGGTCAATCTATACTTGTCTTCCAAATGTCAGTTCATTATCTCGATAAATACGACTACTACATTGTTTAATCACCCAATTCTGATGGGTCGGAATTAAAGTTTTCGTTTCTAACAAAATGTAAATGGGGATCTTCCTAGAAGCCATATATATATATATATATATATATATATATATATATATATATATATATATATATATATATACCGGTATATACTGTATATATATATATATATATATATATATATATATACCGGTATATATATACTGTATATATATATATATATATATATATATATATATATATACCGCTATATATATACTGTATATATATATATATATATATATATATATATATATACAGTATATATATATATATATATATATATATATATATATATATATACCGGTATATATATACTGTATATATATATATATATATATATATATACAGTATATATATACCGGTATATATATATATATATATATATATATATATATATACAGTATATATATACCGGTATATATATATATATATATACAGTATATATATTATTATTACATAAGAACATAAGAACATAAGAAAATGGGAGTCTGCAGAAAGCCGATTGGCCTAAGCAAGGCAAATCCCTGTCCCACACAACCCCAATTCAATTACAAAGCCCAATTATAGGCTTCACACTCTAATACCCTGAGGATCATCTTACCAAAACGGTTAGAGATTAACGCAGGATTATGGAGGTCTGCAGAGCGCTGATTGGCCCAACCCGGCTGATCCCCCTTCACACCCAACCCTTCTCGTCCATATGCTTATCCAATTTTATCTTAAAGCTCCCTACAGTTTTAGATCCCACTATAGCACTTGGTAGTCCATTCCACCCATCTACAACTCTGTTACCAAACCAATACTTGCCTATATCTTTTCTGAAACGAAATTTATCTAATTTGAAACCATTGGTACGAGTTCTTTCGCTATCACTGAGCTTTAGTACATTTGCCATGTCCCCTTTGTTAATCCCACTAACCCACTTGAACACCTCTATCATATCCCCTCTAACTCTGCGTCTCTCTAACGAATGTAAACCTAATTTCTTCAACCTTTCTTCATACGAAAGATTTCTAATATTATGGATCATTTTTGTCATTCTACGCTGTACTCTCTCCAATGAATCTATGTCCATTCTGTAATAAGGACACCAAAATTGGACAGCATAATCCATATGGGGTCTCACTAATGACAAGTAAAGTTTTAAGATAACATCAGCAGTTCTGTTACTCACACTCCTAGAGATGAACCCGAGAATCCTGTTTGCCTTATTACGAACGCTTATACACTGTTTTCTAGGCTTCAAATCATTGCTAACAAACACACCTAGATCTTTCTCGCAGTCTGAATTTTCTAATTCTAAATTAGCTAGTTTATATTTAACATTTGTTTGCATCTTCCCTATCTTTAATACCTTGCATTTGTCAATGTTAAACTTCATCTGCCAATTTACTGACCATTCATGTAAGGTATCTAAATCCCTTTGGAGGCACTCTATATCGCTATCTGAATCAATTGATCTCCCTATTTTAGTATCGTCTGCGAATTTACTTATCCTACTAGTTATACCTAAATCTAGGTCATTTATGTATATAAGAAACAACAGGGGACCTAATACCGATCCCTGGGGGACACCACTTTTGACTGCTCCCCATTCTGACTTCGTACCATTTATGCTGACTCTCTGCTTCCTACCAATTAGCCATGACCTAATCCATCCTAACAACGCCCCACCTATTCCATGTGCCTCAACCTTTCTCATCAATCTCTCATGAGGGACTCTGTCGAAAGCTTTACTGAAATCTAAATATATAATATCATATGACTTGTCATTATCTACTGCTTCATATACCTCTGAGAAAAAACTAAGCAAATTAGTAAGGCAAGACCGTCCCTGAGTGAATCCATGCTGAGAAGAATTGATTAAGTTAAATGTTTCTAAGTGGTTTCTCATTTTCCTAGCAATAATTGACTCTAGTAGTTTTCCTATGATTGAAGTGAGACTAATGGGACGGTAATTGGATGCTATTGATTTATCACCTTTTTTGAAGATCGGAACTACATTTGCAAGCTTCCAAGCTTCTGGAACTATACCTGTTTCTAATGACTTGTTAAATAGAAATGTTAATGGATAACTTAACTCATCTCTGCATTCTTTTAATACTCTAGCATATACCTCATCAGGACCAGGCGATTTATGAGGTTTCAGTCTGTCAATTTCCTTAACCACATCATTTCTACTTATAGTAACCGTACTTAACCTATTTTCTATACTATCGCTGTATACCTTACGGACTTCTGGAAACTGTGCCAAATTTTCATTAGTGAAAACGGAAAGAAATTGACTATTTAATGTACTGCACATTTCTAAATCACTTTCTGTCAATTTTCCTATCGAAGTTTTAAGGGGACCAATTACATCTCTAACCTTGGATTTATATAGTTGGTAAAAAGCTTTAGGATTATTTTTTGAGTCATTGGCAACCTTAATTTCATAATTTCTTTTTTCTTTCCTAATATCCTTTTTTACCTGTCTTGATAGATTCTGATAGTAAGCAAGTAGGTGAATTTCGCCTTTTCTAATTTTTCTATATATTCCTCTCTTTTGTCCTAGAAGATCTAATAGTCTATTATTCATCCATTTGGGTTGGTTCTGTGTTGATCTAAATTTTCTTTTGGGGATATATTTATTTTGCGCATTGAATACTGACTTTATAAAATTATCGTATGTATCTACCAAGTTTGACGTCTCCTCCTGACTTAAGATGACAGGTGCCTGAGAAAGGATACACTTATTTGGACACCTGGATCGACTTAATTTTTTGACCATAGGGTCCGCTAACAGGGTTTCTCTTAACCCACCATAATTGGCTTTTCTGAAGTCAGGTATTAATGTTGTATTCTCTCTGGTATTACCTTTCCATTGTATATTAAAATACACAGAATTGTGATCACTATTTCCTAGGTGGTCCCCGATTTCTACACTATTTATCATATGTTCATTGTTACTGAAAACTAAATCGAGAATATTATCACCTCTAGTCGGCGTATCTATGAATTGAGATAAAAAACTATCTTGTACTACCTCAATAAACTCCTTTGAATCAGAGTCGCCTATTTGTTGCTGCCAATCTATATTAGGGAAATTAAAATCCCCCATAATGCACACGTTGCTAAGCCTTGATGCTATTTTAATTTCCTCCCATAATGATGTTCCGTCATTTCTACTCATATTTGGCGGTCTATACATAACTCCAATAACTAAAGTCTCACTACCTTCGTTAACTTCTACCCAAACACTTTCATTTTCATTATTTACTCTAATACCTGATTTAGTACAGCTTTTTAATGAACTCCTGACAAACACTGCTATACCGCCACCCCTCTTACTTGTTCGGTCATATTTAAACAAACTATATCCCGGTATATCAAACTCTGCTAAAAAATGCCTGGTTTCTGTATTAATCCATGTTTCAGTTAGCGCTATTATGTCTATATTTTCTTTGCTAACCAGTGCTCTAAGTTCGTTCATTTTGTTACATAAACTCCTGCAATTTGTATAATAAACACTCAAACTATTACTTGTATTTGCAACTATTTTTCTATTGTTTTTAACTAATTTATTTTTACCTGTTGAACTACTGGACCTAGACGGAAAATCTACGCTATCAGAATGTTCGTTATTACTATCAATTTGATGTGGCTGGGATTCTATTTTACTTACACACCTATGGTTTATTAACAAAACCCCGCAACAAACTTGTCGAGTGAGCTGGCTAAGGTCGAAACTCCTAGTCGAGAGAGATGTACTCCATCCTGGGCATACAGTTCATCCTTACCGTAGAAGAGGGTCCAGTTATCCAGGAATGGAATAGTATTTGCCTTGCAATACTTCTCCAGCCGGCTATTTACACCAATAGCCCTGGAGGACCATTCCTTCCTTACCCCTCTTCTTGGTAGGATACTGTGTACCACAGGAACTCCACCCTTCTCCTTGATCCTCTCCAACATTTCCTGGTACGTGGTGAGCAACTCCTCAGTCCTGCATTTCCAAATGTCGTTGCTCCCTGCGTTGAGGAAGATGATGGGGTCCTCTCCACTCGCTTCCATGACACCATCTAGCTTTTCTGCCACCTTCTCGACTCCGGCACCAGGCAGACAGACAACTTTACCAACATGTGTGTTAGTAGCCCTACCAAGGTATTTAATCATTGAATCCCCTACAATTAAAATAGACTTAGCTGTTTTCTGTTGCCGGCCTGTAGCAGGAGTTGTAGCAGCAACAGCAGCAGACTTCCCCCCCTCCCCTCTCACTGCCTCGATGATCGCCACTTCCTCGCCATCACTCTCATCAGCCAAGGTGCTGAAGTTGTTGTGGGTCTTGAGTGGCTGCCTTTTCAGCTTGCAGGCCGTTGCACTGGTTGACACCACTTTCCAAGGGGCTTCACGATCCCTGGGAACACTTCCGGTAGCCTCACACTTCTTTTCCGCCATAGCTAGTCTCAAGGCCAAATTTTCATCTTTGAGACACTGAATCTCCTGCTCCACACTCTCCAGTCTTTCTTGCAAAGCAAGACAAAGCTGGAGAGTATGGGAGGAGACAGCAGACTCATCAACAACAGCCATCACTAAGAAAGTTCACTAGGACCTCACTAAGGGTAAACCGGTTCACTAGCGGTCACTGGGGACGTCCGCACTAGTCAGGGGTCAGAGGGCAACTGAAATTAGTATTATTAGTATTATATTTATTTGTATTATTACTAAAATTATATACTGTATATTATCCTCATAATTTACAGAAAATCATAATTGAATAGTTAATGCTTAGTATATATACATTTCCAAAAGTTAGTTATTATTACCATTAACTATTATTATTTTGTTTTTACTACATTTATTTATATTCACTATGGTTAATTATTATTATTATTATTATTAGTAGTAGTAGTAGTAGTAGTAGTAGTAGTATTAGTAGTAGTAGTAGTAGTAGTAGTATTAGTAGTAGTAGTAGTAGTCTAGTAAACACACGATTCATTAATTCGGACTGAACATAATCTCTCTAACACAATAGACAATTATGAAAAAAATGATTCTCCAACACATTACTAGCGACATTAATGAAGGCTGATTGGCCATTATTGCGACAGTCATTTCAATCAAGGATATCTGCACTGGACGACGGAATTGTAACCCTTTCTGTATAATCAATTCTTTACACAATATTTTATCTACCGGTATATTAGACTGTTTAAGGGGAGGAAGACAGTTTTTCTGGACCCCCTTCTCCCTAATGTTTAGCCCCACTAGTTTTGAGATTATAAGACGTTCAGCCCATTAATTTGGCGATTTTAACACCTTTCGCCCCATTTCGTTGTCAATTTTAAGACCTATCGTGCCATTTAGATGTCGATTATTTCCTGGCGAGCGATAGCGAGCCTGGAATTTTAAGAGAAACCGGCCTTCGGCCGGGACATTTTTCTACCGAAAAATTTACAAATTTATCTTGAAGGGGGGTCTAGGGGGTGTTCTTCTAAGCTTGATGGAGGTCTAGGGAGGAAATTAAAAAAATATATGACTAAATGAATTAATAGACCAAACAAACGGTCAGTCTCCCCTTAAATTAATTCAGCCTAGTGTAGTCAAGGATATTGTCAATTTACGCACGATCGCCTGAAAGAGAAACTAATACACTGCTACACGATAAATTTGAGACCATGAATATCATACCGGCCCAGGTATGTGTTTAAGGGAGCCCACCTCGCTTTTTTTCTCTTTCTCTCCCTCTCTCTTTGGCTTGTATCCATTCGGTCCCTTTCAGCCTACTGTTTTAAGACGTTTACCCCCATCCAGGTGTCAATATTTTCCTGGCGAGCGGTAGCAAGCCAGCATATATATATTTTTGTATTGACAGCAAGCTAAATTTGTACATTTCTCGATAGAAAATGTCCCCGGCGAAGCCAGGATTTCTCCATACAATGCTGGCTCGCTATCGCTTGCCAGGAAGAAATTGACACCTGGATGGGGATAAACGTCTTCAAACAGTTGGCTGAATGGGGCCGAATGGATACAAGCAAGAGAAAGAGAGAAAAGGACAGAAAGAAAAACAAAAGCAGGTGACCCCCCTTAAATAAAATGTGTCAAATGCTTTTATGAGCGTGTCAAATGTGTTCAATAAGACTTGTACTACTTTTCACTGCAGGCGACCGTACTGCCAGATAATTGTATTCAGCTTCAGAAGTCTGGAAGTTGGACAGATTGTTTGCATCAGCGCCCACCCACGCCTCCAAAGGTTGTATCTGACTTATATGGCCTCGTCCTAAGTTTTTCGCTTCAATTCCTACGCTTCAGCAAGACGTATCGCAGATAGAGTCAACCCTTTCAGTATCCGATGTCGCATTTGTCACTGTATTTAAACCGATATTAAACGATATTATTACATATGGAAAAAAAATGCAGGACTGAAAGGGATAATTGACATATTTTAACCATTTGACTGTTAGATATTAGGTGGATGGAACGCGTCAGCCTTGGTCGGCAACCTATCTAGGGGAGGGCGGGTGCCCAACCCCGAAAAGGGTTGAAATAGGGGAGCTATCCCCCCGCCAAAGGCGGCTTTCTAGGGCCTTTCCTAGCTGATGCTGAGAGGATTGGGTTCTAGTCATGTGGTGATGGGCTGGTCTATCAGAGTGAGAACTGAGCGATCTCTGCCATACCCATAGCTTACTCTGACTGTTCCTTTTACTTATATATTTTCTAGATCTCAAGTGACGGCGTCTCTTGCGTGGATTGACTTCCTAATCTACCAAGATTGGAAACCAAAGCGTCACATCTTTCCTTTGCCCCTCAACTTTCTCTTCATAATTGCTGAGGGGCACAGGGCCCTGGGTGGGGCTTTGGTTTCCCGGGCGTTTCCGCACCCTCCTCAGCTCCCCGCCATGGAGTGGCTTCGGTCACCCAGGCTTTATTGTGGTCGGCAGGGAGGGTTCTGTGGGGGCGCTCGGTTATGGCCTTGGCCTTGCTCGGGGCCTTGGGGCTGTTCGGCCAGGCAGCTTGGGGAAAAACAACAACAACAACAACCTATCTAGGGGAGATAACCTTATGAAAATCTGGTTGGATGAGCTTTGTCAGCCTTGGTCGACAACCTGTCTAGGGGAGTAAACCCTATACAAATCTATAATGCTCACCTAAGGGTGAAAGCAGGTTGTGAAACCTACATACTCCGATAGTCATGAAATTCAGTGATAGGAGAGGCTGGGAATGTGATATCCCCCGGATGAATAACAGGGGTGCTATGGGCTCTCTGCGAGAGGGCTGGTTATCACACAGAGGCCCACGTCTCTTCAACAAACTCCCACGGCGAGTAAGAGACATGAGGGACGTCTAGTTAGACAACTTCAAGAGAGCCCTCGATGTCGAACTGCAAAAAGTGCCAGACGAGCCCATCTTCGCAAGGGAGCGAGCTGTCGCTTCAAACAGTCTGCTGCACCAAATCACCACCCATAATGAGGGGCGACGCGCTCCTCGGTGCCGCTAGAAGAGTGGCGAACACATCAAAAGGTATCACAAGGTAAGGTGGAGGGACTAGCCACCCACCACTGAATATATAATAGTGGTAAAAAAGTACATAGAAGGCCTCGGAGTCGGACGGATCATAAGTTAAGTGGTCAATCCTGTAAGTCCTTGAATATACTGGCACGGGTTGTCCTCACTAGAGATCCTATAGTAACTTTATAACTATAGGATTTCTAGCCCTCGCGGGGGACAGGTTCGCTTGGGGGCGTTTTGTGTATGGCCACCCTTATAAAGGGGAGTAAGGCATCCGGTAATAGATAGATAGACAGCTAGATGTTCTAAGGTGCATAAAATAATTTAATAGTAGCAAGACTAAAACAAAAAAAGGCATGTTACTAAAAGGGTTATATGGCTTCTTTACTTCTGTTCCTAAAATGGTGAATAATACATTCTACTTGTATTAAAGTCAGGAATATACGAGCGTATCTTTCACAAACAACTTTGATATGATAGCTTTGGTTAATGTACCGTACTTGTATATACATTTAATAACAATGTGTTACCAATAATAATCTATCCTCTGCTTAGTTGACCATACCAGTGCAAACGGTACCAGAGATATTGCTAGATATATTATAATCTGCTATAAACAAAATATGACGACGAAGGTACCGTACTCGAGTGCTGTATTTATTTATGTTTATTTATTCAATTGAAATATACAGCCTATATCTAGCCTAAATATCTAGCCTCCTCGAGAATAACGTCTAGTGATATTCAACTACATGTAGACAATTTTGTTCTGCCATTGTGTGACCTTTAGAGCTATAGAAGTGTAATTTATAAAAGCAGATACATAAGTAAAAGGGACAGGAGACTGTAAGTACTGATAGCCTGCTATGTATAAGGAGGAAATAGAAAGAACAATATAAACTATGACATTTTTTTCAGCAGGAACAAATATATAAATATAAAAGGATGATAACTATAATAAAAAGGAAATTTAATTACCGGTACTACATTATCGCCAAGGATAATTAAAAGAATCCCAATATTATGAACAAGAATATTATATATTAAAAGTAACAGACAAAGAGGGGGATGAAAGTGAAGACTATCAAGGTACCTGCTGAAAACTTGACAAAGAACTTCTTGTTTTACATCTCTCTCTCCTTCCCCTCTCTCTCTCTCTCTCTCTCTCTCTCTCTCTCTCTCTCTCTCTCTCTCTCTCTCAGCGCTGATTAAGAGGCGGCTTAACCCTTAACTGGCGGCGCGCAACATATGCCGAGTGAAATAAATTTGGACTATGTGGCGGTGCACGACAGCTGTCGAGTGCCATTTTCAGCACGTAATGTTGCTGAGAGAGAGAGCTGAGCGGTGGGACGAGCGTAGTAACCTGATGACCGCTCCCCACGACCACCGTGGACCTACTGAACTGTATCCCACCCTTCTCCCCCCTTTCTCACTCGCTACACAGGGAATTATGTACGGAAATTACCTTATTTTTGGGTTTTTGCACTCGTGTTGCACGATCGTTGCAAGAGAACCAGCGGTCGTACAAGGATGGTTCGGGTGTCATTGGAAAGCTCTGTTTACGCCCTTTCAGGGATAGATACTTGTTTTACGCTCTGGCTCTTGTTTATGCATGAAAATGAGCACGGAAACAACCCTATTTAGGGTAAAAACACCCCGCTGTGCGGTACGGTGTAAGATACACACCACCCGCTCTTAAGGCGTTAATGCAAGTGTTCAAAATCATCAGACATCGACAATATGAACTGCAATAAGTATTTCACTATCGACCAATCAAATTATATGCGGGGAAATGGTTGCAAAATTATTGGTAAATATTTTAACTCCCACGAGTCTAAGAATTTCTTCTTCAATCGAGTGCGTAATGGGCTTCCTCGAGATGCTGTAGACTGCAGTGCCGTTGATTCCTTTAAACATTGCCTAGACAAACGCCTAGCCTTAACAAACGCCTAGCCTTAAACCCGCGACTGATTGCATTTGTAAATTAATAACATGTTTATTTATTTATGGTCTTCGAAAGGGGTGAAGCCACAGAGTGCGAGGTGAAGTTAAACGGTCAGGCTATGGAGATTGTTAGCTCATTTAAGTATCTGGGCAGTGTGTTGAGTAAAGATGGGACTATGGATGAAGAAGTGCGGGACAGGGTGCAACAGGGGAAGAGGGTTGTAGGAACGCTAAAAGCAGTAACAAGAAATAGGGTGGTCAGTATGGAAGTGAAGAAGTCCTTGAATGACAGTGTGGTAATCCCGACACTGACTTACGGAAGCGAAGCATGGACGTTCGAAGAGACTCAGACCAAGAGTGAGAGCGGTGGAAATGAGTTACTTAAGAAGTGCGTGCGGAGTTACATGGAGGGATGGACAGACGAATGAGAAAGTAAGAAGGAGGTGTGGTGTGGAGGTAGATGTGAAAAGGAACACCTTGAGATGGTTCGGCCATATGGAACGTATGGAAAGCGAGAGAATGCCAAAGAGGGTGTACGAGAGCAAGGTGGAAGGACAGAGAGGGAGAGGTAAACCAAAGGAGAGGTGGAAGGATGGAGTGAGGAAGTATATGGATGAAGGCGGTGCTGGTTGGGAGGAGGGGCGTCGACTGACTGGGAACAGAAGTGCATGGGGGCGGTTCGTTTGTGGCCACCCCTTCAGGGATCACGGCGTCAGGCAATATATAGATAGATATTTTTGTTTTTTTCTATTTTATTATATTAATAATAACTGTCTCCAGCTAACATCTCCTAATCCTGCCATGGACATTTGCCCAAGGGCAGTCTTTCCTTCCATTTTTCCCTTACCCACTCTAAACCGCTGTTTGGACACTTGCCCATCAGTGTTTTGGAGGGCAAGCAGCGATGAGGAGTCGCTGGACCTGTTGTTGCGTGATTTCCTTTGTACTCCTTTATACTCAATATCATAAATTTAAATCCTAGAAGAGGAATCTCAATGTGTCTAAATACAGGAACTGTATTTGTTTACCTATTGTAAAGGGGATATTGTAGGCACTAATCGAACAGGGCTAGGCCCAGAAGAGGCTATAGGCATGTGATAAGGAGTCGCTGGAACTCCTGTTTAATATGCTTGGCCTCTCTTACTGATTTTCTTTCTGCCTCACTTACGCAGAGAGTAATCCAGCTAGTTCTCACAAACACTCTCTCTCCTTACCACTACACCACACAAGCATACTGTTGTTCTTTCCAATACATCAACATTTTTACTATGATGACTAAACAAGGCCCAGCCTCGGAGTCCCTAGGGGAAGATGAGGGGGTGACCAAAAATGCCCCCACAACATACAATGGACATCCACCCAACGACCCATCAAAATGTCTTGGACCACAGCCTGACACTCTCACTATTAAAATAACTTCTGTAACATTTGTGGCCTTTCCTCTAACTTTCACTGTGTGGAACACCCCCTCTCCTCTGTCAACCCTGATCTCTTTCTCACTGAAACCCAGTTGTCTGGGAGTACTGACAGCAAATGCTTCCCCGTATCCTCCTACTATCTCTATCCTCAGTTTCAAGCTAAAGGTGGATGTTGCATTTATCTCTCATGTTCTCAATTTTGTTTTTTCTGAATTTTCAACCCTCTGGATAAAGCTTTCTTGTCACTCTCAAACTAAATAGCTCTGCGCTGCTTATTTCTTCCCTAATTCTACTGACTATCCAAAATTCTTTGACTATCTAACTTCTAAAGTGGAACACATTCTATCCATCTCTCCTTTCGCAAAAATCTCCATCTTAGAAGATTTCAATGTTCACCACTGCCAATGGCTACCCTCTCATTTCACTGACCAACCTGGTGAACAAACCTACATCTTTTTTATGCTAAATTACCTAGAGCAGTTAGTTCAGAACCCTACTCGTATTCATGATCACCTTGGAGATCGGTCCAACATTCTTAACTTATTCCAAACTTATAATCCTTCTACTTACGCTGTAAACCTTTTCTCTCCGTTGGGCTCTTCCAATCACAACCTTTATCTCTGTTATCTGTCCTATCTCTCCAGTACGGCCATCCATTCTTCCCAGCCGACGGCGCAGTACTTCTTTGATTTCCCATGGATTTTGTTTGCTTCCCTTGCGCTGAGCGTATTACTGAGGTAATCCTCTCAGACATGGAGGCATACACTCCATTTTCTTTCTCTCAGTCTAATGCAAAAAAATCTTGGTTTACTCACACTTGGGCTACTGCTGTCCGCACTAACGAGGAAGCATACAAAAGGTTCCGTCCCCTTCAAACTCAAGAATCTCGCTTTTTTATGTTTCTGCCCGAAATCAAGCCAAATCTGTTCTTCAACTTGCCAAAAACTTTTTCACCAATATTAAATATTCTGAACTTTCCAACTCTAGATCCTCCCAAGCTTTCTGGCATCATGCCAAAAACCTCACCATCAATTATATTTTCTCCTTTCTCCCTCATTTGTTCCACTCTGACAGAACCACCACCACAACTTCCTCTGACAAAGCTGAATTCTTTGCTCAAATTTTGGCTAAAAACTCCACCTTAGATGATTCTGGTGCTATTCCTCCCTCCCCCCCCCCCCCCCCTCTCACTTACTGGTGCCTAATATCGTAATATTTCCTAAGGATGTACTTTCTGCCCTCTCTGGGATAAATACTAAGACAGCATACGGACCGGACCGGATGGTGTTCCTCATGTTGTACTCAAAAACTGCTCTTCTGTGTTGACTCCCTGCCTAGGCAAACTCTTTCTTCTCTGTCTTTCCTCTAACATCTTTGCTTCTTGCTGAAAGTTTGCTCTGATTCAATCTTCCCAAATATGGGTGACCGCTCTCAACCCTCTAACTATCGTCCGATTGCTCTCATCTCTAGCATCTCAAAAGTGTTTCAAACTATTCTGAATTCAAAATTTCTTAAGCATCTCTCTCTCTCTGTCTCTCTAGAGTTCCACAGGGATCTGTCATTGGCCCACTTCTGTTTATCATTATGTCAGTGTTATCGATATTGGTCTGTTAGGTGTGATCTCCAAATTTGCAGATGACTTTAAGCTTGGAGTGAATGTGAAGGATCCTACAGGGGTTGAACAGGTCAGGATGACTCTTAACAGACTGGGTGAATGGTCGGAGACATGGCAGATGCCACTAAACTTGGAAAAGTGCAAGGTGATGCATATCAACCAAACAAACCCCAAGCCAGGCTATTCGCTATTGGGAATGCCTCTGTAAGTGACTGACTTGGAAAAGGTCTGGGTGTTCTAATTAGCAGTGATCTAAAGTTTTCCAAACAGTACACTGAAGTAAAGAAGAAAGCTCAGAAATTAGTGGGCTATATTAAGAGGCAATTTATGTATTCTCACATTCTAGAACGCTCTGATACGGCCTCTCCTGGAGTATGCTGTTCTCAATTCTGGTCTCCAGCACTCAGGGAAGATATAGAAAGACTGGAAAGAGTACAAGCTAGGGTTACAAAGCTATTCCATCGATTAGAAGACTGAGTTATAAGAAATGGTAGAAAGCCCTTGATCTTATTTCGTTGGAAGCACGCAGATTACGAGGTCTGCTCATTGAAGTTTTTAAAATAGTTAATGGGTTTGACAATGGGAAATTATAGCAAAATGTTTATCCTCAATGTAAATACAATGGCTGGAAGTTAAGAATTAAAAAGGTTTAGCACAAGTATTTGTGGAAACTTTTTCACATAGCCTGAGATTGTTATACCTGGAACAAACTTCCCTCTAAAGTTGTTAACAGTTCTTCAGTAGAGCAGTTCAAGTAGAGCTTAGATATTATTTTGCACACTTTGTAATGCGTGTAATGCACTACACAATCTCTCTCTCTCTCTCTCTTTCTCTTTCTCTCTCTCTCTCTCTCTCTCTCTCTCTCTCTCTCTCTCTCTCTCTCTCTCTTTCCATGTCGAGCATCTCTCCGGAATGGACCGCAAGGTCATTGAGATACAAACTATTACTTGAAACTTCATGTAACTCTCGCTCTCTCTCTCTCTAGGGCAACACGAGTCATCCGTTTGTGGCAAACATATAAAAGAAGGAAAATGTGTCTCTCCAAGGTGCGCCAACTGCAATGGTCATCATAATGCACACTCGCTTCTCTGCAGCAAACGCCCCTCAACTAGGAACTCAAACAACAGGTCGTCAGCTGATCACATCGCCCCCCACTCTCCACTCACCGTTACCCCCTCACCCCGGTCAGCTGGGCATACAGTGAACCGCTCTACCTCCGTCACATTCCCTCTCTCTCTCCCTCTCACACCCACCTCCCATCCCCTCTTGCCTCCCTCCCTTCCATCCTCCTCCTCCTCCTCTTCCCATTCCTCACTCTCCTGCCCTGTCCCTCCTTTGTCCCCCCCACAGGTACGAAAATATGACAGACAAGGGAGCAACAACAACACCACCATGGTTGTGGGGGCAGGGCTGGCCCAGGAGACTGCAGCCACTGCCAGCGGCGTGGGGGGAGAAGTCGGGGATCAAGGGCGTGCGGGGACATCAAGACAGCCCACCAGTACACATGTGTGGGCAGATGTGGTGGGTACAGGCGTGGGACAAGCACAACAACAACAAGTGTCAACATCCCGGCCGCCACGAACCCCCACACCCCACCCCCACCACAACAACAACAACAACAACAACGATGAGATGACACACGCCATACAAATTACCCTGGCTCACCTCAGGTCTGTGGCGGATCAATAACAACAACAACTGCAACAGCTCATGGAGCAGCAACTTGAGTTCCAAGCACAATTAGGTGAGATGATGAGAGCACAAATAAATGAGGTGATGAAATTGGTACTCGCATGTGTAGCCAACAAAATGAACAATAACCAGGCGGAGAACAATAGTGACAATGCGAGTAATATTACAAACTGTAAGCAGGGGGAATATCACAGTGTTAGAGGCGAACAAACTGAACTTCTATTAGTAAGAGACGATGTTTTAAACAATGTTTCCCATGCCTTGCCAAGAAAGGTCACGGTTAAATCAATAAGGGAAAAACTAGAAAAACTTGCAGAAAGGGATGGTATGCGCCTCCTCTCTGCTGTTTCAACAATGAAAGAGACAGCCAAAGTAATTGAGGGTATGGTAGACTCGGTAGAGACAGCTAGTGTTGAAGAAACCCAAGTAGGTAGTGATAATGAATAACACAGGAAATTGTGATACAGGCCTAAAGGTGTTATGTTGGAATATCAATGGCATTAACCAACGCTTTGTAGAGCTTCAGCATTTTGCAATGTTGCATGACGTGGATGTAATATGTCTCCAAGAAACCAGGGCTAATGAAACATTTCGCCCTAGATTTGGAAATTATATTGCCCATGTACACAACTGCACTGAAACATCTGCCAGGGGTTTGATTACGTATGTAAAAAAGACTATACCTACAAAGAGGTTTTATTGTTCTTTTGGTAGGGACACTGAAAATATATCTTTAAAGTTATACCTTGATGATTACCAACTTAATATAATCAACATATATGTAGGTTGCAACTCACTCGATACACAAGAATTTCCTGACCTGCTATATGAAGAACAGACTCTATTGATGGGCGACCTAAATGCTCACCATAGAGCTCTGTCCTCGCATGAAGGTAGGAATAATACTAATGTTAATGGTCAACGATGGTTAAATTATATAAACTCCTGTAATGAGGTAAGACTAATAGGACAGCCGGAGTCAACGCATGTCCTAGGTGGCAGGCTAGATTATGTTTGTCTGTATAACGAGCCATATCGTACCTGTTCTGTTCACAAGCAGGACTTACTATTATCTGATCACTTTGCACTATTAACTAAGCTAGATGTTAAAAAGAGGCGGGTTGATGGGGGGAGGAAGAGGCTCCAACTCCTACCACAGCATACCAAAGAATTTGTGGAGGGAATGAGTAAGTGGTTTGAGTCATATCCTGAGACTAACTCAATAAATACTTTCTATCAAGATCTAACAAGATATGCTGAACAGCAAATCTCTCATAAAAAGACAACAAACAAACAGCAATCAAACAAGAAAAAAAAAAAAAATAATAGGGGAAACAAATACCGTTCAAACGCCAAGGGTGGAATCTGGCAAAGGTGGTACAGGGATGATAAAGAGGTACAAGATACCACCAATTTGTTAAAAACTGCTACACAAATTTGGAAGGGTAATAAAACTGGTGAAAACTTTGAAAATATAAAAATCTGTGGTCAAAGGGCCCATCAGGCTAAAATTAAAGCAAGGGAGAAATTCTGGTTAGACTTTTTAAATCACACAAATAAAGATACATCCATCAGTGTTGTGTGGAGGAAAATAAATATTGCAAGGGGGAAAACTAACCAAGCTGCAGCACATCCCCACCCTCAGGAATATGCTCAAACCCTTATGGATGAATGGGCCTCTGCCTCCACCTACAGTAATCTGCCTCTCAGAGTTAGGAATAAGCTAGGACCCAACCTGCCGGATTTTCGCCAACAAGAAGACGAAGCAATAGCCATTAAGGATGACTCGTGTAAAGATATAAACACTTACGAGCTCCAAAGAGCCCTATCCAACAACAAAAGTAGTGCCCCAGGGGAGGATGGGATAACATATCCCATTCTACGTGCAATGACAGAGGTTGCAGGCAATCCATTGCTGGATTTCTTTAACCTTAGCTATCGCAACAGTGTCATCCCTCCTGACTGGAAAAGAGCTGTCATAATTCCTGTACCCAAGGCTGGTTCTGTTACAGCCATGAGACCTATATCACTTATTTCTTGTTATTGCAAGACAATTGAAAGGATTGTCCTTAATAGGCTACTGCACAAAATAGAGTCACAATTGAGCCCGCATTTGAATGGCTACATCAAAGGCAGAAGTACAATGTCCTGTATCACATCATATCTCTCTAACCATAGGTGTAACTTTACTGTATTTTTAGATTTAAAGGGTGCATTTGATGTAGCAAACAGGGATGTAATACTTTGCGAGTTGGCGAAAATGGGTGTAAAAGGTAAACTATTGGGCTGGATCAAGGAATACCTCAGCAATAGAAGTGCATATGTCGTCTTTCAAGGTAAAAAGTCTGAAGTACGTAAGCTTGAGCTGGGTACACCACAGGGGGGAGTATTAAGTCCAATACTATTCAACATATTAATGCACATTATTGTTAGACTCAAATTTCCCAGAGGAGTGATCTGTGAAAGCTATGCTGATGATATTTTGATCCAGGCCGATAGTCACAGGGACATGCAACGTGCCCTAGACTTGGTAGGAGAAGCTTGTGACCAATTAGGCCTGGTAATATCAACAAACAAAACAAAAGCCATAACAAAAGGTTGGAATCGTAACAAGCCTCTACATCTCCATGGTAATGTACTGGAGAGGGTAGACTATTATAAATATCTGGGAGTGTATGTTGGGGGACTACAGGGTAATAATGCTGAATTTAATCATGTAATGACCACCTGTAAAAGACGACTAAGGCCCCTTAAAGTAATGTCATGGAAAGGCTTGGGTGCCTCCATCACTATCCTCAGGACCATGTACATTGCCTATATTAGATCAGTAATTGACTACCATGCACCTGCTCTCTCCTGTCTACCTGCTAATCAGATCGAAAAACTTGACAAACTGCAAAATGAGGCCATGAGACTTATTTTTGGATGTCCGAGAAATGTCAAGGTAAAAAATCTTAGATATGAGTTAAATCTATCGTCCATCACTGATAGAATAAAAGAAACAAATATGATAATAGGCATACGAACACTGAGAGACGACAGAGAAACACGACCTAAGACTGCACTAATGGAGCTACTTAGAATAAATGACTTAAAAGGCAGGGACTGGCCACATGTAACTGCTGCTGACATTCTTGACTACCAACTTACAGACTACTATATCGGTGACTGGCAACTGACTGACCCCACCCCGCCCACCCAGCTTACAGACTACCATCCAGATGACCGGCAATTGAGTGTCCCCCTTCCGCCCTGGGAAGAGGCCACTATTGAGATTATAGTGACTCAACTCGACACAAAAAAGTCTGAGATCCCATCCTACGCTCTGAAGACAAACTTTATGTCACTAATAGAAGATATGACAGATGAGAACACTGATCAGGTATACTGTGACGGCTCACTTAACACCGTAACTGGGAGGGCAGGAGCTGCCATCACTATTATGAGTGGTGGCAACTTTGCTCAGGAAGACGATGAACTATCCAGGCTACAGGACTGGGCCTCCTCCACTCAAACGGAGCTGGTGGCAATAGCGATGGGAATTGGGAGTATCTTTCGAAGGGGAAAAAATATTCTTATCCTATCTGACAGCAGGGCGGCCTTGGAAGCTATCTCTAGCCCCCAACCCACCTATCCTTTCCTTGTACAAGATATCAGACGGGGGATAAAATGTGTAGGGGAGAAGGGGCTAGGGGTCAAATTTGCCTGGATTCCTTCACATGTAGGCATCCCAGGCAATGAAAGGGCAGATAAGCTTGCCAAGGAGGCCTCAGAGAAAGAAGAACCTGATCATATTCTTGAACTGTCATTGAAACAAATGAGAACTATAATTAAAAAGACACAAGAAGAAAGAGTGGATGAAGACAGAGCTAGACATCTATAAACTACTACAATAAAGTAGCATTTACGACCAAATACACCTATGGTAAACGTACAACGAGTAGGTGGGTAGACTCAGTACATGCAAGAATAAGGCTTGGCTATTGTTATCCATGGCATCTGAATTGGCAGGTAGAAGAAGAGCACAGGCAATGTAGGGTTTGCAGAGCTCCCAACAAACACTCTCTCGAGCACTATATCTTGGAATGCCCAATGATTAGGGAATACAGGAATAATCAGTTAACCACAATTGAGGATCAAGCAATATACATGCTAAAGAATAACGTAATCAATAACATACTAAAAAAACACAAGAACTTTGCCCCCCCACAATAATACGTACTGTAAACATGAAACATGAACCTTATAAGTATGCACCCCTTGCCCTCCACACATCTCTTCTTTCTTACAAGGTCACACTTAAACCCTTTGTAACGCCCTCTACACGATTTCATATTTTCATTGATCATGTCACACTTATAATATCAGTCAGTATTTCTTTACTTATCACTGCTATTCTCATTTAATAGATTGACAATGTACAGTATATACATATCCCTCTGAGCCTCTAACACAGCTTTTATTTAAATAATCTGTTAAGTGCCAATTCATATCCTTTTGCAAGCCAGTATACATGACCCTTGCATATGTAAGCAACATAATTGTCCTCAATATTCTTTGCTAATGGTTTGATCTACAATTAAGTACCTTCGGATATGCGGCATATCCCTCCCGGAGGACTACTAGTATCTTCCTTCTGAAAATTGTTTTGCTATTAAACTTAATTGAATCTTGATCTTTGCACGTATACAGTTTCCTTCCCTACTTATTGATATGTTGTGTCAGGTACGATGAAGCGATACTGCTGATATCTGTAGACTTGCGTTGAAATTCAAACTTTCCCTTTTAAGATTTGATTTTTTTTTTTTTTTTTTTTTTTACTACCATATTTATCTTCAGTACTATCGCTGGCCTTAAACAACTTATTTATATGTAGTATGTCCCACCCTCCCCAACACATACACACACACACACCTCCCCTCTCACACTTTCCTCCTCCCTGGAGTACCTTACCTTCTCCTCCTCCCCCCCCCCCCCTATTCCTCCTCCTCTCCCACCCATTCCTCTACCTCCTACAAAGCCCCTAACCATACTGCTGTATTGTCCTCAATATTCTCGGCTAATGGCTTGATGTACAAGTACCTCCGGATATGCGGCACTGTCCCTCCCAGAGGACCACTTGCACCTTCCCTCCGAATATTATTTTATGGAAATAAAGTAATTTGAATCCGAATCTGAATCTGTATGGCTGTGTGTTTTGGGTGCTGGGGCAATGCCTTATCTATACATAATTATGTATAGAGAAGGCATTGGCTGGGGTCTGGTGACTGGGTCACGACGGGTAGGGTCCCTCTAGGATGTTTAAGAAGGGACATACACACACACACACCTCCCCTCTCACACTTTCCTCCTCCCTGGAGTACCTTACCTCCTCCTCCTCCCCCCCCCCCCTACTCCTCCTCCTCTCCCACCCATTCCTCTACCTCCTACAACCCCCCTCCCTCTCTCCCATAACCACACACCCTACTAAATATTATATTACTATCGGCATGTAAACTTCTCCACTGGTCATATTGCGCTAACTATCCCCTCAATAACCATTATTGTAATAAGAATTTGAACCATGTAACTCATCTTTGTAAAATATTTGTATTACTATAATTCCATTATAACTTCGGTAGTTGGTAATATTAGTCACATTATGTATGTGACTCTTGTATTCAGCTAACTATGACCTCAATAACCGTTGATGTAATGAAGAATGTGAAGTGTCCCTCATATGATTGTAATATATTTGTTGTACTATTATTGCATAATAATTAATGTAGTTCGAAATATCAGTCACATCATGTATGTAATAATTGTATTCAGCTAACTATGATCTCAATAACCATTGATGTAAGAAAACATGAATGGCCTCCTCATATGATTGCACTAGTTTTGTAGTGCTATTATTTACCTGTCAATTAATAATTCAGTCACATTTTTTTTTTTTTTTTTTTTTTTTCTCATGAGCACGTATATACAGCACATGTGGCAATCAAATGAGGAAACTATAATAACACCAGACGACGATACTGTTGTTACAGTAGAATAATGGCTCTTTGAGCAGTATGTATTGCCTTACCAGTGGTTGTCCCCTTATTATTATTATTATTTTATTATTATTATTGAAATACCACAGGAACGAAAATTCCTGGGAGCGAAACTTCCACCCCCAACGAGATCCCTCTCTTTCTACCACCTCCCTCCACATGTTACACGTCTCGTTAATCACAGTCTTCTAATATACAAATCACATTTCCTTACCCCCTGACATTCTTGAAATACCCACTAAGTATATTCAATTAGATACCAACCATGCAGACTATAATACGTTCGTTGTGTATGGGTACGAGGCGATCTCAAGACACCTTAGCTCCCAGTGCACAACGAAACCGGATCATGATTATGTCCGCCTGTATTAAATGATGTATTATGTTGATTTATACCATTGCCTATTTTTGTAATAATTGTATTCAGCTAACTATGATCTCAATAATCATTTGATGTAATGAAAATATGAATAGTCTCCTCATACGATTGCACTAGTTCTGTAGTGCTATTATTTACAACCTGGCAATTAATAATTCAGTCACTACAAGCTTGCTTGCTTGCTTTTTTTTTTTTTTTTTTTTTTTTTTATACAGACCATGTGACAATTAAATGAGGAAACTATAATAACACATCTGAATAATGCCAACCTGACTTATAAACACAAATATGAATGTAACCAGACGACGATGCTGTTGTTTCAGTGGAATAATGGCTCTTTGAGCAGTATGTATCGCCTTACTAGTGGTTGTCCCCTCACAGGATGGGGGGCGCTGCTCAATAAACTCGCCCCTCGGGGCAAAATCAAATCTCTCTCTCTCTCTCTCTCTCTCTCTCTCTCTCTCTCTCTCTCTCTCTCTCATCAGATCACCACTTAGAGGGTTTGGAAAGACTTCATATTTAAATGTGCTAAGGTTCTTAAAATTGAAATGTACACATATACCGGGTATATATCTTACTTTTGGCAGTTTGGAAAAGACATGTACAGTATATTGCAATGTTGATGGCTATATACAAAAAAAAAATGGTTTATTAATTACACACGGAATTCACGTGTAGGTCTGTAGGCCAATATATAGTAAGCCGGGAGAAATGTGTATATGTGTATGTGTGTGTAAATAAGAATTATCAGCTAACGCACTTTAATTATGTTTGTACCCAAAGGTTGAAAATATGTGAATGAAAAGTACACTGCATAACATTATGTCAGTTTGAGCACGCGTATGTGTTTGTACATATTTGTGTACGCTATTGAATGTGTGTGTATGCATGTGTGTGTGTGTGTGTGTGTGTGTGAGAGAGCATATGTGAAAGGGAGTGTGTGCATGTTTATGTGTACATGCTAGAGAGAGAGAGCGTAAGAAATGCTTGAGATGGTGGATAAGATAAAAAAAAAACACTTACAACATGATCAAAGGGATGGGATTGAGAGGGGGAGTGTGATGCAAATGGGTATGTATGTGTGTGTGTGTGTATGTCTGTGTGTGTTTGTGTGAGAGAGAGAGAGAGAGAGATGTTTGAGTAAGTACATTTTATTATGTATATTCTACGTTGTGCGTGTGTAATTGCGTTTAATGGTTTGCACCCGCGCGCATATGTGCATGCATGCGTTTTACGGTTTGCATGTGTGTGTGTGTGTGTGCGTGTGTGTGTGTGTGTGTGTGTACAAAAGAAGATAAATATAAGGATAATGAACACACAGGGCCGGATGTCAGAACTCAACTAGGATAGGTTACACCCAGGAAGGTAAAGCATGACAGTGGTACATACGGTAGGCTACATAGCGAACCTTAATGTACTTATTATGTCATCACTCTAGCAGGCGGTGTCGGAATACTGAGAGAACAGAGCTTAGTATATTAGTCCTACCCTGGTTATATTTTTCCTTCTGTGAATAGGACGGTGTATTGTTAGTCCCTACAATAGCACTTTACAAACAAGGCCTTCCCTGTTTGGGCCAGATTATGTTGTATAGTCTCAAGTATGTTGTTTGTGTGCCTGAGTGAATGATAGAGGGAAGTAAGAAAAGTGTAGGACGGATGTAAGAGTAAAGTAAGAGGGGTGTAGGAGATAATTAAGAAGGGTGTAAGAGAGAAGTAAGAGGGGTGTAAGAGAGAAGTAAGAGGGGTGTATGAGAGAAGTAAGAAGGGAGTAAGAGATAAATAAGAGGGTGTAAGAGAGAAGCAAGAGGGGTGTATGAGAGGAGTAAGAAGGGAGTAAGAGATAAATAAGAGGGTTTAAGAGAGAAGCAAGAGGGGTGTATGAGAGAGGCATGGGGGGTGTAAGAGAGAAGTAAGAGAGCAGGAAGAGGGGTGTAAGAGAGAAGTAAGAGGGTGTAAGAGAGAAGTAAGAGGGGTGTAAGAGAGCAGTAAGAGGGGTGTAAGAGAGAAGTAAGAGGGTGTAAAAGAGAAGTAAGAGGGGTGTAAGAGAGAAGTAAGAGGGGTGTAAGAGAGCAGTAAGAGGGGTGTAAGAGAGAAGTAAGAAGGGTGTAAGAGAGAAGTAAGAAGGGTGTAAGAGAGCAGTAAGAGGGGTGTAAGAGAGAAGTAAGAGGGGTGTAAGAGAGAAGTAAGAAAGGTGTAAGAGAGAAGTAAGAAGGGTGTAAGAGAGAAGTAAGAAGGGTGTAAGAGAGCAGTAAGAGGGGTGTAAGAGAGAAGTAAGAGGGGTGTAAGAGAGAAGTAAGAGGGGTGTAAGAGAGCAGTAAGAGGGGTGTAAGAGCAGTAAGAGGGGTGTAAGAACAAGAAGGACATAAGAACGAGTAAGAGGGATGTAAGAACAAGTAGGAGGGACATAAGAACGAGTAAGAGGCATATAAGAACGAGTAAGAGGGGTATAAGAGATGGATGATAAATTTGCAAGGGAGGTGTAAGAGGAGTAGGCTATAAGTGAGAGTAAGAGGGATCCAAGAGGGAACTAAAAGGGGTGTAATAGGGAACCAAGAAGGGTGTAAGAGGGAATCAAGAGGGGTGCAAGAGGGAACCAAGAGGGGTGTAAGAAGGAACCAAGAGGGAACCAAGAGGGGTGTAAGAGGGAACTAAGAGGGGTGTAAGAGGGAACCAAAAGGGAACTAAGAGGGGTGTAATAGGGAATCAAGAGGGGTGTAAGAGGGAACCAAGAGGGGTGTAAGAGGGAACCAAGAGAGGTGTAAGAGGGAATCAAGAGGGGTGCAAGAGGGAACCAAGAGGGGTGTAAGAAGGAACCAAGAGGGGTGTAAGAGGGAACTAAGAGGGGTGTAAGAGGGAACCAAAAAGGAACTAAGAGGGGCGTAATAGGGAATCAAGAGGGGTGTAAGAGGGAACCAAGAGGGGTGTAAGAGGGAACCAAGAGAGGTGTAAGAGGGAACCAAGAGGGGTGTAAGAGGGAACCAAGAGGGGTGTAAGAGGGAACCAAGAAGAATGTAAGAGGGAACTAAGAGGGGTGTAAGAGGGAACCAAGAGGGGTCTAAGAGGGAACAAAGAGGAGTGTAAGAGGGAACTAAGAGGGGTGTAAGAGGGAATCAAGAAGAGTGTAATAGGGGTGTAAGAGGGAATAAAGAGGGGTGAAAGAGGGGTGTAAGAGGGAATCAAGAGGGAACAAAGAGGGGTGTAAGAGGGAACCAAAAGGGGTGTAAAAGGGAACCAAAAGGGGTGTAAGAGGGAACCAAGAGGGCTGTAAGAGGGAACCAAGAGGGGTGTAAGAGGGAACCAAGAGGGGTGTAAGAGGGAACCAAGAGGGGTGTAAGAGGGAACCAAGAGGGGTGTAAGATGGGTGTAAGAGGGAACCAAGAGGGGTGTAAGAGGGAACCAAGAGGGGTGTAAGAGGGAACAAAGAGGGGTGTAAGAGGGAACAAAGAGGGGTGTAAGAGGGAACAAAGATGGGTGTAAGAGGGAACCAAGAGGGGTGTAAGAGGGAATCAAGAGGGGTGTAAGAGGGAATCAAGAGGGGTGTAAGAGGGAATCAAGAGGGGTGTAAGACGGAACAAAGAGGGGTGTAAGAGGGAACCAAGAGGGGTGTAAGAGGGAACTAAGAGGGGTGTAAGAGGGAATCAAGAGGGGTGTAAGAACGAGTAAGAGGTATAATAGAGAATAATGAAAGTGCGACAGGGGAGCAGTGAGGGGAGAATAATGAAGGAGAGAGAGAGAGAGAGAGACTGTAGCTACGGTAATTTAGCATGATTTTCTCAATGGAACAAGTGTACCCGGTATATTAATGCAATGATTGCATCATTTACTTAGTTGAAACCAGGCAAATAACGTGCTTGACACATTTTAGGCATGTATTGAGATATATCTAAATTTTCCACCATTAAATAACCAATGAGGTGTTATGAATAAATGTTAGTTCCAGTGTCTATGCTTTTGAAATAAGATCAAATATACCTATTATGCCCGATTGAACATCGAGAAGAACCGCAACCATCACCGTATTTCCAGCAACCTCTGCCCGATTCAACACAACAGTAGCCCCACAATACACCTTGCAGCCAGCACCTCAACACCAAAAACCTCCTAGAAAACAACAAAGTAACCCCCACCATTACCATCCTCTACAAAGCTGCTGATGTCACAAGCCCTGCCCCCAGCCACTATGTCACTTGCTCCGCCCTCCAGGTCACACGGGAATCCCCGACCAACATTTCCTATTATCTTGCCCTTTATCTCGCCACAACCTAAGTCACCAGATCGAAAAGGACATAAAGTGAGGTCTCGGGTAAAGGAACTAGAAGACCTCCCTGCCCGCAACCCCTAGACCCGCAGGTAGAGTGGAAACGAGACATATAGCCTACCTCACCTGGACCAACCATCGTCAGCCCATCTCCACCAAGGCAAGCTCGCTTCTCTGAGTATCTTGAGACAGGTTGACTGAACATCCCGTCGGCAAATTCTGTGTCTGGGTATCCCTTCACGGTCTCGTCTGAGTATCTCGACAAGCCCACTAGGTATCCTGTAGGCAGGACAAACTCTTAACAAGGAGCCCAGGTGTCTGGGTTTCTTATCACCATATCTGGGTATCCCAACACAAGGTCATACAGTGTTCTTCCTGAGACCTGATGAGGAGGTAGTACATAAATACTGTACCAAAGTGACTCACCCTGCGAGATAATCCCTGGCAAAGAAAAGGACGAACCACAAGAATATAAATGCCTTTGCACCTGTAGTGGGCAAGAAACAGAAGTTCAGCACCCGGCATTCCATCACCAGACTAAAGGCCGCGTCATACAGAACTCGAATCCACCAGAACCCACTGGAATCGAACTTTTCACCGGAATTGACGAGAATTACGCGGCCTTAATTGAGTGTGACTTCAGAGTAGAATGCGACCCGTCAATGACCAGAATGTAACTCGAACGTAACTCGATGGACTCTAATGTAACCAAAATATGAGTCGATGTTAACCAGTAAGTGACTCAAAGGAAACCGGATGTAGAAAGAAGACTATTCGATCCCAAGTCGAATGACCAGAATGAGACCGGAATGTCAGTAGTATATCATGACCAGAATTACATGAAGTTAAGTCGAACGTAAGTGGAACTAAGTTGAACGTAACTCGAACGTAAGTGGAACGTGACTCGAATAGGCAGAAGGTGACTCGATGAGGAACCTTTGAGTATATAAAGGGAGGATTGGTTCACAGGCACACCAGTAGTAACAGGGCACTCACCACGGCAACATAAGCACTTTCAATCACATACACACATACACGTACACGAGGGGAGGGAGGGGGTGGAGATAGGGTTTTTCTGGACCCGCTTCTCCCTCATGTTTAGCCCCATTAGTTTTTGAGATGTTATGACGTTCATTCCATTAGTTTGGCGGTTATAAAAAAAAAATCCCTATTTCTTTGTAAATATTAAGACCTTTCGTGCCATTTAGGCATAGGTTTATTTCCTGGCGAGCGATAGCGAGCCTGTAACTTTAGGAGGAAACTGGCCATCGGCTGGGACACTTTTCTACCGAAAAATGTACAAATTAATCTCGAATTGAGTGTGTTTCTTAAGCTTTGATGGATGTCTAGCGAAGAAAGTAAAAACAAAAAAATATATATAGGCTAAATAAAAAATAGACCAAAAAGTAACCCTACCCCCTTAACTCACACAGCTGGGGTGAAGGAAGAACTCTTTTCATTGGTAGACACAACTGAGGGGAAGCCGGAGTTAAGGTGTGGAGAGTTAGATGAGTAATTCCAGGTACTACTTGAAATGCAATGGCCTCGTATAGGGCCGATTTTATATTTGATTTTATTTATTTTTTATTTTTTTCAATCCGTTATATAGGCCCTATTTGGGGCCGCACCTAGTCGAGTTATATTCTGGTTGTATTCCAGTTACCTTCTAGTTGGATTCCACTTGTATTCTAGTACTTCTAGTCATGTTCGAGTCGACATCCAGTGTACACTCGATACATCAAGCAAGTATGCAGTCATCTACCAGTCATATTCTAGTCGGCACCCAGTTGTATTCTTCTTAATTCGGGTTATATTCAACTCTCATTCCATTACATTCAATTTTAAAGTGGAATAATCAACTTGTCATCCAGTTGACTTCCGGTCATTATCGAGTGGCATCGAGTTACATTCAAGTAATTCGAGTCGGCATCGACTATAAAAATTACATCAGAACATGACCAGAATAGGTAGAATGCGACTCTAATGCGACTCGAATGCAACCAGGATACGACTAGAATGTAACTCGATAACTTTTAACGTTTTTTTCACTCGATAAATCGTAGAAAGTTAACGCATGCACTAACTTTTTGCTCACTCACTCGATCAATCGAGTGACGACTAGAACATCACTCGAAACACAAGAATAGACAAGAATCTAACCAGAACACGTACAAGAATAGACCAGAATGGGGAAGAAGTGGCTAAAATTTGAATTTTTGAATTCATTCCGGTGGGTTCTGGTGGATTCGAGTTCTGTATGACGCGGCCTTAACCCATACCTGTGACCCCCGGAAAGAATATTAGTAGTAGTGAAAAGTAATAAATCACGTCTCTGTCTTTCAGCGACCCTTCATAATCCTAGTCAAACTTAAGCAATCAACACTCTATCCTTTGTTACCCTTGACCAAATGTATTTATAATCTAACTCTCGGATATTATACTCAGTTTACATGAACATTGATCTTGACATATTTGATTACCGGTAACGTATAAGCCTTCAAGCCTCTGAACAACATCATGCTACTTTTTTTGTTTTTCTATGTGGATAAGGGAGATAAAAAGCAAAACTGCCTGTGATGAGTGCCTTCCCCAGAGTTAAAAGAATGACAGGGCCAAAATAAAGGAACGTTCAAGCCAAAATGTCTGGACACAAGAAGTTTGAAACAATTTAAGTCATAGGTTGAGGGAAAGATGGATTCAGGGAGAGAGTTCCGGAGCTCAGCTGTTGTATAGAAGAATGATTGAGAGTAACGTTTCACTCTTGAGTTGGAGAGTTTTACAGAGTAGGGGTGGGATTATGTTGCAAGACGGGTACTACGTACCCTACGCAGAGGAGGTGGTATTCACTGAGAGAGCTCAGAGGAACACTGATTATTGTAGTAGCGATAGAATAGCGAGAGAGATGCAAACACTACACTACACTACACTTACACTACAGACTTAGATAGCTTACCTCCATTTCCCCACACCATATCATATTTTTGTATTTCACAGGTTCTAAATATCTATTGTATTGTACATATATTTATTGGCTTTTGACAATTTCATTCTTCTTTTTTTTGTTACTTATTATTATCCAGCACATGTTAATCAGTCCATAACTCAGTAAGCTTTTCTCTCATGCATACACAGTATGTTCAGTTGTTCACCCTAGTTGTAAGTTAATCAATAAAACCTTATATACCTAGTTCGTGTGCTCTGTTCTAGTCTTAGCCATCCCAGTCGATTAAGGACCATTCACTCCCTTAAGGTGTACAGGTTGAGCCTCTATGTGTATCTAATCATTATAGAGGTATCAGCATCTTAATACCTGTATAGGTCATGTATGTACAGCATATTTACCTACAACCTCAGTGACTAGCTGGTCAAAGTATTAAGTTTTTTACACCAACCAACTTCACATCTAAACTCAATTAATGAAATCAACAAATACATGTGGCACTCCGAGGACTCGAACCCAGGATATTCACATCGAAATTCTGCGCACTATGCATTACGCTATCAAGACAGTTAAAGAAATATGGACAAGCCTACGATTTATTAAGCAGTTTCGAATCCTGCATAGGCCTATTAATCTGAGTATGTACATTTATTCCAACTGCACTATGGCAGTACTAAAAAAAAAAAAAATGTTTCGTCTTTATTCCCCTTTCATGATAAGCTCGTGTTGCGACCGGGACTGCGAATAAAACAAGGGCACTCAATGATTGGACTAGAAATAGGGCACTATGCAACAACGGTACGCTAGATCCAAACCCTCGAACTTATATGCCGGCGAACAAAACACCTATATCCTCAAGAGTTAATCTGCGATAGCGGGGTATCCTTAACTGGGCATAAATGTACTCTACTTCAGGCTAACCGGCACTGGTATAGCCTGATAACAAACAAGATGCAAGTTACGTTAAAATGCATAAAAAGGAATCTATGGAAAGATCAATTAAATCACTGCAAGATTTAATACAATAAAAAGATGCTTCAATACAGTTACTCTAAACAACAATAAACTCTTCACTCTATCTGAAAGAAAGTGAAGTATAGTCCTACAGCATAGACCTGGAAACTTCTGAAGAAAGTCTGATGCTCATAAGATGCTCGTATCTTAAACTATATAAAGGCAGGAGGCAGGACACCACACGTGTAAATCGAATACACTAAAAGATAGGACATATAATGTTAACTGACACGAGAATACTATAAATGCGCAATGGTAGCAATGCTCGACACTAAAAGAAGTACTTCCTCATCAACGAAACAGTCTGCTATGGTTGTGCGGCTCAGCAACAACCTTGACTAATAAATGCTGTGAATAATAATGCACACATATCAAAGAGCTTATATTAACACCGTACGAGCGGCCTAGGCGGTTTATTTATATGTACCGCCCAGCGGGGTGTTTTTACCCAAAATAGGGCTGTTTACGTGATCATTTTCATGCCTAAATAAGACCCAGAGCGTAAAACAAGTATCTATCCCTGAAAGGGCATAAACAGAGCTTTCCAATGACACCATAACGATCCTTTTATGATGGCTAGTTTTCTTGCAACAACCGTGCAACGCGAGTGCAAAAAGCATGTAATTCGGCACTTTCCCCATACAATTCCGTATGTAGCGAGTGAGAGAGGGAGGGAGGAGGTGGGATTCGTGTCAGTAGGTTCGCCGCGGTGGTCTGGAGCAGTCATACGCTCGCTACTCTCCTGCCACCACTTGTCTCTCTCTCTCAGCAACATTACGTGCTGAAATTGCCACACGACCTATGTCGAGCGCCGCCAGATAGTCCAGATTTATTATACTCGACTTATGTTGCGCCCCGACAGTTATGGGTTAAATACTAACAAGTGTCTACTCGATTAATAATGTCTAGCTGGGATACTCTAGGTAAGGAACTGGGGTTGAGCAAGACAGGCTCGTAGCCTAGCGATGTCCTTAAGACTGCCTCCTTTAAGTTACGTTAATTGATGAGGGGGCTCTCTTGATAGATCCAGATCACAAGTATCTGGTTCTATCCTGGCGACCCTCTAAAGACAAGCAAAGAGGCAGCAAAGTGTGGAACTGGTACAGGCCAAAACCCTCAGTCAACACAATGCTGCACTCGCAAAGGACGCAACCGAAAAGACAACTCAGGCTACCACAGGACCGGTCGAAGTTGTGTAGGTATAAGCAAACCGTACACACATCGGAGACAACGACTACAGTTACCCTACCCCAGTCTAGCATTAAATAAAAGAGCAGAAACACTAAATCAATAATGGAGACACACAAAGTTCTTAACCTATACTAACTAAGAACCATCAAACCTATTCTAAGTACATGTAAATATCTCTGAGGACGGCGCATGCAATACAATGGGCCGGCTATGAAAACCGTATGCAGAACCCAAGGGGAGTGTTGCGCAGTTAATAAAGGTTAGAGTATGGAAAGAGAGAATCGAGTGAGAGAAACAGTGATAAAGGTGGTGATCGGGAGAGAGTATGCAAGGGGATGTTAGAAGCATGCGCGCCAAGCCTGTCCTGACGAGGACAGCTCCTGGGGACCCTCATGGAGGAGGCTAGTTACACAGGAGCCCGCAAAGGCGCGATGGTCGGCCAATCACGGGCAGAGACGTCACAAGACAGCAGGCGCCACAGGACACAGCCAGACACTACCCCCTCGCTCTGAAAGTCTTTCTCATTCCCACGCTGGTACTATTATCACTACTGTTGATATAAAATATAACCCGTTGTCACAGACGAAAACAAAGACCACCACTGGACTGTCTGTGACAATGCGATTACTAGGAAAGAAAGAACAACATTCTCTGATAACTGTAGCCCATTTCGATGTCCCTGGCGAGCGCTAGTGGCTAACGAGAGGCGATTCTGCCAACGCTGGTAGACGTCACACCCCGCCCAAGATATGGGACGCTCAACATTAGGCGAGCACCATATCTGACAAGGCAGAATGCCGACAAGACCCGTCACACCTAGCCACTCCACCAGAAATGAAATGCAAAGCTCAATCTTAAATAAAACAACATATTAGCATAAAGAAAATCTTACAACCCCTCCCAAACACAATAGTATAATTTTAGCCTGCTATGCTCCCTGAGCGAGCTTCACAGAGCCCAGCCTACTAAGTGAAAGACAGGTTCAACTTAGGACTTTAGCTATAACATTGGCAACTTACAATTAACTATCAAAAAGAAAGTTTTTATGTGATTTTTTATTTAATTTTAATGTTGTTTTTGACGGCTGCTCTACAGGGGCAAGCCTGTTTTTTTTTCTCCACTCTGAACACACACTGACTGAACGGCGAGGGTTCTCCTGCAAACATACCCTCCCGTGACAAACAATCAGCCAAAACATTATCAGTGCCCTTAACATGCCACACATCCAACTTGTGTTCTGGCAGCAAAACAACACCTGACACTGATAAACTGCCCAGTTCATCCCAAGACTGGCACTTCTCTTCGCTCTCTCCGGCAACGGGGCCTGCCAATAACCTTTCACTAGTTCTACCTTCGTGATGAGCGAGGCAGCCCCGATGCGGTCAATGGTGTCGTCAACTCTAGGTAATGGATAGGTGTCTGTCAGGGATAATGCTTCCACACTCTTGCAATCAACATACCCACGGATCTTGCCACTCAACTCAGGTTGCAACCTCAGTGGCAACGGCCACTCACGATATCCCTTATCCCTCAGACCCTTTTTCCACATGTAGTCTAGCTCTGCTTTCACGACAGACTGTCGAGCAGGATTTATACGGTAGGGAACTAACTTGAGCCTTGCACTGTCTCCAGCCTCCATGTCGGATTCTACCCCGTACATCAGGCCTGGAGAAGCAACAAACATTCGGATGTACTGCCACAGCCTAGTAAACAACATCTCTTGGTGCTCAGGAACAAGAGGTTGCAACTTATCTCGAAGAACAACATGCCTAATGCCCTCCCACAACCCAGCCGAGACCGCAGGTTCTAAACTATAGTCTCCCTCCTTCACCACCTTCGTCCCTAGAACAGCCAGGTCATGAGAGGGACAATCAGTACCACCTGTGCAGTCACTCCCATAGTTCATAATTGCTAAGGCTTCCCCGCCGATACCGTACATGCGCATCCCCGCATTCCTTGCGACTACATCTGCCTGCGCAGCATCACCGCCTTCAGCGACATGGCCAGATACAGTCGGTCTATGGTAGGGCTGTTGCATTTGACTAGAGCAGCATTGGGAGGCTATGCGACGACCGGGCACATCCACTCCACAGCCCACCTCACCAATCTGCTCAATGTCCTCATTCTGACCACCACCCTTGGCAGCCATTGGTCGACCCTGACCTGACAACCATGCCAAAGCCTCGTCGCCCACCTTGAACCACCGACACAACGAGGCTAACGGTCTACTAACACTCAAGTGACCTGCCAGCGGAACATCGTGCACCGCATGAGTTGTGAGGCCTGGGTGCTCGGCACAAACAGTGGGGTATGAACCGAGCCAGTGCTGGAGCGCTCCACACTGTTGCTCAGGCAGGTGCTCTAGCGCTTCCACAGCCACCTGACTCGTGTCCCCCGCCCACTGCTCCACCGAGACATGACAATCCCAACTCTCCTCCACCTGTGCCCCACTGCCCCCCTCTCCCCTCGAGCCCGACGCGCCAACCCGCCAACAGCACTTCGCTCTCGCTGCTCGAAATTTGACCATAACTTGAGTACTCCATTACTCATTCCCTTATTTATTTGCATGAGCTGTAGCTAAGCTCTAGCTTAACTGCCCTGTAGTTGCTTTGCATGTAATTTTGCTGTGTTTTTGACTGATAAAAGTTTGTTTATCGAGACTGCTTTTGTTTACATTTGTACCGGTTAGTGACGACCGACGCTCTAAAGTAAACAAACTATTTGCTTGTTTCATATTATAAAGTTCTAGCACTTATTGTAGATATTTTAGCCCTCACTGTAGTTAAGTGCTTAGCAAACCACCCAGTTGTTATCTTGCATGACATTGTACTGTAGTTTTGACTGATAAAAGTTTGTTTTTCAAAATTCTATTTGTCAAGTTAGTAGAGACGCCGCCGATACCAGCGCCACCTGTGTACGCATAAACAAACCCTCTTCTTGTATTTATATATCAAAGTCTAGCCAATACTGTACTTGGTTGAACTTTTTATCTTGGTTATCTATATAAATCGCACACACTAACATTTGTCAAGATAGTTTTAATATTGGGTTAGAATAATTTAGTTACTGTAATACTTTTTCATAGCCTATTTATTAATCGCATTTCAGATACTTGTCTCCATATTAATAGGCCTCTCACACTCTTGCCAGGGATATTACTAACTCCATTATTATTAGTATTGTGTTGACCACTGTATAAACTAATATACAGGCTTTAGACTAACTGTGTCATACTGCTAACATAATTTTATTTTTATTTTCAGGCATAAAATTGTGTTCTAGTGCTAACATATTCTTTTTGTGATCAACATTTTCTTTTTGTGATTTACAGGCATTAATTGTACCATATTGCTAACCAATAGTTTTTGTTACTGTACTGTATACTGCTTTCCAGTTTTCTCACTAGGCTAAATTAACCCTCTCCCACTTTTTTTTTTCCAGTAAATTTTGTAACAAATTACTAGTCCATTTACAATTTTCAGGCTTTAACTGTGTCATACTGCTAACATAAATTTTGGTTATATTTTCAGGCATAAATTGTGTTCTATTGCTAACATATTTTTTGTGATTTACAGCCATAATATTCTTTTTGTGATTAACATATTCTTTTTGTGATTAACATATTCTTTTTGTGATTTACAGGCGTTAATTGTACCATATTGCTAACAAATATTTTTTGTTACTGTACTGTATACTGTTTTCCAGTGTTCTCACTAGGCTACATTAACCCTCTCCCACTTTTTTTTCCAGTAAAGTTTGTAACAAATTTCTAGTCCATTTGTGATTTTCAGGCTTTAACTGTGTCATACTGCTAACATAATTTTTTTTATTTTCAGGCATAAATTGTGTTCTATTGCTAACATATTTTTTGTGACTTACAGGCATATTAATTTTATCATATTGCTAACAAAATTTTGTGTGATTTTCAGGAATTAATTGTATCACATTGCTAACATACATTTTTTGTAATTTTCAGGCTTTAATTGTACCATTTTGCTAACATAAATTTGTGTGATATTCAGGCATATTGTGATTATATCGTCATGGCGCCGCAACGAACCTGCACGAGTTGTTCCGGTAAATTTGGACCTACCATGTTTGTTGATACTGATGTCCAAATTTGTAGATTTTGCCAGCTCCGAGAGAAGATTGCGGATGAATTGAATGCAGCTCACCGCAAGATCGATGCCCTGACTACGAAGCTTGAATCCCTTCAAGAATTTGCCACACTCAACGTAGGAGTGCCCTCGGCCCAAGAAACCACTACGATGTCAACCGTCATTCCAGTGCATACAGTACCGGTACCGGTATGCGGATGACACTAAACTGTATAGAAGAGTGAGGAGTAAGGAAGATATGGGTTTGCTTCAAGGAGATGTGGAGGGCATGAAGGGATGATCTGAGCATTGGTTAATGCCTTTTCATCCAAAAAAATGCAAGTACATGCGGATTGGGACCAGCAAGATAGACAAGGTAGGATACAGTATGTATGAAGCGATGGAGGAAGTGAGTGCAGAAAAGGATATAGGAGTAGTGATAGACAATAAGTTAAATTTCTCAGAACATTTAGCGGAAAAGATAAACAAAGCCAATAGAATTGTAGGGCTGATAAGGAGGACATTTGTGTCACTTGACGAAGAAATCTTCAGCAATCTATATACAGCGCTGGTTGCCGCACCTGGAATATGCGAACCAGGTGTGGGCTCCATATATGGTAAAGGATATAGAAGCAGTGGAGTGCAGAGGAGAGCTAGCAAGCTGGTACCAACGTTGAAGAACGCGGGCTATGAGCAGAGGTTGAGGACACTGGGGCTTCCGACACTGGCATATAGGAGAAAGAGGGGATATGATAGAGACTTTTAAGATAGTGTCAGGAAAGTACGATGAGGATGTGTGTGAAGGTATCTTCTTGATGCGGGAGGGAACAAGAACGAGAGGACACTCTAAGAATATTTACAAAGAAAGAAATAGGCTTGAGAAGGCAAAGAACTAATTTTGTGATAGAGTGGTAAATGAGTGGAACGCACTGCCCCAGTATGTAGTCGATTCCGAATCAATAAGGGAGTTTGAAAGTAATCTTGATAAAGCATAGGGAAGACAAGATTTGAAGTTTGATTATAAAACAAAAATACAGAATAGTAAAAATGTTGCGTCTGCTACCGCCGCCGCCAACACCGTGAACGACCGCAGCAGTGCAAGTACTGGTACTGAGCTGGATACACAGGCATAGTTTGCCTTTTTCCAGAGGATCTACTGTAAGAAACTGTAAGGTACCCACACCAGCAGCTACCTTAGATGTTGCAGAAGATAATAATGACTCTACTCTCACTCCCCCCCAGGACAATTTTCAGTTAGTGAGAAACAATGTGCATCCCAGTACCAGTACCAGGAAGGTCATCCCGACAACATGCCAAAGCCGCTTCAAAATTCTGGCTATTGACGAGGAAGAGGAAACGGAAGAAGTTCGGCTTGTGGGCGACTCCATGGTCCGTGGCCAACTAACCGAGTTCTGCGCCAGGGCACCCAGGACCAGAAAGCGATTCTGTATCCCAGGTGGCGGCGTGGACGACATTGTTGCGGCTGTGGAAGAGGTTTCCAGGCTCGCCTCCGCAAGCACTACGTATGTCATTCACGTTGGATCTAACGATGTCCAACGGACGCGGTCAGAGGAACTACTTTGCAAGTACCGGCGGCTGATCAGGTCCTTCAAGGAAAAATCTAATAGAATCTTAATTTCAGGAATTGTTCCCCGGATTGATGTAGAAAACTGATTCTACAACATAGCTACCAGTACAAATCGCCGACTAGCCAAACTCTGCAGGGAGGAGGACATCGGCTTTGTCGACACGTGGGATAATTTTTACTATGATAAATCTTTGTTTTCAGGAGATGGTGTACATCTCAATGAAGTAGGAGCTGCACATCTTGGTCGTCTGCTGAACGATGCAGTCAAGGATTTCCGTTCAAAAAACGGGGTCAACCAGACCCTAAACAGGGTAGTGTAAGTCAAATACGAACTGAAAATTCAGACAATGCACAATCAGTAACATCCAACTCTAATACTCTTAAGGTGTTTTATGTAAATGCTCGTAGTATACGCAATAAATTTTCAGATCTAGAGGAAATCGTGTTTACAGAACATTATGATATAATTGGCATTACAGAATCTTGGTTAAATACGGAAGACAGAGACTTTTTAGCCGAATATACGCTTCCTGGTTATACAATGTTTGAGAAAAGTCGGATCAATAGAAATGGAGGAGGAGTTCTGTTTTTTATAAAGGAGAGCCTTAATCCCGTCTTAATGTCAAAACCTCAAATTGCGAATATAGACATATCTTACGTACTATTAAATAATAAACGAGGAACTAAAATAACACTAGCTTTATTATACAGACCTCCATCTCAATCAGTGCAAACTGACAGTGAAATTTATGAACAAATTGCAGAAATAACTAACATACAAGATACCGTAATTCTTGGCGATTTCAACTTACCCGTGACTAAATGGGGCGATATTCTTACTTCACACTCTGGACACGACCTCTATGCTAACTTGCAAGAGAGTTCACTTTTTCAATTTGTACAATCTCCGACCCGTGGTAATAATGTGCTTGACCTTGTACTCACAACAAAAGAAGAATTAATAGAGAATTTGAATGTTGGTGATGAATTCAGTAACAGCGACCATCGTACGATAACTTTCACTTTAAAGTTTACTAGTAACAAATCAAATAGCAGCATTGAGAAAGTCCCTAATTTCAAGAAAGCAAATTTTCATAAACTTAAATCAAAGCTTAAAGAAACTGACTGGAGCTTTCTGACTAACAATAACGACATAAATACATCTTGGGAGTGTTTCACAACTACTTACCTTAAGGCAGTGCAAGACTGCATACCATCGAAAATACGGCGTCCAGGCCATAATGATAAGCCCAAATGGTGGAATAAAGATATTTCAGACTGTCTGCTTGCTAAAAAATTTGCTAATGATAGATTAAAATCCTCACAAAATGACGAAGAACGGGTGAAATTTGTAGAGCTACGACGCAAAGCCAAAAAGTTAATTAAGCAAAGTAAAAAGACCCTGGAGTTACATGTTGCGAATCAAAGTAAAACAAACCCGAAAGAATTCTATAGTTATATCAGAAAGAAAAAAGTAGTTACTTCAACTGTTGGACCGTTAGTCGATGAAAATGGAGAATACACCAAAGACGAAGTACAAATGAGTAATGCCCTCAATACCTTCTTTGCATCAGTTTTTACAACAGAAGACCTCAGTGATATCCCTACACCATCGCCGATTCAGATTGATAATTCAGATGTTCTAAGCAATATCACCGTTACAGAGAGAGAAGTATTGAATTGTTTAGATAAACTCAAGGTAAATAAAACGCCTGGACCTGAAACAATCTCGCCTAGAGTGTTAAAGGAAGCTAAGGATGAGCTTTCCAAACCACTGACATTGCTATTCAATGAATCCTTGCAGTCTGGGACTATGCCTGATCAATGGAAGCTAGCCAACGTAACACCGATATTCAAAAAAGGCAGCAAATCGCTACCCAGTAACTATCGTCCAATTAGCTTAACCTCAATTGTATGTAAAATGCTAGAAACGGTCATAAGAGACAGACTCGTAAATCACTTAGAGGCAAATAACTTACTTAAAGATACTCAACACGGCTTTCGTAAAAAACGTTCCTGTTTAACAAACCCCTTTGACTTCTTCCACGATATCCTCAACCTCTACGATGAGAGTAAAGCTGTAGATATTATATACCTTGATTTTCAAAAGGCCTTTGACAAAGTTCCCCACAAACGTTTACTGCTAAAACTAAAAGTGCATGGAATACAAGACGGTGTGTTGAAATGGATAGAAAATTGGCTCAGCGACAGAAAGCAAAGAGTAGTCATAAACGGTAAGGCATCTAAATGGACCAATGTAAGTAGCGGGGTACCCCAGGGATCGGTACTAGGACCAATTCTCTTTCTAATTTACATCAACGACATAGATGAGGGTCTCACCTGTACAATCTCAAAATTTGCTGACGATACAAAAATTGCAAATAGCGTACTTTCAAAAGAACAAGTTGACCATATGCAACACAATATAGACAAATTGTCATGTTGGGCCCAAATTTGGCAAATGAGTTTCGATGCGGATAAATGTAAAGTACTACATATCGGATACCTAAATGAGAAAGCAAACTATTCGATGAATGGCACTCAGCTTAAGAATGTAAACAGAGAAACCGATCTGGGAGTAACAATATCGAGTAACCTAAAACCGAGTCAACAATGTTCAGAAGTTGTTAAGAAGGCAAACAAAATAATTGGCTTTATAGGCAGGTCATTTGAGCATAAATCCAAAGAAGTTATCCTAACCCTTTACAATTCCTTAGTCTGCCCTCTTCTGGAATACTGCGTTCAATCCTGGTGCCCTTATTACCAAAAAGATATAAACAAGCTAGAACGAGTTCAACGTAGAGTTACCAAAATGATACCTAGCCTAAAGAACAAACCATACGAAGAGCGTCTTAGAGAATTAAATCTATTTCCTTTAACCCAGCGCAGATTAAGAGGTGACTTAATTCAAGTGTTCAAAATCATCAAAGGCATCGACAATATGAACTGTAGTAAGTACTTCACTATCGACCAATCTAATTACACGCGGGGAAACGGTTGCAAAATTATTGGCAAATCTTTTAACTCACACGAATCTAAGAATTTCTTCTTCAATCGAGTTGTCAACTTGTGGAATGGGCTTCCCCGAGACGTTATAGACTGCAGCACCGTTGATTCATTTAAACTCCGCTTAGACAAATATCTCGCATCAAACCCGCGACTGACTGCGTTTGTAAATGAATAACTTTATTTTATCCCCCCCTCAGTTACTAACCCATCTGTCCCCTACTAACTTCCTAATCCTGCCACGGACATTAGTTCTAGGGCAGTAGTTCCCTTTCCAATGTTCCCTTACCCACTCTAAACCACTGTTTGGACACTTGATCCTCAGTGTTTTGGAGGACAAGCAGCCTAGAAGGGTCACTAGACCTGTTGTTGCTTGATTTCCTTTGTACTCCTTTGTACTCCTTCTCCACCTTGGCCGCTGCAGACCAACGCAGGGACAGTAGGCTGGTCAGGTGGTTGCCTCACAAACTCCTTTAACAGGTTCACATGACATGTTTCCCCGTCCTTGTGTTCAATAGCCCCGTTCCCACAACTGTCCTCCACCCCTCCACCTGGGAACTACTCTGTCGCGGAGTGCCATCACGCCCAACCATGTCACTAGGGGGGACAGGTTCTGGGGCCACTCCGGAGCTCACCTCTGGGTCAAGTACCGAGTCGCCAAGAAGAGCCGCTGGATCAAAACTCACAAAACTTCTCCCAACTTTAGCTTTCTCCTTCCGACCGTTCCTCAGCTGGTCTAGAGACTGAGGAATAGGCTGTGACACCTTAGATGCACGAGATCGGGTGACAACACACGCCATCTGCTGTAATTGACACCTCTCGACTAACTCCTGCCCCTCCCTACTCACGTCGGCCGCCCTCTCGGCAACGACTAAGGGTGGAACCTCAGAAGTAGGCACCGCAAAGTCGTTGCCGAGAAAAAGGTCGACGCCCTCTACTGGCAGTTTCTCTACGATTCCAACATCTATCTCTCGTGTCACACCATCAACCTCCAGCTCCACTCGAACCAATGGGTATGACCATGTAGCATTAAAACCCTGCACCACAACTACCCGTGCCACGTTTATAGGTTGGCCTGTAAAGTTTGTCATCAGAGTCTGGGATGCACCTGTATCACGCAACAACTCCAACCCATGCTTGCAACCAGCCCAACTCACGCAGCCACGCCCTCTATGGTCGCAAAAAGCATCGCGGACAGGTTTCGAGCCTTCCGGACACTCCTTCACTGGCTGTGCCCCCGCATCTGACATATCACCCCGGGTAAACGCAGAAGACCTCCGAGACACCCCAATGTTGCTAGCCAGACACGACTGCTGTAGGTTGGTTACTAGGGCAGGAACGTGCAAAATGCCCCTTTTTATGACACTTAAAACACTCTACTTCACCCTTGGACTTCCCCTGAGGTGGGGAAGGGCCCTGACCTTTCTTAAACGGGACGGTTTCTGGTTTGTGATCAAAACTAGTATCATTGCTCTTACTTTTGTTATTAAATGTTGCATCACTGACTCGGGGGGGTGGAGTGTTGCGCCCCTTGTTAACTGCATTGGTCCGTTGTGCAGACCCGCACCCACGAATCAGCGATAATCTCAGGTCAGCCAACTCAGCTGCCTCTTGTAGAGTTTTAGGATGTTTCTCTTTGAGGTTCAAAGTCAGGTCGCCGCCTGTGCATTTAAAAAATTGCTCTAGAAGGAATAACTGCTCAAGCTCTTCGAATGTCGTCACCTTCTCTGACCTCAGCCAATTTCTCAAAGCATCAGACAGTTCCCGGGCATGTTCTAGAAAAGTGCACTCACGACCCTTCGTAACACCCCGAAACTTCAACCTATATGTCTCTGGTTGTAACTCGTATGCCTGCAGAACAGCTTCCTTCAATACCTCATAATCGATGCAAGACTCCAAGGGCAACGCATCATATGCCTTGAGTCCTTTGCCAACCAACCTAGAGGAAACAAGGGCTGCCCACTTAACCTCGAGCCATTGGTGCTCCCGGCACTTCTTCTCAGACCGCAGGAAAAACTCGGTGACACCCGACTCGTCAAATGCAGGGACTAACTTAAGCAGGTGCGATAAAGGCTGATCAAGACCTCGATTCCCAGAACCGAGACGCTGCCCTGTCGACTCCACCCGCGACTTCTCAAGCTCAATGTCTGCACAGTACTTCGTAGCCTCAACCTGAAGCTCAGCCTCACGTATGGCCTTTCTCTCCTCAGCCTGAATCCTAAGCTTAGCCATCTCAAGCTCAGATTCCCGCTGCTGCTTAGCCATCTCAAGCTCAGATTCCCGCTGCTGCTTAGCCATCTCAAGCTCAGATTCCCGCTGTTGCTTCTGCATCTTAGCCATCTCAAGCTGGAAGAGCATATCTGGAGTTAAACCTTGAGGAGGAGGAGATGCAACAATTGGAGACCCACCCGGTGATCCACCCAGGGGCAAACCACGTTGCCAGTGACTATCGGCCTGCGGGAACGTCCAGAGAGCATGATGGGAGTAGAGTGGAAGGGGGGGTTGGCCAAAGGTGCCAAAGCACCTGCTCCACCCTGTGCACCACGCACCCCGCCCAGCACACATGCCACCAGGTCACTTCTCGTCATGCTGCTAGTGCCAACATGCCCCATGACCGTGGCCAAACACTGGAGACCATACCGATAAATCCCCGACACCCGGTCAACAGTAATAGGCATCTCCAGAAACTTCCTTGCATCCTCCTCACTAGTTACTACTCTAATGTCATCTAACAAACCCAGCTTCTGCACCTCAGAGCCTGCTTCCCGTACTGTGTCCTCACTATGCACTGATCCGTCGTTCGACATAGTGTCCACCGGAAATCCTCAACGTTTATAAAAACAAGAAGTACCTAAACTCTCATGTAGCACTATTCACTCAAAAAATGCTTGAAGACAACTCAAGTGCTATACTACGTTGCCAAAAAAAAAATTCAACGTGTCCAAAATATTCCTCAAAAACAAATGTCCACTGCCAAACTGTGAGAAATAACAATCGACCCCCAAACGGTGATTAAAAAAAAATTCTCCACAAAAAAATCCTGCAATTATTTCTTAGTTCAATAAATCCTAGACTAAGGTCGCCATTTGTTATGACGACTAAGATAAGATACTAGGCAAGGTCGCCATTTGTTATGACGACTAAGATAAGATACTAGGCAAGGTCGCCATTTGTTATGACGACTAAGATAAGATACTAGACAAGGTCGCCATTTGTTACGACCGGGACTACGAATAAAACAAGGGCACTCAATGATTGGACTAGTAATAGGGCACTATGCAACAACGGTACGCTAGATCCAAACCCTCGAACTTATATGCCGGCGAACAAAACACCTATACCCTCCAGAGTTAATCTGCGATAGCGGGGTATCCTTAACCCCTTCAGACTCATATGATGCAGAGGTTGCCAGATTAGCAATAAGAAATAGAGTTCTCTCACTGTTATAATTACCTCTCCAAAATTAGTTTTCTGCCCACAGCTAACTCAAAGACAACTGCAGAGGTTGAAGTAACTAAACTAAAGGTTTCTAAATACCCCTGATGGTAACAAAGGTTTTAAAGTATCCCTAATAGGCTCAAAATCGCGTCATATGTCGGAGAGGGTTAACTGGGCATAAATTTACTCTACTTCAGGCTAACCGGCACTGGTATAGCCTGATAACAAACAAGATGCAAGTTACGTTAAAATGCATAAAAAGGAATCTATGGAAAGATCAATTAAATCACTGCAAGATTTAATACCGGTACAATAAAAAGATGCTTCAATACATTTTCTCTAAACAACAATAAACTCTTCACTCCTATCTGAAAGAAAGTGAAGTATAGTCCTACAGCATAGACCTGGAAACTTCTGAAGAAAGTCTGATGCTCATAAGATGCTCGTATCTTAAACTATATAAAGGCAGGAGGCAGGACACCACACGTGTAAATCGAATAGGCCTACACTAAAAGATAGGACATATAATGTTAACCGACACAATGGTAGCAATGCTCGACACTAAAAGAAGTACTTCCTCATCAACGAAACAGTCTGCTATGGTTGTGCGGCTCAGCAACAACCTAGACTAATAAATGCTGTGAATAATAATGCACACATATCAAAGAGCTTATATTAAATACTAACAAGTGTCTACTCGATTAATAATGTCTAGCTAGGATACTCTAGGTAAGGAACTGGGGTTGAGCAAGACAGGCTCGTAGCCTAGCGATGTCCTTAAGACTGCCTCCTTTAACCCGTACAGCCCCAGCGACGCGCCTGACGCGTCGGCGATGTATGTAACGCACAGCCCCAGAGACGCGCCTGGCGCGTCACCCTAATTGCGCCGACCGTAACCTCAGGTGTAGCCACTCAAGAGGGCTCAGATTTGTATGGGAACTGTGTACGTATCCCACGCAACCGTGCCGATGGTTGAAAACTCTCAAAGTCCACGTGCGTGCACGTGAGCGCGCAATAACCTGTTTTTTGGGGTAATTGCCTTCAATTTTTTACTCTTGTAAAATACGTTTTCGGGGGCTCTGTAGGACCATTCTTTAAGCTTTTTGAGCGTTTTTTCGTGGTTTTTCCTTCATTCCTAACCCATTCGCTATTGTTTCTGGAATAAAACAATTTTTTGAAAACCGGCCGGGTTCTGGTGAACAAACATTACAAAACTAGCCGGGGCTGGACGGGTTAAGTTACGTTAATTGACGAGGGGGCTCTCTTGATAGATCCAGATCACAAGTATCTGGTTCTATCCTGGCGACCCTCTAAAGACAAGCAAAGAGGCAGCAAAGTGTGGAACTGGTACAGGCCAAAACCCTCAGTCAACACAATGCTGCACTCGCAAAGGACGCAACCGAAAAGACAACCCAGGCTACGGTACCACAGGACCGGTCGAAGTCGTGTAGGTATAAGCAAACCGTACACACATCGGAGACAACGACTACAGTTACCCTATCCCAGTCTAGCATTAAATAAAAGAGCAGAAACACTAAATCAATAATGGAGACACACAAAGTTCTTAACCTATACTAACTAAGAACCCTCAAACCTATTTTAAGTATATGTAAATATCTCTGAGGACGGCGCATGCAATACAATGGGCCGGCTATGAAAACCGTATGCAGAACCCAAGGGGAGTGTTGTGCAGTTAATAAAGGTTAGAGTATGGAAAGAGAGAATCGAGTGAGAGAAACAGTGATAAAGGTGGTGATCGGGAGAGAGTATGCTAAGGGATGTTAGAAGCACGCGCGCCAAGCCTGTCCTGACGAGGACAGCTCCTGGGGACCCTCATGGAGGAGGTTAGTTACACAGGAGCCCGCAAAGGCGCGATGGTCGGCCAATCACTGGCCGAGACGTCACAAGACAGGAGGCGCCACAGGACACAGCCAGACACTACCCCCTCGCTCTGAAAGTCTTTCTCATTCCCACGCTGGTACTATTATCACTACTGTTGATATAAAATATAACCCGTTGTCACAGACGAAAACAAAGACCACCACTGGACTGTCTGTGACAATGCGATTACTAGGAAAGAAAGAACATTCTCTGATAACTGTAGCCTATTTCGATGTCCCTGGCGTAGTGGCTAACGAGAGGCAATTCTGCCAACGCTGGTAGACATCACACTCGACACACTAGGTACCGTTGTTGCTGAAGGAATATATGCTTGTAAATGTATATGTGCATACAGTATGTACGCATGTGGGACTTGTGCGTCGAGTGTATATAATTACCATTCGGTGCATGCCTCAACACTCTGGGAAACGTTGATAAAGGGGTGTCAATGTTGTGTGTATGTGTGAGTGTGCATGTACAGTATGTGTGAGTGTGCATGTATGTGTAAGTGTGCATGTATGTGTGAGTGTGCATGTATGTGTGAGTGTGCATGTAGGTGTGAGTGTGCATGTATGTGTGAGTGTGCATGTATGTGTGAGTGTGCATGTAGGTGTGAGTGTGCATGAACAGTATGTGTGAGTGTGAATGTATGTGTGAGTGTGAATGTATGTGTGAGTGTGCATGAACAGTATGTGTGAGTGTGCATGTATGTGTGAGTGTGCATATATGTGTGAGTGTGCATGTACAGTATGTGTGAGTGTGCATGTATGTGTGAGTGTGCATGTATGCGTGAGTGTGCATGTATGTGTGAGTGTGCATGTATGTGTGAGTGTGCATGTATGTGTGAGTGTGCATGTATGTGTGAGTGTGCATGTATGTGTGAGTGTGCATGTATGTGTGAGTGTGCATATACAGTATGTGTGAGTGTGCATGTATGTGCGAGTGTGCATGTAGGTGTGAGTGTGCATGTACAATATGTGTGAGTGTGCATGTATGTACGAGTGTGCATGTAGGTGTGAGTGTGCATGTACAGTATGTGTGAGTGTGCATGTATGTGCGAGTGTGCATGTAGGTGTGAGTGTGCATGTACAGTATGTGTGAGTGTGCATGTATGTGCGAGTGTGCGCGTATATGTGTGAGTGTGCATGAACAGTATGTGTGAGTGTGCACATATGTGTGAGTGTGCATTTATGTGTGAATGTGCATGTCAGTGAGTATTGTGCGTATGACATACACGTCTCAACCATATATTAAATTACTCAGTATTACACCAACTACCGCGCAGTAATATGAAGGAAGGAAATAATTAAAAGCTATATATAACCAGCATTAATGTAAGTACCGATTATCACAAAAGCTATATATAACCAGCATTAATGTAAGTACCGATTATCACAAAAGCTATATATAACCAGCATTAATGTAAGTACCGATTATCACAAAATTAATGAAGAATTTGAGCTTAATAATTGTGCAAGATATTTATTATAAATATGTCAATATTTTATTAAAGCAACTTTTCCATTACATTCGTAGAGAACCTTTCAAGAGAAAACAAATAAGCAAACAATGCGTGAACGGGTACCTTTTGCCATGTCTTCTATATTTAACTACCAAATATTAGTAACCATCTCAACAAATAAGGTGACAAATCGCATTTGTTTTATTACCCTACTTTTGTAAGATTGGGTACAGTTTCTTTCCCCAGTGAAATATATATAAAACACTTTCTACAGGTCTTATCTGCATGACTAACAAATTAGTTCGGTATCATAACAATTAAGGTTACAAAACACCATTCTTTATCCATAGACAACAATGAGTTTCTTAGGGTTGGGCACTTAATTTTGACTTTAAAGTTGACATTTGGTGGGTCATTTCCATCTGCATACCTAATGTCACCTCCATATCTCAAATAATACGGCGTCAAATAACAGCCCACCTCTGATTCCCAAGAAACAACAATAAGTACAACCAGAAGATCAATAACAATACTATCAATACTAACAATAACAGCCATTCGTTCAACAACAACAACAACAACCATTCGTTCATAAACTTTCCTCTTCTTAGGCAAAACTAAAATAATGCAGATTAATATAGTTGTTCAATGTAAAGTGTACGAAATACTACTGTATTATATCTTCTTCTAAAACTGCTTTGCTTTAGAATTATTTGTAGCATCCGACGGCAGTTTATTACTTGTAGGGTAGACCCGATGTTTGCCTAAGTGGTCTATTGGATCCATTATGAGGGTCAAATTTTACTTTCAATTCTTTCGCAATTGATTCACATATCAGAAAATCTCTTCAGGACTTTTCAGACGGTTGCTAGCAAAAGTATATTCCATACTTTAACGAGCAATTTTAGAGTAATGGCCATGCGTGAATTATGGAAGGTTTCTATATTCCTGTCTAAGGTCTTGCTCCATCCTCTAGCCCTTTATATTTGTACTGTAGCATTTATTGTTCTTATTGTTAAGGTCAGAGAGAGAGAGAGAGCATGGTGCGAGAGGAAGATATAAGACAGAAAATGAGACAGTATTATGAAGACATGATGAAGGTGGGTGGGTGTGTGTGAGTGTGGTGTGTGACAGAGAGAAAGTGTGTGTGTGTGTGTGTGTGTGTGTAGATTGATAACTAAAGTTCGTGCTGGTGTTACAAGAAAGACATAGTACGCCCGCGCGTGGCTGTGACAGTGAATAAAATATGAGATTGATAAATTGTTGTGTAGCTTATTACCTCCGTCAACGAAGTTGGACAGAGATTATGTTTTCGCGCCCGTTTGTTTGTCTGTCTGTCTGTCTGTCTGTCTGTCTGTCTGGCTGGCTGTTTGTAAACAAGATATCTCACAATGTTATGAACCGATTTTCATGAAATCTGGTGAGCAGATAGGATATACACCAAGGAAGAAGTGATTCCATTTCGGAAGTTATCCGAAGAGCTTAATGAAATTTGGTGGGCAGATAGAATTTTCGCCAAGGAAGAAGTGATTCAGTTTAGGGGGTGATTCAGATCATATTCAAAACCAGCGTAGGCAGAGATATGCGCTCTACCGAGGGCCCCTCTAATATATTTTCAATCAAGGAGAGTATGAGACTGTTAATGAGTGAGTGTGTGTGTCTGTGTGAAAAGATATGAATGTGTGCGTGTCTGTATGAGAAACTGATTGCAGTGTGAACAAATATTAAGTGCGTATGTAGGTGATTAACTGAGAGAGAGAAAGAGGGAGGGAGTTAGTGTGAGACAATATAAGTGAGTAAGTGTTTGTGAGGGTATGCAAATGTAGGTGAGAGTATGACTGTGTGGTGTGGGATCTCTTAATGTTGTACAGAGAGTGTATATATATATACTGGTATATATATATATATATATATATAGTGTTAGTGTGTGTGTGTGTTTGGTGTGGGAGCCTTGAGAGTGCTGTGAGAGCGAGCAAACCGTGACCGGAAGAAAGAGAGAGTCGTGATGGGAGGGAGAGCGAGGACGAAAATGAGGAGAGAGTTACAAGAGTTACAAGGAATAGTTAGTATCTCGGAGATCTTGCGGTCCATTCCGAGGAGATACTCGAAGTGGAAGGAGAGAGACTGTTTAGTGCACTATACTCATTACATAGTGTGCAAAATACGATCTACTCTCTTTTTGAACTGCTCCACTGAAGAACTGTTTATAACTTCTAAGGGGAGTTTGTTCCAAGTAGAACAGATTTAATTTGTGAAAAAGTTTTCACAAATACGAAAGAGACAGAGAGAGAGAGAGTTACAAGAAGTAGTTAGAATTTCAAAGATTTAGCAGTATATTGCAAGGATATACTCTAGATTCTAGAGTATCTCCTTGGAATATACTGCACTTTGCAATCTCTCTTTTCCGTCTAGAGTCTAGAAGGAAAAGAGGGATTGCAAAGTGCAGTAGGGTACACTGATTGCTAAGTGTGCAAAACATGGTACCGGTATAGTCTCCTTTTACACTATTCTACTAAAAAACAATTTACAACTTTCAAGGGAAGTTTGTTCCAGATTAAACAAATCTTGTTCGTAAAAGGTTATCTACAGAGGTTGTGCTAATGCTAAACCTTAGTTATCCGGTCCAGCAATTGTTATGTATTTTATTCATATACAGGCTAAACATCTTGCTATTGTTCACATTGTCAAACCTATTAAGTAATATAAAAAAAAAAAAATTGTTGGCTTCGTACACTACGCATTGCCAACGAAAAGAAAAATATATACAATTGGGAAACAGTCTAACATTGAGAGAGAGAGAGAGAGAGAGAGAGAGAGAGAGAGAGAGAGAGAGAGAGAGAGAGAGAGAGAGAGAGAGAGAGAGAGAGAGAGAGGGGGGGGGGGGGGAGGGGCAAGGACGACAATGAAAGAGTGTTACAAGGATGAGTAATAGTATCTCAAAGACCATGCGATCCATTTCGTGGAAATATTATGATTTGGAAAAGGAAGATACTGTATAAAAACAGATGAGCTAAATACAGAAAGAGAGGTATTGTGTAGAGGGTGTGTATGTGTGTGTGTTTGTGTGTGTGTTATGTGTGTGTGTATGTGTTATAAGTGTGTGTGTTGAGAAAACGAAAGTACCCTGTGTTTGTGTGTGGGCTATGTGTTGCAATGAGATAATTGTGAGGTTGTTTGTAAAAAAAAGGCGTACATTATACAGTATATATATTGTGTATATGTGTGTGAGTGTGGTACAAAGAGAACGTACAGTATATATCAATGTATACGTGTGTAGGCTGTTTTGTAATGCGAACATTTTTGTGGTTGCATGTATGGAGGTGTGTGTGTGTGTGTCTTAGAGAACGAATATACTCTATGCATATGTGTGTAGGTTGTGTTGCTTGGAGAAATTGTTGTGGTTGTCTGTATGGAGGTGTGTGTGAGCGTGTGACACTGTGAGTGTGTGGCCATGAGTGCATTCCGGCAGGTTTGTATGTATGTATGTATGCGTGTGCTGGACAGTTTGCGAAAAGAATGTGTCAGTAAGAAAATGGAACGTCTGGGAGAAACAAGACTGGCTTAAAAGAAAACGGTGGCAGTACAGTTATACTCAAAAGTCACTTGGATATTTAGTCATTCTGGCTGACAACTAAAGGGACATCCTACAAAAGGGGTGGCGAACCAAATTGGCTGTGCTCCAATGTCACCACATTATATCTCTATCACATCTTCCAGGTTTCAGAAGTTTGGACTAGTTAATACTCTCAAGCAAATTTCCTTTTACCAGGATGGTCACGGTTTCGTATCCTAACCCAATCCAGTCTAACTGAACGTAACCGTTAAGTTGAGTTAGGTTAGGTTGGAAATTTCACGAGGCCACGTTAACACTTTAAATATTTCTTTCTCTCTTGATAAGGAAAATAAAGGACTCTACTCCCCAACAAGACTGAGCGAAAGTGTAATTACCGTACAAAGGATTACATTATGTGTGCTAAAGATTATGTTTTACCAAAAGTTGAACACATAATACGGAACTCCACTTTTAATCGTAACTGAATTTTCAGTTAAAAATTCGGAGGCCTCTTAGGACTTAACATGTAAATATAGTCATTGCCATCATTGTTCATATATCACGTGTATATATTAACCCTGTTAGTGTAGCATGAGCAGTTCCTTCATTCTATTTTGGTTATTAAGCGATTTTATTCAGCCTAGAAAATAATTTTGAAAGTCAGAAGGTTCAATGAGACATACTTGAACCAACTAATTGATTCTTAGAGGTGCTTCCTAAACTGAGTAAAATCGATAAATCGTGTAATGATACCCAAACTACAATGAAAATAAGGCATCGTATGATAGGGTTAATTAATCAATATGTTTTACTACTTGAAGTACCGTAAGTAAATTTACCAATATACTGTAGGCTATATCAATGATTATATTCTATATACTGAAAACTTGAATTTTCACCGATTTGTATAACTGAATGGACCCACTTTTGACGAGTGGCAGACCCTCGGCAATAAAATACAACCCCTTGAGAATATGATGAATGGATGTATGTTATCAAGGTCAGCTCTGTACGCTCTCTCTCTCTCTCTCGTTCTCTCTTTCTCTCTCTCTCTACTGTTGATGATGGAGGGTCATCTGGACCTATCCCTGCTACTGATCTGGATGGTAAGCCTGAAGTCATTTCTGAATTTATCATAAAAACAGTACAAGCTTTAAATACAGATACGATTGAAACTAACATCAAACCACTAGTTATCATTCTAAAACAAAAATAGCTAATTTGCCTAGCTATTCCTTGTTGTCTTCTGATGAACTAAATGTCACCACTACATATCCTGTGTTAAATACCGGTATTCATTTAGGTTATAGTGCTAAAACCAATTTGGCTAACCATGCTGATGCTGTAACAGCTTGCCGCCACACCAAATATGATATTAATGTCATTTGCCTCCTTTAACCATTCCGTAACTCAAATATTCAATAGGCCTACTTTCCTAAAATTAGGATCTCGGTCTTACTATTGCAAAACTACAAATAGACTAGTCCTACTCATGTATATCCATAATAACGTTCCATATAGCATGATCTGTACAGGTTCCCTACACCGATAGTAACCAATATCAAGTGGTAGAAAATACGGCTAATGATGGTGTATTTATGTATGCAGTGCGTGTATCACTATAGGAAATCTTGACCAATTTAAAAAAAAAAAATAATAATAATTTCTATGTAAGTGATTATAATGCTCGTTGAGTCCACTCCTGACTATAATGATAATGGTAGAACATTGGTTAACCCGGGAACGGCGAGAACACTCTTAAGAGATTTTGGTGGGCAAAGGCGACGATCCTCTTAAAGGTGAATTACGGAGGCAGAATAAAAAAGATGAGGTACTCACATGAACCAAACTATATATGAATATAGTTATCCACAAATATACCAGACACTGATAGTTAGACATAATTCATATGAAAAAATTTATAATAATAACAATACTCGAAAGCAAATAGGCAACTATTTTTCGCTACGATGATAGGCACATCGTCTGCTGGCGTCACCTGTAACCACAACAAACATGACATGAGGTAGAGGTCTCACAGATTCTCCCTATCCCTAGTCTCTCTATTCACGATGATGAGCAAAATGGGAACAAATTATGATTATGAAGTGCTGGTTCCTGATGTATCATTTACACAGTATATTGTATTAATCCACAGCAGACCATACAAAATGTCTACGTCCATCAATAGGCTATAATTTAGAAATACTTTGGGAGTTAAGAATTAACCGTGGGGTTCTTGGTTGGATTTTCTCAGATAGGGATGTGGTTGACGCTCTGTATAAAAGGGTTTGGTTGATTACATCAGGCAAGGTTTACCTTGATGATAAAGGCTAGACTAGGGCTACACATTTCGATCATTCTTACCTTGGTATGAGATGCTTACATAGCCTAGGCTAGACAGTTCGTCATTCTTACCCTGTTATGAGATACTTACATTTAGAAATTTCGAAGCACAGTTAGCCTAGGCCAGGGGTCGGCAACCTGCGGCTCAGGAGCCGCATGCGGCTCTTTCAGGACACTTGTGTGGCTCTAGAAGCTTCAAAAATAATCATTCTTCCTTCAAAATGAAGGCATCATATAACACATTCAAGGCACTGGTGATGGGCTGGTCTATCAGAGTGAGAACTGAGCAATCTCTGCCATACCCATAGCTTAGTCTGACTGTTCCTTTTACTTTTATATTTTCTAGATCTCAAGTGACGGCGTCTCTTCCGTGGATTGACCTCCCAGTCTACCTAGATTGGAAGCCAAAGCGCCACATTTTTTCCTTTGCCCCTCAACTTTCTCTTCATAATTGCTGAGGGGCACAGGGCCCTGGGTGGGGCTTTGGTTTCCCGGGCGTTTCCGCACCCTCCTCAGCTCTCCGCCATGGAGTGGCTTCGGTCACCCAGGCTTTATTGTGGTCGGCAGTGAGGGTTCTGTGGGGGCGCACGGTTATGGCCTTGGCCTTGCTCGGGGCCTTGGGGCTGTTCGGCCAGGCAGCTTGGGGAACAACAACAACAACAACAACATTCAAGGCAACATTAGATTTGTTTATTCAACTTCGAAAAAACGTATAGGTATCAATCGTTATGATTTCTAAAAATGTGACGCATGTCTTTCCTAAGCTTGTGAATACCAGGATATTGAACATTATCACTATAATTTGTTTAGTTCAGAAGTAGGGTATATTATCTTATTTCTGAAATACTGTAGATTTTGGTTGATGAGACCAATTTTTTGTTTATTGCGGCTCCGACAGTACAACATTTTTATGAAACTTTAACAAAATGGCTCTTCTAGCTTTAAGGGTTACTGACCACTGGCCTAGACCTACATTCTAAAACAGGGCCGGATCCAGGACTTTTGAAAAGGGGGAGCGAGGTGTTGAGAAGGGACTATGAGGGGTGTCGCCCCCGGGCCGTCGACGAAACACCATAGACGTGACTCAAACATCAGATATTCATGTTATTTTTCTAGTTAGGCCTTGTAACTTTTCGTCGATATGCCAATACAAAACATAATAAAGTTTGTAGCAGCACTACTTCAGAAACACTAGGCTATATCAATGATCCATACAAAAGTTATTCATGTATTCCAAACCTCCTAGGATAGCCTATATCCTGTAGATATTAGAACTGTGCCACTGGAAGAATTGTCAGTCGAAGTAAATATTAATTTTAATGTTCAACCAGAACTAAGCCTAGGCTATAGTCTTATACACATTAAATTCCTGAAAGCCACCTAACTTTATGATGATATCTGACTACTGACAGTTAGGCCTACATGACTTGCCTTTGCACCTCCTCACCGAACACTAGCCTTGTGAGGGCCCTGGCCCAGTGGGCTAGTATAAAATAAACACATCAACAACAACAATCCAGAATGCTTCTCTAAAATACGTCTGGTCTGGCTTCAAGTAAAACTAAATTAATCAAAATATTCTCACTGTATTGCTTTGAGTGAGCTTTGGCATAATTCACTGGTGCCCTAGAAAGATTATTATACCATAGTCACACAGTTCGCCATTATTAATGAATAAATGTCACAGAGGGTATCATCCCACCTTTACCTATATGGGTTTGTTTACCGTCTTCAAATTCTCCCGGTCTCAGTTTACGTCACGAGCCTGCATAGCCAATCAACACACACCTTCTCTCCCAGCTGTTTTCTGTCAGCAAGCTTCAACTACGTGCCAGAAAAACAATTATTGCATATTTGTATTATTAGAAGGTTTATTTATAGCACCGTAACGTTCAGTAATGCAACATATCTTGACCATTACTATATTGTAAAATATTAATTGCAGCACTGATTTGCTTCCGTAATTCACCTTTAAGAGGTAAGGCCAACAAAAAAACTTTTAAAAGGCCCCAGTAGCACTTAAAACAAAATAAATGGTGTTTAAGTGAGATAATTACCCTCCATACCTCCTATCACTCCTCCACACTGTCAAAATCCCCCCCCCTTCAATTATCACCTATTTTCCTCTTATTCCTTTGTTTATCGGTTTATTTACCGCGCCAACATCTCCAATCCGGTTCTAAGGTGTGGTGCTAGACCTAGCAACAGTGTGGCGTGAGAGAATGAGAGAGGGAGCCACTGCCTCAGTGTGCCTCTAGGCTCGAGAGAGGGAGGGTGTACGTCGCGTCCGCCTCAGATTTCATGAATGAACGGTCGGCAATAATTCGCAATTTTGACCCTCTAAACACTATTCCCACTTGTTTTATTGCTGTTACTTGTTAATATCTTCATATTAAACGTAAAATAGGCACATATGAATAAGTAGTAACGATATTTATCGTAAAATGACGATTTTAGGCAGGAATGAGGCCTACTATTGTCACCTGGTGGTAGGGTGTTCATTACACACAGCTCGTCTTTAAGGGGTTAAGCATGTCTACTCCCATGGTCTAACAGTCTACCCTCTCTATGGTCCTACTAATCTTCATGGGGCCGCATTGATTACCGGTAATCAATAGGCTTTAGTGTACTTCACACTAACGCAAAAGCATAAGTGGTCAACGACTTTCTCTTAGACCATCTCGCCATATTAACTGAATATACAATTACCCAAACCAATATTGTTCCCCACTAATGAAATGAGATAAAAATGAGATACAAATGCCAAAAAAATACCACCGCCTGTTATCGTGATCAATTAGCTTCCTAGTGTATCGCTATTGATGTCACCAGTTTCTATGAAGAGCTTGTTCAATTCACTACAGCTCTTTACAATTCACAATTCCGCTAGGAAGAGGGCTGTGTTTTGGCTCGAATATTCCTTGATTTTGGCCATCACTCTTTCAACTCTGGGAGAGGCACTCGTCACAGGCAGTTTTGCCTTTTGTCTCCCTCATCCACATAGAGAAAAATATATAAATAAATATAATGGCTGCCTCTATGACCTTGAACACCAATACCAAAGTTGTTTGCAGAGCCAAAATGAAAACACTCATAAAATGTCTAACATCATTCAGTCATTCTCGTTCTACATAATGACAAAGCAATACTAGATGAGAATACTTTGTTTGGCAACTGTACCTTACATGAAACATTAGTAGTAATGTAAACCAATGTTTAAAATATATATGTACCATATATAGCACTTCCCCTCTCTCTTCCTACGCACCAGTTTCCAAATCCATGTCTTGTAATACGGTACTCATTTGACATGGACCCCTATAAGCACTACTTACTGTTTATCATATCTATAAGCACTACTTACTGTTTATCAAATGTTTGTTCACTTCTGCTACCATCAGATCTCTATCTATCTATCTATTGCCTGACGCCGTGATCCCCGAAGGGGTGGCCACGAACGAACCGCCCCCATGCACCTCTGTCCCCAGTCAGTCGACGCCCCTCCCCCCAACCAGCACCGCCTTCGTTCATGTACTTCCTCACTCCATCCTTCCACCTCTCATTCGGTCTACCTCTCCCTCTTTTTCCCTCCACCTCGCTCTCGTACACCCTCTTAGTCATTCTCTCGCTTTCCATACGTTCCATATGGCCGAACCATCTCAAGTTGTTCCTTTTCACACTTTCCAGCACATCTACCTCCACACCACACCTCCTTCTTACTTCCTCATTCGTCTGTCTGTCCCTCCATGTAACTCTGCATGCACTCCTTAAGTAATTCATTTCCACTGCTCTCACTCTTGGTCTGAGTCTCTCAACCAACGTCCATGCTTCGCTTCCGTAAGTCAGTGTCGGGATTACCACACTGTCATGCAAGGACTTCTTCACTTCCATACTGACCACCCTATTTCTTGTTACTGCTTTTAGCGTTCATACAACCCTCTTCCCCTGTTGTACCCTCTCCCGCACTTCTTCATCCATAGTCCCATCTTTACTCAACACACTGCCCAGATACTTAAAAGAGTTGACGATCTCCATAGCCTGACCGTTCAGCTTCACCTCACACTCTGTGACTTCACCCCTTTCGAAGACCATAACCTTGCTCTTCCCCGCATTTACCTTCAAATTCCGTTTTTCGCACACTGTTCCAAACTCATTTACCAGACCCTGCAACTCCCATTCATTATCACTCATCAGAACTGTATCATCCGCAAACAGCAGTATAGGTAGCTTCCACTCAATTCCCTCCCTTTTCAGCAATACACCAACATCCACTGCTCTTGATAGTATTTCTTGCATGACTCCATCCATATATACAGTAAACAACCATCAGATGATTATGGTTAATTTAAGAGTAACTTCATGCAATGGGGGGGGGGGTTCACAAAGGGAATTATAACCCTTCTGTTTACAGCAGGCCTTCTGAGCTGTGAGCTAGATTGGGTCGTGTTAGGGTATCCACAGAATATAATGAACACCGTCTTCTGTTGAGAGGGTATAACCTGCATCATGTGTTTACTATCCTATTGTGCATACTATGTAGGTACAAGCGTATATTAACTTCTTTTAGGTACCGTATCTTGCTAATTATATATATATATATATATATACCGGGTATATATATATATATATATATATATATATATATATTGCCAGACGCCTTACGCTCCAGTATGAGGGTGGCCATGCACAAAACGCCCATAAGTGGACCTGTCCCCCGTGAGAAGGACTACCCGTGCCAGTTTATTCAAGGATTTACAGGATTGACCGTTTAACTTAGGGTCAGTCCGACTCAGAGTCCCTCTGTGTATCTTTTTAGCACTATTTTTTCAACAGTGGTGAGTGGCTAGTCCATTCACCCACCTGTTTCACCCTTTGGTGAGCAGAAAGGATTTGTACAAGTTTTAATTCCCTAGATGGGTTGCCAAACAAGTCCAAGTCCCATCCACCCGGAATTGTATAAGGTTGTCCCTAGATGGGTTGCCGACCAAGGCTGACAAGTCCTATCCATCCAATATATATATATATATATTTTTTTTTTTTCCTGTACATTCCTGCCCGTGATATATCCCTATTGTCTGTTCCATTCATACACACTAGTACGGTAACAGTACTCCTAACCTATTGTACCTTAAACCTTTGAGGATCAGGACAGTGAATCACAGTATTAGAGGTGTTGTCCAAAGTGAATAACCACGCAAATCGTGTGGGTAAACTGTTGAAAATGTGTTACTATATAATTATGTGATCCGCGTGCAAACTGGGTTACGATAAGCTTTCGTTGTGGTAAAGCAAATACATTTGTTGCCAATGTTGGGTTCAGTCAGGCAGGCTCACCCGCTCAGCTCAGAGAACCATGGGTGTTCTTAGATTTGTGGGGACAGGTAGGCGGCGAGGTTCAGTCCCTTAGCTCTTTAAACAGGACCCCTGCAGAGCGTCCCGGGAGAGTTATAATAATATAAAAACTATTTATAATCTTATATAAGTCCAATACGATTCACTGTCTTTCATAATTATATAGTGGTTACCGGATTAAATTCAACATTTAAGGTGAAACATGGTAAGTTGACCGGAAATAAACCATTACGGTACACGATGCGTATAGAAAAAAATTATACAAAAATATTAGGCCTAGGAAGTTAGTTATCATTTAATTATCTTTATCATGCCTTGTCCTATAGCCTACGTTGATCTATAATACGTGGTTGTGTAATTCACAGGGTGTGTGTAAAATAGTGTACAATTTTACTGAGCAATACTTTTATATGAAATATGCATCTAAAACAAAATATTGACGATAGACAAATTTGGTCGGATTTTTGGAAAGTACCGGTACATGAGATATACCGGTACTTGTTATTTCATGTGTAAAAAATTAATGTCATTACTCAAAACTTTGACATACATCCATGCAAAGTCAGATGATTCCCCAAAAGCAACTGATTTATGTAGTCGGCATAAATTTTTAATATGATCAGTTAATGTTTTGTCGGTTTTCCTACGGTAATATTCTAGATTTGCCTTTCCTCTAGCTTTTGAGATATAATGCATTGCAGTAGACGCAATTATTGAGGGGGAAAACCGTTCATGAATTAACATTTTTGGTCCCGGCGCCACATTCAAAATCACGAGTATAAGCTTTACTTATACAGTATATTCATATTAAAAAACTATTGATTATGAACAAATTCTGATGACACCATTGGAAAGCATGTGAAACAATCGTATTTCATGTAAAACAAATCTAATTGTGACTAGTTTAATGCCAGAGAACAATTAATTTTGTTTTCATTGAACAAATACATTTATGAAATATCGAATATCTTTATAGTTACTGTATATTCAGCCATATTATAGTATGGGCTCTCCTCCTTCTTGTAATGTAAACTCGTTACAGTAGACGCAATTATTGTGGGTTTAAACAGAGCGATATTAAATAGTTTCTTTTCGCGCCATCCATTGAGAGCCTGATGAAACAAAGGATCTGAAATGTAACTAAATGTAAGTTTCTCTGAAGCTCAGAGTGTTCAATATCTGCAATATATCTTCCAATATTTTACCCTTCTGACTACTGTATCATCGCACTACCTACTTAATCCTATTATTAACTATGTACAGTAGGCCTATCGTAAGTTTATGCCTTATATATTCTTTGGAATTTACTTTCTATAATATTATGAAAAACGTGTCACGATAAATATACTACGATACATCCTTCTCTCCTATTCAATCGTCCTTCTTGTATATTATGTTATACCCTTTAAAACGCTGTCAATAATTTTAAAGGATATCTTTACCCTATTAGACGTAATACTTCCTGCGTTCACCTCTATCTTGATTAATTTATCACCCTCTGTTCTGCCATTTATAACTCATCTGTAATAGGGTTCTCTTCCATAGTCATAACCTGTGTTCTAATTCAGATTCATAATACAATACGTACATAATATGCGCCATCACCTTCTGTCCCTCTTCGATATTATTTTTGTTTTCATCATTTACGCATTCGTTAACCCCTCTTTGGCGGAACCCGCCTTAAGTCAGTTAGAGAGCCAAGGCCTAAAAAGCGGGGCCCGCCTTATGTCGTATGCGATTTTTAGCACATAATCGGCTCTGAGAGAGAGTCCGAGCGGTGGGAGGAGCTCTGACCGTTCGGCATGGACCCAGTCCCGCCACTGACGGTTACATCACATCCCACCATATCCCTGGTCCCGCAATACAGGGTAAAAACTGACGAAATTACTGTATTTTAGGGATTTTCCCTTTGTGTTGCACGATCGTTGCAAGAGAACCCTTAGTCGTACAAGGATGGTTCAGGTGTCATTGGAAAGCTCAATTATCGCCCTTTCACGGATACATAATTGTATTACGCTCTGGCTCTTCTTTATGCATGAAAAAGAGCGTGGAATGAAGCTCGTTTAGGGTAAAACTAGCCGCTTGGCAGGTAGTAGCGTTACAAAACTAGCCGCTCGTTGAGTGTTAATATCTCTCTTACTTACAGCGTACCTGTTTCTGTAATATATAAGCATACATATGAAATTTGGTGTGCGTACAGCTACCAACGAGAATGCTGGCCTCCCTATATAAGATAGTTTAGAAAAAGAATCTGCCGTTTTTATTAATTTCCTTTCTACATATTGACGTAAGGGAGCCCACCCCGCTTTTTTTCTCTTTCTCTCCCTCTCTCTTTGGCTTGTATCCATTCGGCCCCATTCAGCCTACTGTGTTAAGACGTTTACCCCCATCCAGGTGTCAATATTTTCCTGGCGAACGGTAGCGAGCCAGCATATATAGGCCTATATAGATATTATGTTTTTTACAGCAAGCTAAATTTGTAAATTTTTCGATAGAAAACTGTCTCCGGCGAAGCCGGATTTCTCCATACAATGCTGGCTCGCTATCGCTCGACAGGAAGAAATCGACACCTGGATGGGGATAAGCATTTTAAAACAGTTGGCTGAATGGGGCCGAATAGACACAAGCCAGGGAAAAAGAGAAAAGGAGAGAAAGATACAAAAAAAGCCTGTGACCCCCTTTAACCAGCATAACATTAGTTGAGCCACATTTGTATTAATTATGTACATTTCTCATCTCTCCATACCGGTACCCTTATTCTCTCTACTAGTTTCCTTATCAACCTCCATCTTTATGAGTACGACTTTTGGCCTCCTTCTCTCATTGATGTACCTTTCAAGCGTACAGTCTGGACCTTCCTTAAGGGGAGATGGGCCGGTTTTCTGGACCACATTCTCCCTCGTGTTTAACCCAATTTAAATTTTGAGATTTTAAGATCTTCGGCCTATTAGTTTGACGATTTTAACACCTTTCGCCCCATTTCGTTGTCAGTTTTAAGACCTTTCGTGCCATTTAGGTGTCGATATTTTTCCTGGAGAATGACAGCGAGCCTGAAATTTTAAGAGGAACCGGCCTTCGGCCGGGACATTTATCTACCAAAAAATGTACAAATATATCTTGAAGGGGGGTCTAGGGTGTGTTTTTCTAAGCTTGATGGAGGTTTAGCGAGGAAACTAAAAAAAAAAAAAGGGATTACATGAATTAATAGTCCATAAAAACGGCTCATCTCCCCTTAAATACATCATCGATCACACTCCCCTTTGATTACATCACTCTCTTACCTAACCTTATCTCAATATTTAATTAGCTTGATCCTCCATTGACACTCTCTTCCCCAACCCCTCACTAGCAATAGGCTCGTCTTCAGTCAGTTCTCACATTCCAATCACTATATCCTTTCACTTCTAAAACTATATATACTTTAAGGCGGGTCACCGGATTTGTTCATCTTTCTCTCCTTTTCTCTCTTTCCCTGACTTGTATCCATTCGGCACCATTCAGCCAACTGATTTAAGACGTTTATCCCTATCCAGATGTCGATTTCTTCCTGGCGAGCGATCGCGAGCCAGCATTGTATGGAGAAATCCGGCTTCGCCGGAAACATTTTTCTATCGAAAAATGTACAAATATATCTTGCTGTCAAAACAAAAATATATACTGATATAGGCTATGCTGGCTTGCTACCGGTCACCAGGAAAATATTGACACCTGGATGGGGGTAAACGTCTTAAAACAGTAGGCTGAATGGGGCCGAATATATACAAGCCAACGAGAGAGGGAGAGAAAGATAAAAAAAAAAAAAAAAAAAAGCGAGGTGGGCTCTCTTAACCCATTGTGCTATAAATGTCCAGTGTACATCCTTACAGCAACTTAGTCCCCTCTATCTCTGTTACCGGTAACCCATCAATATTATGACTATTGTGCCATCTGTTTAAGGGGGGATGGGCCGGTTTTCTGGACCACTTTTCCCCTCATGTTTAGCCCCATTAGTTTTCAGATGTTAAGATGTTTGCCTATTAGTTAGTCGATTTTAAGACCTTTCGCCCCATTTCGTCGTCAATATTAAGACTGTTCGTGCTATTTAGGTGTCGATTATTTCCCTGGCGAACGATAGTGAACCTGTAATGTTGGAAGAACCGGCCTTTGGCCGGAACATTTTTCTACCGAAAAATTTACAAATTAATCTAGAAGGGGGATCTAATGGATGTTTCTTTAAATTTGATGGAGGTCTAGGGAGGAAACTAGACAATTAATGAATACATGCAAAAATCGCCCAAAAAGTGAACCATCCCCCCTTAAACTAATGACAAATGTTAATGAGCTCCTACGATTTTAATTATGCAAATATACCCATTTACTGTAGATTGATGTTCAGGTCACATCAGCTATACATCAATATACACATTTAAAAAAAAAAAAAAAAAAAAGTGGGGAACAGGCCTGAGTAAATACATACATACATACAATACAAATATATCCAGTACTGGTAATATGGTAGCTGATTTAAGGGGAGATGGTTTACTTTTTGGGCGATTTTTGCATGTATTCATTATTTTTCTAGTTTCCTCCCTAGACCTCCATCAAAATTGAAAAAAACAAACATCCATTAGATCCCCCTTCTAGATTAATTTGTAATTTTTTCGGTAGAAAAATTTCCTGGCCGAAGGCCGGTTCTTCTAACATTACAGACTCACTATCGTTCGCCAGGGAAAAATCGACACCTAAATAGCACGAAAGGTCTAAATATTGATGAAAAAATTGGGCGAAAGGTCTTATAATCGACTAACTAATGGGGGCAAACATCTTAAAATCTGAAAACTAATGGGACTAAACATAGGGAGAAAGTGGTCCAGAAAACCGGCCCATCCCCCCTTAATCTGCACATCAACCTAAATGGATATATTTGCATAAAGAAAATCGCATGAGACCACGATCATTTGTCAGTAGCTTTACCATATTCAATACCGTGCCGTGTGTATCTGTAATTATATAAAAATATTATTATTATTTGCAATTTTCATACTTACTTAATAGGTATGTTACAATGGGCGAGTAAATGTAGGCTACCGGTACCTACATGTACTCGCCCATTGTAATATACCTAATTACATTATAATTACAGATGTATTTGTACTCGTCCCAACCGGTACTATAAACTGTTCATTTCCAGCTGACGGTAAATTGATATACCGGTACCGGTAACTCATTTATTACGAAATAATGTAAGCGAAAGATGTTAATTGTTTGGGACAAACACCACTACTATCACCATCATCACACACACAAGCATACACTCATGGTGATTGCAATACTAGGCCAACCCTATGGGGGGGGGGTGGGGGCTGAAATGGATATATTTTTGCTTAGGTACCGTATTGTAATATGGACAAACTATTCAAAACTAGATTTTTCCCAGGTATAGATAACCCAACCCAGGGGAACTGTACTCTATTTTGCCATCAAAGGGAATGAGCTAAATTTATACATTTTTAAAGTCCACACTGATAAGCGATTAGTTACGCTACGAGGAATAATTTCACGGTTATTTTCTCTCTCCCAGCTATTTCACGCACTGTTTTTTTTTTTTTTTTTTTTTTTTTTTTTTAAACTTGACACGAAAATTACAGAATGGATGCATAGGCCTAATGGATCAAAACTTATCTATGCCTCAGATTTTGACAAATCGAATACGGTACCGGGTACTTGAGATATTTTCAGCCAAAGGATTTTCCTAGTCAACTACCGTACATCAAAACATTAGGTCATAGCGAGAACAAAATAATCTCCATATTGACATGATTGATATTTTATTTAAACAAAAAGAATAATCTTAGAAAATAACTTTAGAAAACAAATCTAGCTCGTGTAACGTTAGTGAACATTACGGGCCAACTACTCTAGCTATTTGGAACTACCGGTACCGGTACCTGTTTCGATGTCTTAGCGGGGTTATTTAGATGTGTAGATTTGCAATTATAATTCGAGCAATATTTGTAGTGTTCCCCTCTAGATCTCCTTCCCAGCTATATAACCCCTCCTCAGACCTCCCTTCAACCTATAAATACAAACGGCCTCCAGATCGCCCCTCAAGATTTAAGGGGAGATGGGCCGGTTTTCTGGACCACTTTCTCCTTCATGTTTAGCCCCATTAGTTTTCAGATGTTAAGATGTTTGCCCCATTAATTAGTCGATTTTCAGACCCTTCGCCCCATTTCTTCGTCAATATTTAGACCTTTCGTGCTATTTAGGTGTCAATTATTTCCCTGGCGAACGATAGCGAGCCTGTAATGTTGGAAGAACCGGCCTTCGGCCGGGACATTTTTCTCCCGAAAAATGTACAAATTAATCTAAAAGGTGGATCCAATGGATGTTTTTTTTTTAAATGTGATGGAGGTCTAGGGAGGAAACTAGAAAAATAATGAATAAATGCAAAAATAGGCCAAAAAGTGAAACATCCCCCTTAATGTGTAGTTTTCCAGTAGAGAATAACCCCAGACGAGTTATCTGCTCAACAGGTGGCGTTGTGTGTATGTAAGTGTGAGAGTCCGAGTGTAGGGGATGAGACAGTGAAGCACGGGAACGAGGTGGCTTCAGAGATGGGGTCGTTTCGGGCCATGAGTGAGCACCGTGCCTCATGTGAAGGCAAGATGGCAGGTGCTCGTTGTACTCTACGTGCTTCACATGTCTCACTCCCTAGACTGGAACAAGACCTCACGGGCTTCACTGTTCATTGTAAAGCGGTGAATGTTAAGGCTCTCAGCCTATGCCCGAGAGGAAGTAAGTTGGGGGGAAAAAAAAAAAAAAACGCAGACCAGTTTCTAATTAACCCCTTCTGTACCGGCGACATCCTCTTGAATTTAATCTGGCGACTATTAGACGATGATATTCAGTTTAAAAAGGGCCTCCAGCAATTAACAGGCTTTCAACTATCTCACTTAACCCTTTTTACTACTACAGATCCTTCTTAAACTGCACACAATCGTCTAAATATAGATAGAATAAAATACAAACGTCGTTGTCGGTACAGAAGATGTTAACTGCAGGCTCGTTATCGCTCACAAAAAAAAATATATATTCCGTTATAGGCCATTAGACTTGAGAACGGTAATCGTGGACAATGTTGTTATGGGGCTGGACAGAGTAGGAGAGGATAATATACTGGTATTGGGTAATTGTAGGAAGTTGCATTGCTTGGGTCATTTAAGCCGTTCAGTATCGGCATCGTCCTTGTCATCATAGTCTGGCAACTATTAGATGATTATATTAAGTTTAGGAAGGACCTCTAACCATTAAAAGGTTACCAACTATCTCAATCCCTTTAGCCACCACAGATCGTTCCTAAGTTGAATAAAATCGTCTAATAGTTGCCAGAATAAACTGAAAAGAACGCGTCACCAGTACGGAACGGGTTAATCACTTCCAGGTTCGTGCATAAAGGCAACTAGGGAGCATATCTTTTAACGTTGTATAGTGAAAAGTTACTTATAATATAGGACTCGGTTTTGGGACTGGGTATGTTAAGTGTCTCGTTGTCATCCTGATAGGGTCATCAAGGGGAGATTTTTAGTTTGCTTCCTAGACCCGATCAAGCTTAAAACAAAAATACCCCCAACACCCGCGTTCGATATAAATCTGTAGGCCTACATGTTTCGGTAGAAAAATTTCCTGACCAAAGGCCGGTTCCTCCTAAATTACAGGCTCGCTATCACTCGCCAGAAAAAAATAGACACCTAAATGGCACGAAAGTTCTTAAAATTTACAGAAATTGGGCGAAATGTCTTAAAATTACTAACTAACCGGGCGAGCGTCTTAAAATATCAAAAAATATGGGGCTAAACATGAGGGAGAAGGAGGTTCGAAAAATAATCCCTTAAGTGAGAATCTCCCCTAAATATAACCTTATTTCTAGCAACTCTGTAGCAAGTGAACGTTTGGTCATCCTCCAATTGTTTAGTACAGGATGCAAGAAAACTTGAACGCATGCCAGTAGTACGATTTGGAAGGGCAAGTTTAGGCCGATCAATTCATTAATATGTTAGTCTGTATACTATATTTAAACCTTTGCCTAATCTCTCTCTCTCTCTCTCTCTCTCTCTCTCTGAATGCACACCGTGTATGTGTGTGTGAGTGTGTACTCTACAATCCAATCAATCGTTAACTTCCATTGCATAAACCTAAATTTTGCAAGTGATTCACACATACAGTATATCCTAATATTGCAGAGTAAATACTCTATTGAAATTAACAGACGACGATATTATTTAGATTAAGAAGGACCTGTGGGCATGAAAAGGGTCAATACTATCGCAATTAACCCTCCGACTGAAGTATACCGGTACCCTTCCTAATCTGACTAAAATCGTCAAATAATAGCCATAACAAACTGTCAAAACTCGTCATAATTCTCAAAGGGATAATGTGAATCGCGCAGCAAGGCCAGCGTTTAAACATATTTATCGACATAATACCGGTATCTCACTTCGAAACACATCAGTTTCAGAAATACAAGGGAATATCTACGTGACATTCAATTTAGATATTATGTTGCTATGTTGGTCTTCAATAACAAACATTCAGTGTAGTTTATCTTTGAACTAAATGGTCATGTTTTTACTCTTCAGTAAACAGTACGGTACCGGTACCTTTATAAACAGAAAATACTAACACTACCCAAGTAAAACCGTACAAGTATAGGCTAATCGTGATGGGCAAGGCTTAAAATTAAGATTATTAGATAAAACGGAGTTAATATTACACGTGTCACATATCATGGAATTTAATGTACCATAATGCGTGTAAGGCACTGTACTCAATTATATATACATATGTACACTGTACATATATACTATCAGACTCTATCAAGACAGGTCAAAAAGGAAATCAGGAAAGCAAAAAGAAATTATGAAATAAGGATAGCCAGTGACTCAAAAAATAACCCTAAAGCTTTTTACCAACTATATAAATCTAAAGTTAGAGATGTAATAGGCCCCCTAAAAACTTCAATAGGAGAAATAACAGAAAATGATTTAGAAATGTGCAGTACATTAAATAGTCAGTTTCTTTCCGTTTTCACTAATGAAAATTTGGCACAGATTCCAGAAGTCAATATGGTATATAGTGATAGTATAGAAAATATGTTAAGTACAGTTAGTATAAGTAGAAATGATGTGCTTAAGGAAATTGACAGACTGAAACCCCAAAAATCGCCTGGTCCTGACGAGGTATATGCTAGAGTATTAAAAGAATGCAGAGATGAGTTAAGTAGGCCATTAGCATTTTTATTTAACAAGTCATTAGAAACAGGCTTAGTTCCAGAAGCTTGGAAGCTTGCAAATGTAGTTCCGATCTTCAAAAAAGGTGATAAATCGATAGCATCCAATTACCGTCCCATTAGTCTCACAACAATCATAGGAAAGTTGCTAGAGTCTATTATTGCTAGGAAAATTAGAAGCCACTTAGAAAAATTTAACTTAATAAATTCTTCTCAGCATGGATTCACTCAGGGCCTTACTAATTTGCTTAGCTTTTTCTCAGAGGTATATGAAGCAGTAGATAGTGACAAGTCATATGATATTATTTATTTAGATTTCAGTAAAGCTTTCGACAAAGTCCCTCATAAGAGATTGATGAGAAAGGTTGAGGCACATGGCATAGGAGGATCGTTGTTGGGATGGATTAGGTCATGGCTAATTGGTAGGGAGCACCAAGCTTATGTCTACTACTAAATACGACATAAGAGATAGACAAACCAAACTGAAATTATTACTGATTACGGATTACTGATATTTACTATAGGATGTAAGGTATCTTAAAATAACCCCCTAGAAATACTTTTTCTAAAGTATCTATTTCTTTATCCTCCCCTTTTCCCCAGCTAACCTAATCCCACAAGGACCCCAATGGAAATACGCCTAACGGCCTTATTGGGCTATCCTTAGTTGGAATTATGCAAGGCTGGTACATGTCATATTTGTAACAAACTATGTGGTACCAACTCTGTAAATTGCTGACTGAATAAATATTATTATTATTATTATTATTATAACAGAGAGTCAGCATAAATGGTACCAAGTCAGAGTGGGGAGCAGTCAAAAGTGGTGTCCCCCAGGGATCGGTATTAGGTCCCCTGTTGTTTCTTATATACATAAATGACCTAGATTTAGGTATAACTAGTAGGATAAGTAAATTCGCAGACGATACTAAAATGGGGAGATCAATTGATTCAGATAGCGATATAGAGTGCCTCCAAAGGGATCTAGATACCTTACATGAATGGTCAGTAAATTGGCAGATGAAGTTTAACATTGACAAATGCAAGGTATTAAAGATAGGGAAGATACAAACAAATGTTAAATATAAACTAGCTAATTTAGAATTAGAAAATTCAGACTGCGAGAAAGATCTAGGTGTGTTTGTTAGCAATGATTTGAAGCCTAGAAAACAGTGTATAAGCGTTCGTAATAAGGCAAACAGGATTATCGGGTTCATCTCTAGGAGTGTGAGTAACAGAACTGCTGATGTTATCTTAAAACTTTACTTGTCATTAGTGAGACCCCATATGGATTATGCTGTCCAATTTTGGTGTCCTTATTACAGAAGGGACATAGATTTATTGGAGAGAGTACAGCGTAGAATGACAAAAATTATCCATAATATTAGAAATCTTCCGTATGAAGAAAGGTTGAAGAAATTAGGTTTACATTCGTTAGAGAGACGCAGAGTTAGAGGGGATATGATAGAGGTGTTCAAGTGGGTTAGTGGGATTAACAAAGGGGACATGACAAATGTACTAAAGCTCAGTGATAGCGAAAGAACTCGTACCAATGGTTTCAAATTAGATAAATTTCGTTTCAGAAAAGATATAGGCAAATATTGGTTTGGTAACAGAGTTTTAAATGGGTGGAATGGACTACCAAGTGCTATAGTGGGATCTAAAACGGTAGGGAGCTTTAAGATAAAATTGGATAAGCATATGGACGAGAATGGTTGGGTGTGAAGGGGGATCAGCCGGGTTGGGCCAATCAGCCTCTGCAGACCCCCATAATCCTGCGTTAATCTCTAACCGTTTTGGTAAGATGATCCTCAGGGTATTAGAGTGTTGAGCCTATAATTGGGCTTTGTAATTGAATTGGGGTTGTGTGGGACAGGGATCTGCCTTGCTTAGGCCAATCGGCTTTCTGCAGACTCTCATTTTCTTATATATATATATATATATATATATATATATATATACATATATATATATATATATATATATATTTTCTTTAATACATACGAGGTTGAAAGAAATGGCAATTTCTGCGTTGGAAATTTTATTATTCAAAGTTTCCAGGTCTCTCATGAGTTTTCGCTGGGTGGCAGGAAGTAGATGAAGGAGATGAGCAAAATTCATGGTGGTACAGGGTTACATTAAAGTACATGAAGATACAGGATATACGACGCGTTTCACTGGACAACCAGCATTATCAAGTAAGGAAGGAATGATATAAAAGGTAAACAGGAAGGGTATATATAGAGGGTGGAGGATCAGAGGAGGCGGAAAACAGGGGGCAAAAGTCTGCTATAGGTGGAAGGGTAAACTAGGAGAGAGAAAGGGGGTAACCGCTTCACGCATGCGCACTGGATGCGGGATGGTGGTCAGTAGGTGGGGTCGAAGCTGATTGGCTGCGTGTCGAGGGGCGTGGCCTAAGTTGTGTGGCGCCTGCAGAAGACGAAGCTGAAGGAGGTAGCGCGGGGGCCTGCGTCAAGGGCACCGGGGGGCGAGGAGGGGTGTTAGGTCCTGTAGGGTAGTGCCTTTTGGCAGAAGGAAGGATCTGAAGGTCCAGAGTTTGGTTGTTGATGTTGGGATGTAAGGCTTGGATATATAAAGCTTCGAGTATAGGTAATCTCCTTGGGTCACTTTCTTTATCGAGTATGGTGGTGTGTTTCTCTAACTCGTTGCGTGTGAGGTGAGGGTGGTTAGGGGTGAGATAGTGGTCTTTGATGGCTCCAGCCTGAAGGTGAAGACTTTTGCCCCCTGTTTTCCGCCTCCTCTGATCCTCCACCCTCTATATATACCCTTCCTGTTTACCTTTTATATCATTCCTTCCTTACTTGATAATGCTGGTTGTCCAGTGAAACGCGTCGTATATCCTGTATCTTCATGTACTTTAATGTAACCCTGTACCACCATGAATTTTGCTCCTCTCCTTCATCTACTTCCTGCCACCAAGCGAAAACTCATCAGACCTGGAAACTTTGAATAATAAAATTTCCAACGCAGAAATTGCCATTTCTTTCAACCTCGTATGTATTAAAGAAAATTTATTACCTGGCTTTACCAACATATATATATATATATATATATATATATATAATGTATATGTGTGTGTGTTCGGACGTTTGTGTACACATAGCATGTTATTAACATTATACGGCAAGTGATTGCAGGCTTATAACAAATAAATATAAAAGAATATCATCTCCGAGGACGCTGGCACCCATAACATTACCAGCTAAGGCAACCAGACAAACAGGGCATCACCATTGCCAGTATTACCACAGCTGAGCATCACTACCACCCTTAACGTCACCACCTCTGACATCACTACCACCTCTGACATCATCCATCACCCCTGACACCACTTCCACCTCTGACATCACTAATACCTCTGACATCATCCATCACCCCTGACATCACTACTACCCCTGACACCACAACAATCTTGGACATCATCTATCACCCCTGACACCACCACCATCCCTGACATCAGTACTAACCGTGACATCACTACCATCCCTGACACCACCACCATCCCGGACATTACTACTTTCTGTGACTTCACCATCACTATCAACCCTGACATCACTACCATCCCTGACATCACTACTACCTCTGACACCACCACCATCCTGGACATCACTACCACCCCTGACATCACTGCTACCCCTGACATCACTACCGCCTCTGACATTACCACCGCCTCTGACATTACCACCACCCCTGACACCACAACCATCCCTGACATCACTACCACCCCGGACACCACTATCACCCCTGACACCACTACCACCCCTGACATCACCACCACCCGACACCACAACAATCCATGACATCATCCATCACTCCTAACATCTCTACCACCCCTGACATCATCCATCACCCCTGACATCACTACCACCCCTGACATCAATACCAACTTTGACACCACTACCATCCCTGACACCACCACCATCCTGGACATCACTACCACCCCTGACATCACCACCTTTGACATCACTACCACCCCTGACATCACCACCACCTTTGACATCACTACCACCCCTGACATCACTACCATCCCGGATACCACTACCATCCCGGACATCACAACTACCCCTGACATCACTACTACCCCTGACACCACCACTATTTCCTGACATCACTGTCGGAAATAGGGTAATGATCCCGACAGATTTTGGTCCAATAGGACATTTGAATTTGGCGGTATCGTATCGCTTGTACGATTTCGGCTGGTTCTTTGTGTATTGTAGTTTATTCTTAAGTCAGGTTAAATAGTAACTGTAATGTATAAATATCTACATCAGCTCTAGATGTATTATGAAACCAAGTTATGGGTTATAATTATTATGAGCCGGCAGCCATATGTAATTTCGCGAAGCGATCGGACGCCGGCCCTTTAGTCTCTCAATCAACACCATACAGCCAACATCTCCCCCCCCTCTGACTCAACCCACAGTTCACCATGTGCTACAAATATTAATCTATAAACAACAGTCCTACATCACCAGTCCTCTAAGCTAAGTTCATTGTATCGATATTGTATTATGTGATCATTCCTACATGTCATGCAATTGGGTCAATATACAGGAGGCGCTACAATATTGGTACAAAATTAAACTCAGCCAGGCAGCCCAGTACCTCCTCTGTTCATTAAGGTTAGTTGGTTGGTTGGGACAACATAAAGGAGCCGGACCACAGCTAGCTCGGGAATCTTAATGGGTGATCGCAAAGTAACAAAGTAAAAGATTTTTTCGTATTGGATTAAACTGGCATGCAAGGGCTAGTTGGTTATACTGATGTTTTGGACCGACAGTTAGCCCATCGATCTGTTTAGGCCTAATAGGTCCGGTAGAGCATAGGCTATACATCATTGCTATATATGTCATTAAGAGCTGAAATGTATTATAAGGGAGAACAAAAATAAAATAAAATACATAGGCCTACTGTTAAACAATAAGTTTTTCAGCCAGTACCCAACCAGCGGGGGTGTGGGGGCGGCAGCCCCCACCAATAATACTAGGTTAGGTTAGGTAAGGTTGTTAGGTTAGGCTAATGTTAACCCCATTCTTACTAGGTTAGGTTAGGTAAGGTTGTTAGGTTAGGCTAATGTTAACCCCATTCTTACTAGGTTAGGTAAGGTTGTTAGGTTAGGCTAATGTTAACCCCATTCTTACTTCGTTAGGTTAGGCTAATGTTAACCTTATGAAAACCCAAACAAAGATTTTATTAGGGTTACTGTGTAATTTTAACATTAACATTAGTAAAATCCGAGCCAAGTTTCGTCAAAACTTGGCTCGTGTTTTCTAAATGTCGGGTTATATGGGTATGGAAATTTACAAAACCCGAGCCAACATGTTAATAAGGTTACTATGTTATTTTCATTTTTAAATTAGTTAAATCCGAGCCAAGTTTCGTCAAAACTTGGCTCCGGTTTTCAAAAAGTCGGATTTTATGGGTCTGGAAATTGACAAAACCCGAGCCAATAATTTACCAAGGTTACTGTGTTTTTTTCATTTTTACATTTGTTAAATCCGAGCCAAGTTTCGTCAAAACTTGGCTCGGGTTTTCAAAAAGTCGGGTTTTATGGGTCTGGAAATTGACAAAACCCGAGCCAATATTTTACCAAGGTTACTGTGTTTTTTTCATTTTTACATTTGTTAAATCCGAGCCAAGTTTCGTCAAAACTTGGCTCGGGTTTTCAAAAAATCGGGTTTTATGGGTCTGGAAATTGAACAAACCCGAGCCAAATTTGGGTTACACATGTGTATTATCGTGTTCTATACGCTTTTTACCCCTCAATTTCCCTGATCTTCATAGCCCTCCCCACTATCGGGGGGCGTGTCTTTAGATTGATGGATAATGGGTAAATGCTTAATTCCCATTCAATTTCATCACTAGATACGACTAAAACACCAAAAACAAAATCAAAATACCCAAAAAAATACCTGAAAAACACATTGTTGCGTCTCCTGTATATTAACCTGCAATTGAATTAGCCGTGTGTGGGGGACTGGATTGCACCCATCGACGACTACGTCGTTGGTAATTATATTATAACTATTTGTTGGGTTATTTCATGTACCAGTGATATGTAATTTAACCTCTTTATCTAAATTCCCTACAAATAATGGTCCTTCGTTCCCTAAGGCTTCCTTCCCGTAGTACCGTTTTGTTTGCTTCCTTGACGCTTATGGGCTTACAAATGGCTGCCGCCTCGCGCGTTGTTGGCCGACTGCCATTTCCCTAGTTTAGACCCAGCTTCTTCCCTCGTGTTTTTTACCATTTAGGCACCGTCCCTATCTTTTTTTGGGCTAGTTTCCAGGGTTTTTTGGGGCGTGAGATCCTTGGCATTTTTTGGTGGGTTAGCTGGGCTGGAGATTGGGGTAGGGGTAATTTCGTCGGGCGCCATTTCGCGCTCATAGGCTAGGCTAGGCTAGGCAGTCTAGGCCTGCAGGTGTCTGTGGTGGCTGTTCATTTCGCTTTGGTGGCGTGCCTGTGGTGTTAATTGTGTTTTGTCATTGTGGGACTCATTATTAATTTTGCTGGAGGGGAAGGTTCTCATGTGAACTTTTATATTTCAATTTCATAATAGCCTAGGCCTAGTTGCTTAAAATGGCGGTCATGAGTGTCGGTCTTTGTTAATTCCTAAGCGATTGACAGTTAATAGTCAGACCTCATGATTGTCGCTTAACCAACTAGGCTTACCTATAAAGGGCTTACAATAATTAGTGCTTCACCTTACCCTTTCTTTTAATGGATTTAGTATTTAATTCTTTTGTCTAGTTAGATAATTTCCTTTCGATAGTTTATGTTAAGGGGGATGTAAGTACTATGTAATTCTTTTTGAGTAAAATTCTTAAGTAATGGGGGTTTGCCGCTGTTGATTCCTAAGCGATTAACGGTTTGTAGTCTGACCTCATTGTAGTTTAAGTTGCTTAAAATTAGACCTTAACGATGACAGATTTAAAGAAACTTAAGATTCTTAAGGGAGGGATGAAGGGAAGTTTAAATAGATGTTTAAGAGATCTTGATGAATTTTTATTAAGTGCCACGGCTGATCAAATAAAGGGTAAATTCGCTACTGTTACTAAATCGCTAGCTACTTATGATAGTTATGCTCAGCAGGTATATGGTTTATTGACAGTTACTGACAATGTGGAAGAAGAAATGTCGGCAGATCTTGAGTACTTTGAGGATGTTAATACAGCCTTAGCCAGACTATCTTCCACCCAAGAATCAACCTCTGTTAAGGATACCGGTACACCAAAGGCGACTGGTTTTAACCTGCCGAAGCTTACTTTGCCTACCTTTTCCGGGGATTCGGCTACCTGGACTGGATTTGGGGATATCTTTGAGTGTTCAGTCCATCATAATAAAACACTCACATCCATCCAAAGGTTCACATATCTCCGTGGTCAATTGAAAGGGGAGGCATTGAAGGTGATCGGTGGGTACAAGCTAGAAGCTACAAGCTACGAGTCTGCAGTGGAGTTGCTAAAGAGAACTTACGGGAGAGAGGAAGTCATCAAGACCGCGTTAATTACTAATTTCTTCACGCTAGATCCTCCATCCTATGATGTGACGGCCCTAAAGGAGTACTATGCCTCCTTTGAGAGCCTCCTCCGATCTATGGAGACAATGGCCATCACCAAGGAGGAAATATTTAGTGTGAATATCTTGAATAAGATACCCTCTCCCCTAAGGGAAATCTTAAGACGACAACTAAGCGACTCTCCACTAAACTTGGAAGCGTTGGTGCAGGTGTACCAGACTGAAGTCTTCAATATGGAGAGTACTGGACACTATCGACAAGTGGAGATGTCACCATCTACTGCAGCTTTCCCGGTACAGACTTCTCCTAAACAGAAAAGGCCAATACCATTAGGTTGCAAGTTGTGCAGTGTCCACGGTCATCTGTGGTACCACTGTCCTAAGTATCCTACGGCTACACAGAAGATTGGCCAGGCTAAATCGCTTAAGTTATGTACCAGCTGTCTGGCAAGAGACCACTTCAAGAGTAATTGCACCAATTCCTACATCAAACCTTGTAAGTATTGCAAGGGGAAACATTGGTTTTCCCTTTGCACCCAGTCTGATCGGCACGACGGCAAAGAAAAGGGGAGAACCCCCAAAGAGTCACATGAGAAAAGTAAGAGCGAGGGTGATAAAGTATCTGTCATGTCCATTGCTTCTCGAGAATGTCAATTGCTTCCTACTATGATGCTGCCAGTAGTGGGGAGTAATAATAATACTATAATGACGCGCACCTTACTTGACCAGTGCTCACAGAGGTCATTCGTTCTGCGGTCATCATTACCCCAGCTCAAGTGTACCAGCAAGGGTCAAGAGAATTTGCGTCTCCATGGTTTCACTGGTGAAATAGATACCAGTGACTATGATATAGTGGAGATTTCCTATGTTTATAGAAAAAAGGTATGTCCCATCAAGGCTGTTGTGGTCGACACACTACCCAGTTTCTATATAACATCAGAGATTCAACCACATTTGAAATATCTCAGAAGCAAGGGTTATAAACTGGCTGATGATCAACTCTCTGCTAACAATGGTATTATACTACTGGTCGGAGCTGATTATTACTACGACCTGGTTCACCCTGGATATCGGCGGGTAGATAAGTTAATAATGCTCCCCACGATCCAAGGGTATGCCATTTCTGGATCCTATGCCACTTCCTCTCAAGACACACAGGTGGAGGTGGTTATGGTCCTCAAGGTAGCAGTAAGCCTCATAGATAAATATATTAGGCCAAATGTACCTGATAATACATGTACTGATATAGATAAGCTATGGGACTTGGACAATGTTGGAATTGACCCGCATGAACTTGATCGTGAGTCCAAGCTAGCGTTAAGCTCGTATGAAGAGACTGTAACGTATGACTCTGGCAGAGGTCAGTATGTGGTAAGGCTCCCTTGGAATGATAACAAGAGTAAATTACCTACTAATTTCCATCTAGCACTTGGTAGGTTACGTGGCCTTCAGAAGCAGTTTGTCAAGGATCCAAGTTATTGCGAGACTTATGCGGCAGTTTTAAACGAGCAGGTACAACGTGGATTTGTGGAGAGAGTAGATCTCAGTGAATATGGGGATAACATCCATTACCTTGCTCACCATGGGATTAAAAAGGACAGTTCCACCACTCCTGTTCGTATTGTGTATGATTGCTCTGCTAAATCCAGTGATCGCTCCTATAGCCTGAATGATTGTCTGTACACGGGTCCGTCCCTGGTCTCTGATCTAGCGCAAATTATGTTGCGCTTCAGATGTCATAAGTTTGCATGGGTCGCCGATATTGAGAAGGCCTTCCTGATGCTTCAACTCCATCGTGAAGACAGGGACTCGACAAGATTTTTATGGCCACGGGACCCAATGGATCTAGATTCAGAGTATCTGGTCTACAGGTTCAGAGTCGTCTTATTCGGGGCGACCTGTTCCCAGTTCCTTCTCAACGCTACTATCTTGCGTCATCTTGAGGAGGCTGGACTAGATCCTGACTTCAAGAATGAGATCAAGCAGGGGATCTATGTGGACAATCTTCAGGGCACTGGAGACGATGAAGATTTGTTGCTCAAGAGATGCTGGGAGATCCGCGATATATTTGCCAAGGCTCATTTATACTTAAGAGAATGGGCCACTAATAGTGATCTTTTGAAAGGTCAATTTGCTTCTGACGGTGTAGCTACTGAGAATAGTGAGGTGAAGTTTTTAGGCCACAAATGGGACACTACCACAGATTGTATATCCTTCTGTCACACCCCATGCGGCAGTGAGCTTATGACCAAGCGAAACTGCTTAAGCTTGTCAGCGAGGTTGTTTGATCCCCTAGGTTTTTTGCTGCCTGTCACTATCCGTGCTCGTATGTTTTTACAGCAACTGTGGCGGCTAAAACTAGATTGGGACACGCCCCTCCCGACTGAGTTACAAGATACTTGGTGGTTGATTCGGTCGGACCTTTCCACATGTTGCAAGGTCCAACTTAATCGTCAGGTTATTGGTGGTCAACAAGTGGATCTACATGCCTTTTCTGATGCTAGTAATAGTGCGTACGGTACTGCCATATACATATGCAATGGTAGTGAGGCGACACTGGCTATAGCGAAGGCCAAAGTAGCCCCTATAAAGAAGATTACAGTTCCTAAATTGGAACTTACTGCATTGCTTCTGTCTGCTCGTCTAATAAAGTTTACACTGGATGCTTATGCAGACATACTACATATTAATAACGTCTATGTCTGGAGCGACAGTCAAATAGCACTTTCATGGGTACACAGCCAGAAAGTGTTACCGGTTTATGTTTCTAATCGCACTGATGAGATACATAACTTAGTTCCTACAGCTAAATTTCGCTATGTGAGCACCAAGGATAACCCCAGTGACAATTTCCCGGGGGATCTCGGCGCAACAGTTTATGTCGTCCTGTCTTTGGTGGTATGGACCTCCATGGCTTATATCTCCAACTGAATGGCCTCAGGATTTCAGGGATTGCATATCTGATCCTTCAAGTCGGCCCCAAGATGATGTGTTAAGTAGTTCGAATGTGAGTACTACACATCAGGATAACAAGTTGGTAGAGTGGGAACGTTACGGCAGCTATGATCAAGTAATACGGGTAATTGCATGGATATACCGTTTCATTAACAACATGAGAAGTCGGGCTCACGGGTCTTTCCTTAGTGAAGATTCGAAGCATATCAGACTCCATGAAATGAGATCAGCAGAAGCAAAACTAATATGTTTAGTACAAAGGGAATCTTATCCTACTGAACATCAAATCCTGAGCAAGGAGTCAAAGGCCAAACCCTCAAACTTAATGAGGCAGCTAGGATTATATATGGAAGGAGGCATAATTAAGTGTAGAGGCAGGATACAAAAGGCGGACATTATTGATTCTGCGAAATATCCTGTCCTCCTTAAGCTCCTCTCATTTGATTACCAAACTGTTGATTCGCCAATGCCATAGGACCTGCCTACATTTTGGCGTAAATTATGTTCTGGCGTATATGCGACAACGTTGGTGGATCCCTAAGATGTGACAAGCAATTAAAGGGATCCACAATAGCTGTACTAGCTGTAAAAGATTACAGGGTAAGCCTTACTCCCCAGTTGATCTACCTCCCTTGCCTGAGTTCAGGGTACAAAGGACTGAACCATTTCAGGTAACCGGGGTAGACTACACCGGAGCGATTCATGTTAGAGAATCGCCCGGTAATATCATAAAGGTATATGCCGTTCTATTCACATGTGCGGTAACCAGAGCGATTCATATTGAATTGATTGACGACCTATCCAGTGAGGGGTTTTTGCATACTCTAAGACGCTTTGCAGGCCGCAATGGTTTCCCTCAAATTATTATGAGCGATAATGCGACTTGTTTTGTCGGGGCCTCTAAATATCTCCAGAGTTTAATGGATGACCCGCAGGTTGTGGCTACCCTCACTGGAAAGGGTTGTCAGTGGAGATTTATACCAGCATGTGCACCATGGTTCGGGGCGATTTGGGAGAGAACTATCGGTATCGTCAAATCTGCCATGAAGAAGGTATTAGGAAGGGCAATGGTGACCAGACGGGAGTTGCAAACCATCTTAATAGAGATTGAGATGTCAGTCAACGACAGGCCCTTGACCTATACCTCGGCAGATGTTGATGACCTCTTACCCATTTCGCCTTCTATGATGTCACGTGGACGAACCCTTAATACCTTTCCTAGATCGTCCGTAAATGACGAAGATCTGTATGACCCTACGTTCGGCAATGCTAACGCCACACGTCGTCGCTTCCAGTATGTAAACAAGGTGTCAGACGATCTATGGAAACGGTGGACCCAAGAATATTTGCTGTCTCTTCGCGAGCGTCACTCTAATAAGATCAAAGGGACGAATCAACGATGGCCTCGTATCGGGGATACCGTCCTGATTCATGATGAGCGTCCTAGGTTATTTTGGAAGCTTGGGAGGATTATCGATTTGTTCCAGGGCATTGATGGTCTTATAAGGGTTGCTAGAATACGAACTTCGACTGGGGTTACTACTCGCCCAGTCGTTAGGTTATATCCCTTGGAGCAGGATGTAGAACTGCCGGATGATCCTGGTGTCTCTACTGATACCCCTCCGCGGGAGAGTGGTGGTGACAGTAACCCTCAAGGTGGAGCAGCTGATGATGAGAAGGATGATCCTCCTCAGGCGCTCGTGGCGGTGGCGCTCGTCCCAAAAGGAGGGCGGCTATGAGTTCCGTGGATCTTTGGAGATCAAAGATCAAACAAGGTGATCTTTGACTCTTCGATGTCCTTTTGTTGTTCTCTGTATATAGCTCCTGTATATCATTTTTGGTGGTGGGCAATATGTCGGGAATAGGGTAATGATCCCGACAGATTTTGGTCCAATAGGACATTTGAATTTGGCGGTATCGTATCGCTTGTACGATTTGGGCTGGTTCTTTGTGTATTGTAGTTTATTCTTAAGTTAGGTTAAATATTAACTGTAATGTATAAATATCTACATCAGCTCTAGATGTATTATGAAACCAAGTTATGGGTTATAATTATTATGAGCCGGCAGCCATATGTAATTTCGCGAAGCGATCGGACGCCGACCCTTTAGTCTCTCAATCAACACCATACAGCCAACATCTCCCCCCCCCCCCCCCCCCCCTCTGACTCAACCCACAGTTCACCATGTGCTACAAATATTAATCTATAAACAACAGTCCTACATCACCAGTCCTCTAAGCTATGTTCATTGTATCGATATTGTATTATGTGAACATTCCTACATGTCATGCAATTGAATTAGCCGTGTGTGGGGGACTGGATTGCACCCATCGACGACATAGGACTATGTCGTTGGTAATTATATTATAACTATTTGTTGGGTTATTTCATGTACCAGTGATATGTAATTTAACCTCTTTATCTAAATTCCCAACAATCACCATCATCCCTGACATCACCATCCCTGACACCACTACTACGGTATCTTTAACACCTGTACCACCCCTGACATCACAACCACCACCATTCCTGTAATCACTACCAAGCACTTTCGAATCCTTGACATCACCACACTACCAATCACCACCACCATTCCTGTCATCACTCCCAAGCACTTTCGAATCCTTGATATCACCACACTACCAATTTCCCAAAACGGACATAACTGCCAAAAACAACAAGAACATATCACTACAAGAACTAACATTGCATTAACTCTTTCAGTACCGGCGCCGTCCTTTTGACTTAACTCAGGCTACTATAAGACGATTATATCCAGTCTAAAAATGGCCTCCAGTACTTACAGGCTTCGAACATCTCAGTTAACCATTTTTACTACCACAAGTCTTTCTTAAACAGCACACAATCGTCTAACTATAACTAGCATATAAATAAAAAGAGGTCGCCGGTACAGAAGGGGTTAAACACCAAAGCACCACAACAAAGAACAAACACGAACACATACAGTTATCATTCAATAGTAGGCTACCTATGCGAGATAAGGAATTTGAGGACAGGCAATTGGAAAGAGGGAGGGCCACAACACACACACACACACACTTCCATACCATTTCACACGCGTCACACTATTTTACATATGAACATAAATATGCAGTCACAATACCACAGACAAAATCTCTCTCTCACAATAATATTACCTACAACTGGCTAAGGACAATAGGAGCGTCAGCACGGACATAATCAGAACCACGGACATCCTCCTAACGCACAATGTGACATGGCAGGAAGTGACAAACCATAACTAAGCAATTATTAGATATAGCTGCGACAATGTTAATCGTCATTATGTACTGAAGCTCAGTGATAACGAAAGAACTCGAACACATTGTTTCAAATTAGATCAGTTTCGTTTCATAAACCATTAAGGCAAGCGCTGTTTTTTAAACAGTTGATATAATTATGGAGTGCTATAGTAAGACCAAGAGCGATAGAGAACTTCAAGACAAAATAAGATAGGCAAATGGACGTGAAAGGCTTAGTGTGAAAGGGATCTGCCGTGTGTGGGCCAATCGGCTTTCTGCAGATTCCCGATATATATATATATATATATATATATATATATATATATACTGTATATATATATATATATATATATACTGTATATATATATATACCTGTATACTGTATATATATATATATATATATAGTACCGGTGAAGTCTTTTATATTTTATTTCAGATACATTTAGACGATTTTATTAAGCTTAGGAAGGATATATGATAGCTAAAAGGATTATTTAAGATAGAGTCTTGTAGCCTTTTCATGGGTAGACATTCTCCCAAAGCTGAGTAAAACGGTTTAATAATTTAATACTTGCCATAATATAATGAAAAGGACATCATCAGTACTGAATGGCATATACTGTATATAAACATGACATCATTCGTATCATTAGAAAGCTTTGCAATTGTTGTGCTTAATTTCGCAAATGATTTACGTAATAATGTTATAAACACAACACATAACCAATATAAATATTACGCAGAAAAAATACGCAAAGACTATCTATTAATTAAGAGTACAATATTGCAAAGATTGTTTTTGTTTTCAAGATTGCACCACGAAAACTCCTTTTAAGATGCGTAGTCAGCCCACCTTAGGTTGCGGCTTTTTGGCGGGAAAGCAGGATATAGCGATCGAAGACACCAGGCCGAACACAAACAATAAGAACACACAACACTCACCTAGACTCCCGAACATTTGAAGAACACAAGTCATGGGCCGAGAAAGTAGGTAGATAGATAAATCCTTAAATCCAATGCTTGGGTTCGCGAGTCAAGAGAGGGGGATGGACGCGGAGGAGAGACGGAACGGCGAACGACACAACCTCTCACCTCGGAGACCAAATTCACACTGACTGTTACACTGTATTCTGAAGTGGTTTTGTATCCTTCCTGCTGCCTCCTTCTGGTCTTCTTGCTCTCTATCTCTCTCTCATTGGTTCGGCAGTTCTCATTTTTAGAGCTCTTGCCTGAGACATGCTATTAATCTTTTAAGCTCTTCTTAATGAAAAAAGTTTAAGACTCCTGTTATATAGAGTTAGGTCATGGGTCGTGAAAATAGAACTTAGTGTGTGTTTTCACTATGCCTTTTGGCAGTCTGAAATTATGTTTCCGCTATAAATTTCGACAATCTAAGGAGTTGGCAGACATTTCTCATTGACTCGCATAGTGATGATTCTGATTTAAATAAGGTATTTACGAATAGAAAATGTCTTCGTAAGTGCCGTCATTAAGTAAGTAAAATCAACAAGAGAAACGTCCATCAACTCACTGAATTGCCGAAACTGATTGTGATAACGTTATGTGGTCCCGACATAAGGTATATTCAACAGACTCATCACCTAAACAAGGACACAAAATACAATTGCAACCCTATAAATATGAGAAGAATAACCACTCACTAAATCCCTGGACTTGTTTTTAAGTTTCAAAATCCAGTTAAAAGGCATATGGGCTTTTTAATTAATGAAATTCATATTTATTATGCATTAAATCACAAATGGTATGTATTAATGTATGTATTTAAAATTACCTTCCTATTTAAGTGTATATATAAATATTGCACAACGAAAAACATTCCGCAAAGTATTTCTCTACAGTATGTAAGCTTCGACCAGCGTAATGAAACTGAACCATGTTATCCACTATAAATTGTGCATTACATTATCTCACATGGGTTCGATGGCTTCAAAATAGTGCCGAGATTTAGATTTTACTCTTCGAATATAATTATGTATGATCGGATGCTTGAGCTAATTCCCATACCAATGACATCATTATATATGCAAACATAATTTGTTCGGACTTCGGTATTTGGATAGTCAAAATTGGTTGCAAAAACGTAATTTCTGATTGGCAAAAGGTATGTTGTTAAGCTTCATCTAAGTCGCACAGTCGAAACAAATCAGCATTACGTACTAGAGCGTGCGATCGAACACGTATTCCCCTCAAACGTGCAATACTTTAGAACAGTGTTGCATGCAAAACTAACCATTCGCTATAAAATAATGTATAACATGTATTATGTATATATCACAATGAGTTTAGTGAACAACGTCTCATCTTATGTTAGTCAGAAGACAAACACTCTTCTTTGAGAGTCCTCTTGTGATTGTAACAGTCTATGACTACTGCTAATTGCTTCACGTCGTTGCATTGCCAAGATAATGCCTCACTCCCGCAAATTAGGCTACTATTAAAGAGTTTGCCAAGCTATTGATTTGTAATGTACACCTTCCTATGCCATGGAGTCTGCTGGGATATCCAGTCAGGTCAGACAACTTGCCTCTAGTAATGAGTAGATTGGTAAGCAAGGATCTGTGACTAACCCGTTGACTGCGAGGGGTCTGGGCCTAGCATGTACTATAGTCTATTCGCTGTAAGTAGGCAAGAAATCATGACCTCTAACCCTCTCTAACTCAAAATGGGCTAGAGCAAATTGGCTGTAAATTTCCACATTTATTCCTTGACAGACTCTTCCCAAATGGTAGATATATTAGCTCGATTACTCTAGTCGTTTTTTAGTTACAGAGGTTAGAGGTAATGATTTATCGCCTACTTAGTGAATAGACTATAGATAATATTGCCTTGTGTTAAAAAAACATCAATGAAACAAATAAACTATCACTGGACTGAAGGAATTGCTTGGGGTCATTGTAAACCGTCGATTTTGAGGCATAATTCCAAAGCTAAATGAAAATGTATTATTGCAGTAAAGTTGAAATTGGCGTCATCGTACAGAAAATGTAAGCCGTGGTATCCTGGGCCTGGCTGTCATAAGTTGCGGCGAGGGGAGAAGCAGGTCAAGCAAATTAATTAAGGGAGCCCACCTCGCTTTTTTGTATCTTTCTCTCCCTATCTCTTTGGCTTGTATTCATTCGGCACCATTCAGCCTATTGTTTTAAGACGTTTACCCCTATCCAGGTGTCAATATTTTCCTGGTGAGCGGTAGCGAGCCAGCATAGCTATATATATATTTGTTTGTTTTGACAGCAAGCTAAATTTGTACATTTTTCGATAGAAAAATGTCTCCGGCGAAGCCAGATTTCTTCATACAATGCTGGCTCGCTATCGCTCGCCAGGAAGAAATCGACACCTGGATGGGGATAAACGTCTTAAAACAGTTGGCTGAATGGGACCGAATGGATACAAACCAGGGAAAGAGAGAAAAGGAAAGAAAGATAAAAACAAAGCCGGTGACCCCCCTTAACCCCTTGAGGATCTTAACCCATTTTAGCAGTGTATCCACCTCTAACCTCATTCTGAATTCTCCATGATCCTCATTTCTAGATCAAATCTTCCCAAACGAAATATTATAAATATAAAAATAATTAAGGGACTGAGAAAGTTCTACTTAATATTGTGATAATTGGTTCCTTGTAAATATCATTCAGTAACCCTTTCAGAGTTACAATAGTAGGCTTTAGTTCTGCTTTCTTTAAGCTATCATTAGACGATATTATTCAGCTTTGGAAAGCCTCCAAGAATCGGAAGAAACGGAAAAAATGCGTCCTCAAATTCTGAAAGGGTTAACCCTTTCGGGCTCTGCAACGGTCCAGCCACCTTTTCACATATAAAGGAATCTGCGCTGAAAGGTTTATCTAGAGATATCTGTTTGGCCTATCTTGATAATGTGATAGTGTTTGCAAAGACCTGGAAAGAACACTTACAAAGACTGCGAACTGTTTCAGCCGTATCAGAGAAGCAGGCTTAAAACTCAAATCATCTAGGTGTACTTTAGCCCGTGAATCAGTGGGTTTCCTAGGCCACATAATCTCTAAAATTGGCATCACCCCAGATCCAAAAAAACTGTCTGCAATTGCCACCCAGACTCCAACCAATAATGTGAGAGGAGTAAGATCTTTCTTGGGTTTGGTTGCATACTATAGAAGATTTGTCAAAAATGTTGCCACCATTGCCTAACCTTGTTCGACCTCACCAAGAAAGAAGAACCTTTTTTCTGGACGTCAGAACACCAGTCAACTTTACAGCATCTGAAAGACAAATTAGTTGATGCCCCCACTGTCAATTTTTCTGACTACATTAAACCTTTCCGACTCTACACTGACGTCTATCTCATAGCCATCGGTGCAGTGTTGGCTCAAGTGAAAGACGGAAGAGAACACATCAACCACTCAAGGACCTATTGCACATCAGTCACGAGGGAAACGGCATTCACCTTGGACAACGAAAGATGGTGCAGATTTTTAATAAAGTGTTCTGAACAACTAACCCATTCACAATTGCCAAACGCATCACTGAAGCATGCAAACTGGGTTGCCAAGGTAAAGAACGGAACAGAACAAAAGGATCATCAGGTCACATCACTGCCAAGAAAAAAAAATTGCTCTCAGTTGGCGTCATGGGCCCCATTCCATCAAAATCTATCAAGAAGTACAGTTGGCCAACTTAGTCCTTCGAAAAAATGTTGTGGCGTGTGGAGGTGTGTGACATTGCATCCGTAGTAAACAACGTAGTTTTATGAATGAATCCCTCAAATCCCATAGCGTGTGAAAGACGGGACGTGATTGGGTGAGACGAGAAATTTCGGGAAACTATTTTCTTCATTATTTGCATTACTGGAGGGTTAGTAGACGTTCCAGAATGATGTTAGATAATAAATGGATATGAAATGACGAAGCTTAAAGTTAGTATTAATACATAACCTATTCTTACTCAAATTTTTAGGCATGGCAGAAAAGGTGAGAGTGTCGGTGGCAGGTAGCTAGGGCTTCGTTTCACTTTAATCGAGACGGCACGGCTGGTATTAATGACTCACAGGTGAATGGTTGTATTTAGGATGCCTGCATATTAATTGTTTGGCATATAACTATTATGGACAGTAACATTTAAAGTTTGTTATAATATGAAGTTTGTAGCGTAAATGTCTGAACTTGCTTTTGTATGAAAATTATAGGCTACTTTAAGAGTTATGTTGCGGCTATTTATTACCGAGTTCTTATTTTCTTGGAAACCAAGACTCAAAAAGCGCCCTGGTTATGAATGGCTTTCTTCTCAGAATGTGAGAGATCCTTCTTAATCTTTTCAAAAAGAGTATGTAAATATGTGTGTATATCCTAGCAATCTACACACAATTGTATTCAACCAGTCAGTTAAATGATTAACTGAAATTATAATTACCCTTTGATCCTTAGAGGTCCTTTCTAATATTAGCAAAAGAACACTTAGCAGTAACATTAATAACAAAACAAAAATGTCGTTGTCTGATTGAAGGGTTAAAGGTGGTCAAAATATATTGGTTGTAGCTGGAATTACAAAGTAATCATCGGGTTCAGAAGGGTTGACTTACTGTGCTTAGCCTTCTTACTATGATAGACGTTTCCAAATCTGAATAAAGTCGCCTAATGTTTGTCATACTAAAATCGTTATATTAGTATAAAGTACGTCAATATATTAATAATTATGAACACATTAATGCAGAAAAATTATTAGAATAATGACGGCTAATGGCCAGAAATATTTGTGTTTTTTAGTTTATGTGCATTTTTCAGACTACTATCACCTCTAGTTGCTATAGAAACATGTTTGTATATTAGTTAAAATATAGATTATTAGTAGGTTCAGGGATATTTCGTAGCGAGGCCGGTCTATATGATCTGTGCCCCATGAATATTCTTTCCTCTCACTTAAACATTAGGCCTACCATAGCGCGGTTGGGAATATGAACATGATTAGATTAATATCCAGTATTCGAGAATGGATAATAAGTCGTAGGCGTGTGCATAAACCTTTAACCGTCCTGGTGGTGTAATGGTTAAGGTGGCAAAAATGTGTGTGTGATAACCCAGGTTCGAATCCCGGTGGTTCACATACAGTATATACTTTAATTGATTTTATTGTTTTTTTTTTGGTGTTGTGAAATTTATAAAGTGCATACGATGGCGTATAGTAAATATATCATGAGAATAATATATTTAATTGTTACGCTTCCTAACTCGAAATACCTTTTATCTTTATTGCTTACATCACTTCAGACATTTCAGTCTTTTGCAAAGGCAATTAAATCGACTTCACCAAGCCCAAAAAAAAACCCTGCCCGTTCTTCCACACAGCCATATGGTTGTGGTGGTGGTGGAGGTTTGGGGAGGACAAACGAGCAAATAGTCCAGTCCACATTTAAATAACTGGAGCCATTTTATTACACACTATGTTTATAGGATTGTGCTATATAGAATAGCAGGACTTGATTATCAATACATTATTTAGTGCATACCGGATCACATAAATTTTTTGCTGAAAGTGAACAACGGAGGTTTCTATCAGCCATATGAACAACAGCATTAGTTCGGGCATAGGCGAACATTTCTCTGGTAACGTGATGTGCATGGCTTTTGTGGAAAGAATGAGGATAGGATTGTTGTATTATATTGTATCACAACAACTTTAGATGACGCCCCCCAAAATACACACACACACACACACTAGGGAAATTCGATGTCATCACATTCATTAGAATACTTAGCATTCTCTACAGTCACTACATTAGTTTTATATATAATATATCCTACAATGCCGCCACCGTATTGTTTTCCTTGGAACCAGTAGACATTTACTGTTAGTAATTTTGTTAAATTAGTTATATTGTTTAACAGGTAAATTGTGACCTTGATTATTATTATTATTAGGCTATTATTATTATTTTTTTTTTTTTTTTTTTTTTTTTTTTTTTTTTTTTTTATATTCCAACTTACTTCCTCTCGGGCATAGGCTGAGAGCCTTAACATTCACCGCTTTACAATGAACAGTGAAGCCCGTGAGGTCTTGTTCCAGTCTAGGGAGTGAGACATGTGAAGCACGTAGAGTACAACAAGCACCTGCCATCTTGCCTTCACATGAGGCACGGTGCTCACTCATGGCCCGAAACGACCCCATCTCTGAAGCCACCTCGTTCCCGTGCTTCACTGTCTCAACCCCTACACTCGGACTCTCACACTTACACACACACAACGCCACCTGTTGAGCAGATAACTCACCAGGCATTGCACCCCTATAGCATTTTGAATATGGGAATATTCATACAGTGCTATTTAATCAGGGAACAATGAGGGTATTTTATTAGCGTTTCGGTGGGCTTTGTGGTAATGCACTGCTACTAGGTACAGCACAAATTCCATCCCAATAATATCTTCCCATTGATACATCGGGATCTAATCTCTGAATAATAGACGCCTAAACCGAATGCAGTACTATAGAAGTAACTGCAACTATAAATACCGGTAAGTGGTAGTGATATTGAAGAGGTTTATTGAAATTCTTTATTATTTCTCCTTTTACTATCGGTGTTTCTAAAACTTAAAGTAATATGTTGGCGGTAACTGAAAACACACACACACACACGCACACACACACACACACACATATATATATATATATACATATATATATATATATATATATATATATATATATATATATATATATATATATATATATATATATACTATATATATACAGTATAGACATAGGCTGTAAGAGAGTAATTAGGTATTTACACATGTTTTATTGATAGGCCTAATAAGCAAGTATGATTTAGTCGAAGGGTTATTCTGTTAAGCTTTTCTTTATATTCCTATAAGGTGATATTGAACATAAGATAACTTATGATTCCGGTACCCACTTGTTTTATGTTATCCATGTTGCGTCTCTCTCTCTCTCTCTCTCTCTCTCTCTCTCTCTCTCTCTCTCTCTCTCTCTCTCTCTCTCATATAAATATATATCCACAAAGGAATGTGAAAAACAACAGAAAGGCTGCTACATTTTAAGAAAACGAAGAGGTAGAAGTAACTCAGTTGATTTTACTTCACATATTGAGCAATGGAGCGAAGTTGATTAGGGTATGATTGCGTGAATTAGTACAAATGAATATTGAAATATTATATAGTCTTGCAATGGATGTTAAAATTATCTAGCCAGTTAAATAGTTAACTAATATTGTTATGAATCTTTTGATTCCTAGAAGTCCTTCGGAAGTCGAGTATGGAAATGTTGTAGTTGTATTAACAAAATCAAATAATTGTCGTCTGATTAGCCGTATAAGGGTTAAAATGTATAAGTTCGACTAAATAAATTATCCTTTGTAGGGCTGCAACCGAGACGCCAATAAATATTTAATGTGTTGGATGGTTATGTTTCATATATTATGTGTAACATACTACAGAACATGCATATAGACTTAGAAGATTTCTTTTAAATGAAACCCAAATAATACAAGCATAAAACACAGACATTATCATCACCATAATAAAACCACGCTAGTTGCATCCCTACACTGGATGGTGTTTATCAAAGATATGTTTTCCCCTTCCATTCTCTGGAATCCTGGGGTTGTAAAGGTGGAGCAGGGATGAGCTAGGGTTGGAAGAAGGTATTCTAAATTTGGCGAAAGCTATTGTATGTTTGGGGAGCTAGTATTGTTAATAATTATGAATAGGTATTGTGATTGATATAAGCATGCAAGTTGAATATTTGCTACCTATTTTACCAAAAGGTTTGTTATTGAATAATAATACATGCTGCTATGGTTTAAAAACGCTAATGTAGCAGGTAGAGGTAATGATATACAGAACTCTTAATAAGGTGATCTAAGTCATGATAGTGGTTGTTGATATTAGTCTGTTGAGAGCTCTACCATCAGCGACAAGGAGTTTTCCATACCATTCGAGAGAGAGAGAGATAATTAACACGGGGAATCTTAAAACGTGTACCAATATAATCACTTGATATGTGTGCACAAAGTTACGGAATGCATAATAGGATAACCCCTCCAGTAATATGCATATCCTAATTATCGGTAACTGTTTATTAAGATCTTAAGCTCTAGCAAACTTTATCTCCATATTATGTGTTCCCAGTTATCGCCAGCATATGACATTTAGTTTCAAAAGGATGTCTCTTAACAAGATTATTATTATACCCTCTTCAAGACTATGATCACTTATTTATTGTTCCAGTTGCTTTATTGTACTTCATTAAGCTTAGGAAGGGCCTCTAATAGTCATAAGTTAACGGATAATTTTAAGGATTCTTATTTTTGTATTATCAATATAAAGATATACGAAGTATGAATCGAATGTCTATTTTTACCGTGTGTTAGGAAATTCTATGTAGTAAAAATAATCTATTGACCTCGAAGTGGCAGAGTGAATTTTGTTCCTTATTATCTGAAGTTATGCTGTTCCATACTATGTCATGATCCTATCCTTATTTGTTCACTATAAGCCGATCACATTGTTGTCTGGTAGTCAGATTCAATGAATGCTGTTGTTTATGTGTTTGATTGATACCTGTCTTGTTATCACCACATTAGTACCGGAGTGCAGTAAACTCCCTGGTTGGTAAAAATAATATATAAACTGTAAATCCCTGCAATTCTATATAGTAATTAATGTTATTACATTATGCAACGCAATGGTGGCAATTACCTAAAAGTAGCAACTAGTCACTCAACAATGTTCTAGTTTACCCCCCGCACTCGCCTGCACCACCACCACCACCACTACCTCCACAACTATGGGTGTGTGGAAGGACGAAAGGGGCTAATTTTGGGGTTGGTAAAGATTGTGCAATTTATGGGCCTTTAAAAAAGACTGTATCAAGTACGGTATAGCGAATTAGTTAGCGTGACAATCCATTAGATATTTCTTACAATCTTCTGGTAATTGCTAGGATTGCTCAATTGCTATTGGCGTCATCCTATTGCATAGGTTAAGAAGGACCTCTCATACACAGACGAAAAATCCATACTTTACCAGGAAGATTTTGTTAAAGGTTATTTGCAATATTTATACAAATAAAGTTTAAGACGGTAATTAAGACATTTCAGAAACTATAAATTCATACAGGCATAAGTTCAGATTTCAATACTATTGGTAATAAGTCCGTACAATACAATATTACTAAGCATTTTACTTTCTACAGACTGTTTAAGCTAAAAGATTGTAATCAGTAGGCTATACAGGCATCTTGAAAACAACCATTCACTTGTTAGTTATGTAGTCCCGCCGCACCGTCTCGATTGAACTGATTCGAATTCTCTCCCTCCTGCCGCCACCACACTAACCTTCCTGCTATATTTTTGTTTATATATTTACGTATAGTTATGTATTGTTGTTAATTAGAAACATCTGTATTTATTTTCCTTAATACTCAATGACTTTCAGGAAATTATACTAACCTGCAATAATGCAAAAATGAAAGAAAATTGAACTTCACGATATTCCTCACCTCGAACAATCATGTCCCTCCTTTCACACGCCTTTCGCTTTGAGGGATTCATTCATAAAACTACGTTGTTTACTACGGATACAATGCCACACACCTCCACACGCCACAACATTTTTGCGAAGGACTAAGTTGGCCAACTGTACATCATAACTTCTGTTGACACCTAATCCAAGTTTTTCATAGCCTGCTCAGCCAAAGTACATTCTGCAATGGCTGTTGCCGAGGCCATGTTAATTGATGTATTTCTGGGCTTCGGTCTACCTCAAGCCCTGCACTATGATAATGCACCTGAAATCTCCAAACAAGTTTGGAAACACCTCTCCAAATTATTTGGGTATAGCATATCCCATTCCTCCGCATACTGGCCTCAAGGAAATGCCATATGAGAGCGAAGCCATAAGACCTTGGCTAATCAACTGAGAAATCGTCTGCTTGCCTTGAATTCTGAAGATTGGCCTGTCCAAATAAAAATAATTCAATGGGGTTTGAACACCTGTCCAATAAATGATGGCATAACTCCCAATGAACGTGTATTTGGAGAACCACCACTGCTTATGCCCCTCCGCCACCTTGCAAGACCTCATACTTCTCTCCAGACTTCCACCGATCCTCTGCAACATTTGAAGAACCAATTACGACACACTCAACTCTGCCAAGACCTGAAGAAGGATGCACCTCCACCTGAAAATCCATTTGCTGTAGGTGACCAAGTCATGGTTGCTAAACTGTCAATTGTTAACAAACTTCGACCTCGCTACATCGGGCCCTATCAAATCATCAAAATGCATAATCCATTCCAGGTCATTATATATTATCACGGCAAGTCACATATATACCGAAACCGCTATGTCAGAATTTTCAAACATTTTGCCTGATAACTCTAGTAATCAACCTTCATATCTAATTGTCAACGATCAATCTTCTCAAACAGAAAACTGCGATCCTCCCCCTGTCACCATATTTAAGCCTCCAGCAAAGATCCAACATGTTCCGAAAGTGTACAAATCGACCACTCAAACACAAACTTATACCCCTCGCCAATACGTGCTCATTCCATATTATTTGTCACCTCATACGCCCTTGCGAGAGCGAGGTGGAAGGACAGAGAGGGAGAGGTAAACCGCGAGGTGGAAGGATGGAGTGAGGAAGTATATGGATGAAGGTGGTGCTGGTTGGGAGGAGGGGCGTCGACTGACTTGGGACAGAGGTGCATGGGGGTTGTTCGTTTGTGTCCACCCCTTTCGGGGATCACGTGATCAGGCAATAGATCTCTCTGTGTTCTGGTCACCTGCCCCTACCACCTCCCATCAACAGACCCCCGTCATCCGGACCTACCGACCAACGCCAGACTCTGCAATGCGGGGGTTCGGGCAGTGGTTGGTTCATTACCAGTGGACGGAGGTTCTCACTGAAGAAGATGTCAATGCCAAATGGGACAACTTCGTATCTACCACCACCGAAGCCTACCACCACTTCTTCCACACCAAGAGGACCAAAATGCACCCCTCTGACGTCCCATGGAATACTCCTCGGATCAAGAGACTGATGCAGAATCGGAATAAGGCCTTCTACACGGACAACAATCGCTACAAGGACCTACGCAACATTGTGATAAGGGAGATCCGTTGGGCAAAGTCCTACTACCCTACAAAAATTCATAATTTAAAACAAACCAATATCAGTCAGTGGTACTCTAAAATTAAGAATCTTTGTGGCTTAAGTAGTGGGACTCCTTCGATCCCCTGTGTTTCCCATGTCCCTCGTGAAGATGCACCTGAACTAATAAATAATCACTTCTCTACCATATGCCAGACCCTCCCCAAACTAGACCGCACCAACCTCCTAGCCTTCCTCCCATCCCCTTCCCCCCCAGTAACTGTTCAAGAATATGAAGTGGCCAAAAAGCTTTCCAGTTTAAAATAAAAAAGATCAACAACCCCAGTAGACCTACCCATGAAAATATACAAAGAATTTTCGGTTGAATTTGCCACCCCCCTTTGCTCGATAATTAATGCCTCCTTAGCACCTTACGAGCGGCCTATGCGGTTTATTTATGTGTACCACCCAGCGGGGTGTTTTTAGCCAAAATAGGGCTGTTTACGTGATCATTTTCATGCCTAAATAAGACCCAGAACGTAAAACAAGTATCTATCCCTGAAAGGGCATAAACAGAGCTTTCGAATGACACCATAACGATCCTTGTATGATGGATAGTTTTCTTGCAATAACCGTGCAACGCGAGTGCAAAAAGCAGGTAATTCGGTACTATCGGTACATAATTGAGTATGTAGCGAGTGAGAGAGGGAGGAGGGAGCTGAGATTTGTGTCAGTAGGTTCGCCGCGGTGGTCTGGAGCAGTCATACGCTCGCTAGTCTCCTGCCACCACTTGTCTCTCTCTCTCAGCCACATTACGTGCTGAAATTGCCACTCGAGTTATGTCGAGCGCCGCCACATAGTCCAGCTTTATTTAACTCGACTTAAGTGGTGGGCCGCTTTTTAAGGGTTAAGGCAAAGTAAATGCCCTACAGACTGGAAAACTTCATACGTCACTCCAATTCCAAAAAAAAACTCCCCACATTCTCTTAATGAACTCAGACCAGTTGCCATAACGCCCATCCCTAGTCTAATCTGTGAGGACTTTGTATTCACCTGGGCTTACTCACAAATCTGTCACTTAATAGATCCCCAACAGTTTGGCAACGTAAAAACCTCCTCCACCACTCACTGTCTTATTAGCTTCCTAGATTATATTTACACAAATCTTGAGAAGGGAAAGACTTCCCTCGCTCTTGCCTTTATTGACTTTAGGAAAGCATTTGACCTTGTTGACCACACCATCATCATCAACAAGGCCATAAAGTTGGGGCTACATCCTACCCTGGTTGCGTGGTTGACCGACTTCCTTAGTGACAGACGGCAAGCAGTGCGATATCAAGGCTTCATCTCCACCTTCCTAGACATCACATGTGGAGTCCCACAGGGCACAAAGATGGGGCCTCTATTGTTCCTCATCTTGATCAATGATGCCCTAAAGGACACTCCCTTCCACTGGAAGTACGTGGACGACTCGACAGTCGGCATTACTGTCGATAACACCTCCCCTAACTATGACCCCCTACAAGACATCCTCGACCGTCTTCAAGCCTGGACCACAGACAATCATGTGACCATCAATCATGACAAGACAGTGGTCATGCACATCAACACCTCTGTTACAGACCTTCCTCCACCCACTGTCACAATTGGTCCTCATCCCCTTCAGCTTGTTGAGTCCACCAAACTCCTCGGAATCACTGTGGACAACAAGCTGAACTGGAAGAAACATGTGTCTACCACAGTCAGGACTGCCACATACAAGTTGTTTATGCTAAGGCGGCTGAGTTCCCTGGGGGCGCCGGAGAATGAGCTGAAGAGTATATATAACATCTTCATACTCCCTAAGCTCACCTACGGCTCTCCCACCTGGTCCTCCTCTCTAACCCTGACACAACAACGTCAATTGGAGAGAGTGCAGAGGAGGGCATGCAGGATCATCCTGGGTGGCACATACCCAGGGTACGAGGAAGCTCTCACCACCCTTAGCATACCTGCACTTTCAACCCACCACTACAACACACTCAAGCAGTTTGCATCTAAGCTGCTTGTTCACCCACGACACAGAAACTTACTTCCACCAGACGCCCCTAGACCAACACGTGCAGCTCGTCACTTCAACACACTCCAACCAATAAGGGCAAGAACTAACAAATACAAAAATAGTCCTATCCCAACCATTGTAAATATTATTAATAATGTGTAATGATAGCCTGTCACACCATATATATGCGCCAATCTTTAATAATGTATGCATAAGTGTGTGTGCGTGTGTGTATTAGAATATATGTATGTATTTGCTTGAGTTTGTTTATGTATATGTTCTGACATACGGAGCCCTGTATGTTAATTTAAGAGTTAGAATTAGAGTTGAAGGAGTGCCAAACTACCCAGGCGGCGAAGCAGACCAGCGAGCGAACTAGCGAGTGGGAAACCAGCTCGTCCGCATACCAGCAAACAAGCCTTCACACCTGCGTGCGTCATAGGGGACCCTGCAAACTACTTCGATGACCCGACGCTATGACGTATGATCGACGCCAGGAGACTCCATTGGACCACGCACCTGCTACGCAACTCGAGGAGCTGTGATTGGGGCGCGCACCATATCCCGCCTCCTGATTCGTTCCTACACCATCATTGTTTAGTATATAAGACCCGAGTAGTGGGCATTCAAATCAGTCTCATTTGGAGTTGGGGAAGGTGAACTTGCAGCTGGAGGAAGACGGGGTGAAGTATTATAATGGGTTTGTGACTGTCAGTCAGATTATATAAGTGTGTGTTAAGTGTGTTCGGTGTAAACACTTACGTTATGTTGGTTAGTGAGATATGTGATTGGGAATTAACGTTAACGCTACTATTATGTACTTAACTATTTGATTGGGAATTAACGTTAACGCTATTATTATGTACTTAACTATTTGATTGGGAATAAACGTTAACACTACTATTATGTACTTAACTATTTTGATTGGGAATTAACGTTAACGCTACTATTATGTACTTAACTATTTGATTGGGAATTAACGTTAACGCTACTATTATGTACTTAACTATTTTAGTTGACTGACTTGTGGACTAAAGCAACTCTTTAAGTAATTGGGTTATGATGAAAGTAATACTATTGTTTTATATTAATACTTACGAGTTCTTTAATTTTCTTTTAAATAAGCTTACATTGCTTAACGGTGCTTAGTACGGTGATACTATTGTCTCTTATTAGTAATATCGCCTTAGACTAACATGGCTATTTTAATGTTACTTCTAGTGATTTCCTAAGCTGAAGAAAATTCTTTTAGCTTCAAAATATTATTTTTGCTTTTCATATTATTTGAGTGAGACCTGAATCGAATCTATGAAGCGATCCTGTAACTTAATTTACTCATAATCAAACCTCAATGTTACGTGGTTAAGAAATACATTTATCTAATTATTAAATATATATCTAACTTTTTATGTGACTTTGATATTAATCCTGATGATAATAATAATAGAATACTATTAACGTAAGACAAGAACCAAGAATAATTACATTAAATATAAATAAAAGGACATATAAGAAAACTAGCTATTCATTTCAAAAGGGGTAAAAGACAGAAATATTCTTACTTTAATATTTATCTTTCAAGACTTTTTATAGAATTAATAGTCCTTCTTTAGATATAACTTATTCGGTTCATAACCATAGCCTACTAAGCTGCGGTTAAATAATAATTCTTTATAAATACTACATGACTTTAATTAGTTTCAGTATTTTTCATAATTAAAGAGTATCAGTCAATAAAGGCTACCAAGTCCTAAGATCCAAAAGGAAAGGAAGCAACAACAGGAAATAATTTTATTAGATTTTACTTTTGTTTTGCCTTCAGCTGACTGATACCTTAATATATATCTCTGTGCTATCTAGATTCATCAAGTTAACCACTTGAGGATCAAGATACGTAACAGAAGAGTGGCGATCTCGCCAGGATTCGTTTCATACAGTTTCACTCAGTTTCATTACCGTTTCACTACTTAAAAATCAAATATTAATCATGCCTCATCTAATTAATGACGAAGATGCTCGAGTTTTCATAGAATCAGACCCCACAGCCCCTGATATTGACCGTCTGTCAAAATCCGAACTGAAAGTGCTTGCCTCGCATCTCCAGTTAACTGTCTCAAACATGTCCAAAGTAGAGGTGGCTCAGACCATAAAAACCCACCTGTTCCCTGTAGAAGGCGGGGAGGGTGACGGAGCAGTTGGTGGGATCTCGAGTAAACCTAGCCAACTTGATGAACAATTGCCACCTGGTTTTACCGTTGATCAATTATTCGAACTAGAACAAGCCAGACTAAATATAGAACTAGCCAGAATAAAAGCAAATACCGAAGAAGCCAGCATAAAAGCCAGAGCAACGACCGAACAAGCCGGACTAAATATAGAACTAGCCAGAATAAAAGCCAGCGCAACGACCGAACAATGTGAATATCAATATCGTACGGCTCAACTAAATGTCAATACAAATGCTCCCTTAATTGCTCCCCCTCTGGGATTGACTATGACTAGTGTCATTCCACCTTTCACTGAGGATAATGTGCAGGATTTCTTTGTTTTGTTTGAGGAAGTTGCTGGAGGTATGAAGTGGACAAGAGATCAATGGCCTTTTATGTTACAAACCGTTTTGACAGGGCAGGCTCGAGCCACGTATTTGTCAGAAGTAGCAGAAGTTAGGCAGGATTATGACAATCTCAAAGAAGCTATCCTAAAAACCTATCAATTGCAGCCTGAGGCTTACAGGCAATCTTTCCGTAAAAACCAGAAGAAAGTAGAAGAAACCCATAAGGTATTTGCCAGGACCATGACTAAAACTTTCAATCATTGGGTCAAGAGTAAGAAAGTCACAGGCTACAACGATCTGAAGGAGTTGGTCCTGTTAGAAAATTTCCTATGGAAAATTGATTCTTCTGTAGCCTATCATTTAAGGGGGAAAAAGGTAGATTGTCTTGCCGACGCTGCTGACATGGCTGACACATACGTGCTCGACAACAAATTTCGTGGAAAGAAGCCCTACGATAATTCTAGTTCTAATTTCAAGTATCCCAATCACAAATCTGACAGACCCAGTCACAAGCCTGTAACGTCTTCCCCAGCTAGCCAAAATAGAATTGTTCCCCCAACTAAAAATGCGACTCAGGGCAATGGTAACAGAGGTGGGCCCCAAAGTAATAGTAATGCTCAAAGAGGGAACGTTCCCGTATCCCCTAAAGTATGTACTTTTTGTGGCCAGAGAGGCCACCTAGCTTATCAGTGCTGGGCCAAGGAGAGAACCGAGAGATCGGGGCAGACAGTTGCCGCCGTATCTCAAACTCCATATGTTCCTTTAATGCAGGACTCCCGACAGAAGGAGTACCTAGCACCGTATGTTCCTTTAATGCAGGATTCCCGACAGGAGTACCTAGCACCAAAAGTTCCTTTAATACAGGACTCCCGACAGAAGGAGTACCTAGCAGCTAACGTAAATCATCTAGACAGGGGTGTAGTAGCATGCGTGGTGCAACCCACTAGGGTTAAGCCAATAATAATTTCACCATCAGTGCAGGACAGTTCTATCTATCTATCTATCTATATGCTCAGGCCCAATCCCCATTTTGGGGGTAGCCGACTCAAGACAGAGCAAGAACAGGGAAAACACAAAAACAACAAAACAAAAAATAAACACAGATAAAAAACACAAACTCTCACACATCCAGGTCACCCAGGAGAAGACCCAGAGACCAGGGTTACCAAGGTCGCTCCAGCACTCCCCCGGCCCCTGACCACCCGGAGAGGTTCCGATCTCGGCAGGCAGACATGCAGCGGAGCCAAAGCCACAAGCCCTCCCACCACACTTCCAGGCACACCCTTCATATTAATCGTCACCCCGGGCCAGGCGCCTGATGGACTATTATCTAGTCCAACTTGCGCCCGACCCCTTACTCCAAATGACCACGTGTTCACTCAACTATTCACAAGCATTCTCCATTCACTCCTGTCCACCACCACTTCCCCTGCCTGATCTATAGTCATTCCTCTATCATCCAAAGCCTTTCTTACACAGTCTCTCCATCTCAATGGGGGTCTTCCTGCCCTTCTATCTCCCTTGTACCTGACTCACATATTCTCTTTGTAAGCCTTTCATCTCCCATTCGTTCGACATGACCATACCAGCTCAGCACCCTTCTGTCCACTCTGGCTGACAAATGTTCTTGCTGCCCCACTCTCCTACGTATCTCTTCATTCCTCAATCTGTCTCTACGAGTAACTCCACACATACTCCTCAAGCAGCTCATCTCCATCACATCCAGCCCTCTTTTCTCCTTTTTCTTCAGAGCCCATGTCTCAGCCCCATACATCACTGTTGGCACAACAATTCCTTGATACAGTGCACTTTTTACTTTCACTCCGAGATTTCTCGTCTTCCACATACTTCCCATTGCTCCGAAAACCTTCCTTCCTTCACACACTCTCTGTTTTACCTCCACTTCCATACCTCCACTCCTGCTTATCGTTCCTCCTAGATATTTAAAACACTCTACTTGTTCCAATATTTCCCCATCCAGCCTCACATCTAGATTCACCCTATGCTCTCCCCTATTACACACCATTACTTTACTTTTATTGACGTTCACCTTCAGTTTCCTCCTTCCGCAAACCACACCAAACTCTTTGACTACCCGCTGCAGTTTCTCATCAGAATCCGCCACCAATGCTGTGTCATCAGCGAACAGCAACTGATTCAACTCCCAATCTCTACCATTCTTTCCTACTAAACCCAATCCTCTTCCCATAGTTCTCCTTTTCACCTGCCTCACCACACCATCCATAAACATATTAAACAGCCATGGTGACATTACACAACCCTGTCGCAAACCTACCTTTACCTCAAACCATTCACTCAACTCAGCATTTCCTAATTTTCAGCAGGACAGTTACCGTCCCTTTATTTCATCTGGCAACGTGAGATTAAATGGTTGTATGCATGAGGTAAAAATTCTGAGAGACACAGGTTCTACTAGCACCCTCATGGTGAATCCTTACACTGAGTGCCCACCTGGCGAACCAGTCGTAATGAGAGGTGCTGGAGGCCAATTTTATGCATACTTGGTAAAAGGCGAAATTGAATGTGAGTTACTACAGGGTGAGGCCACCATAGCTTTGTGTAGGTCCCAAGATATCCCTGTGCCCGGGGTAACACTCCTTTTGGGGAATGATTTAGCAGGTGAGAAGGTCCGACCAGACCCCATTTTGTCACTTTCCCCTGTTAACGAGCCACTAACCGGTGAGCTCGAAAAGGAGATGCCAACAGTTTTCCCTGTGTGTGCTGTCACACGTTCAATGTCTCAAGTAGCAGTTCCCTCAGACAGAAATGTACCGAATGTAAGAGTTGATGAAAGGAATGATGAGAGTGTGAATGCCGCTCCAACTGTGCCTGATGATGTGACTGAGGTGGATTTATCTGACACCTTTATGGCTCATCTTGACCCCAACGATGACCATGAAACCCTCCAAATTGTCCTAGTGGCCTGGTAGAGCTACAGAGAGATGATAGTGAATGCAAGGAGTTAGCTGCCAGGGCCGTGAGTGAAGAGGAATGTGAGAAGGAGGGTGGTGAATGTTTCTACCTCAAAGGAGGAGTATTGTGGCGTAGATGGAGACAGCCACACAGACCAATCGATGACGGGGCCTGGGACGTCCATCAAGTAGTAGTCCCCAAACCTTGTCGTAGAGATATCTTGGAAATGGCACATTGTATACCATTGGCAGGACACCTAGGTGTGAGAAAAACTCTAGACAGAATCAGAGCCCACTTTTACTGGCCAGGAATGCGTGCAGATGTAGTGGAGTTTTGTAGAGTGTGTCACACTTGCCAGATGACAGGAAAACCCAATCAGAAGGTGCCTGTACATCCTCTGGTGCCCTTGCCCGTCTTCGAGAATCCTTTTACTCGGGTGGTAGTGGACATTGTAGGCCCATTGCCTAAGACTTCCCAAGGTAACAATTATTTATTAACTATTATGGACATGGCAACTCGCTACCCAGAGGCTATACCCTTAAGGACTACCTCTGCTCCAACTGTCATCAAGGAACTGCTCAAATTCTTCACCAGAATGGGTTTCCCCCATGAGGTGCAAAGTGATCAAGGAACTAATTTTACCTCTAACATTTTTCAGCAGTCCCTGAAGGAGTTGGGTATCGAGCATGTTAAGTCTAGCACCTACCACCCAGAGAGTCAAGGGGTTCTCGAACGATATCACCAGACAATAAAGGGAATGTTACGTAAGTATTGTACAGAGACCAGAGTTGGGTGGGATAAGGGGGTACCTTTTCTTTTATTTGCTACTCGTGAGGTTCCAACTGAATCCCTGGGTTTTTCCCCTAATGAGCTAGTTTTCGGTCACCAGGTAAGAGGTCCTTTGCATCTATTGCAGGATAGCCTAGTTGGCCAGGAGGGGAACCAAAACCTCCTCAAGTATGTTTCAGATTTCAAAACCCGGCTGAGATCCTCATGTGAGTTTTCCGCTCAAAACTTGACAGTGGCTAAAAGCTCCATGAAGAACTGGTAGGACAGAAAAGCCCGTGAGAGGGAGTTTCAGCCCGGTGATGAGGTTTTGGTCCTGCTCCCCCTTTTTGGCCAACCTTTATCTGCCAAGTTCAGGGGCCCATATAAGATCATTCGGAGGGTGAGCATTACCGATTATCTAGTAACTACCCCAGACAGGAGAAAGCCCACGCAAGTATTCCATATAAATATGTTGAAACCCTACCATAGGTCCCCTGATTCCTCTCCTCCAGATTCTCCCACTGTGGCAGTGAATGTCAGGACCTGTGGACAGCCTGGTGCGGACAAAGTCTTCAGTTCTCTTACTGACCCGCAACAGACTGTTCCAGAGCCTGAAGGTATCCATGCAGACTTTGACTTGTCATGTAGCCTATCCAACTTTCAGTATAATTCAGTAGCTTGGGGGGAATTACCATCTAAACTATGTCATCTTCCCTCTGATCAAGCGAACCAACTAATCTCTGTTTTATCTCAGTCTCCCAGTGTGTTCCGTGATACTCTAGGGCTCAATTCTTTGGCCGTGCACGACATCGACGTAGGGGATGCAACTCCCATTAAACTATCCCCCTACCGTGTCTCGCCACAACGCAGGAGTATACTGCAGGTCGAGCTTGACTTCATGTTTTCAAACCAGCTGATCACAAGGGCCTTAAGCCAGTGGAATAGTCCGGTCATACTTGAGCCAAAGCCAGACGGGAGCCATAGGTTATGTATGGACTATAGGCAAGTTAATGCTGTCACAAAGAACGATACCTACCCACTGCCACAGATCAAAGATTGCATTTACCAGGTTGGCCTCATACAGCAGTAAGTTTAATTTAATGAGAGGATTTTGGCAATTAGCTCTCCCTTGTAGCGAGGTAAATATCATGTTTTAGTAGTGCGCTTTTAAGCCTTCAGCTGTGAGATGCCTTGCAGTTCGAATAACGCTCCAGCTACGTTCCGGCTATGTTCTGATGTGGTACCTGGAGACGTTGCCTACTTTGGGTGATATCCTTATTATATCCTCATTATAATCTTGCTGTTGCCAATCTGGTGGTGAATCTATTTATGTATTATGTTTAATATTATGTACTATACTCCATAAACTCTTTTCTAGGGGGGAGGTCTGACATACGGAGCCCTGTATGTTAATTTAAGAGTTAGAATTAGAGTTGAAGGAGTGCCAAACTACCCAGGCGGCGAAGCAGACCAGCGAGCGAACTAGCGAGTGGGAAACCAGCTCGTCCGCATACCAGCAAACAAGCCTTCACACCTGCGTGCGTCATAGGGGACCCTGCAAACTACTTCGATGACCCGACGCTATGACGTATGATCGACGCCAGGAGACTCCATTGGACCACGCACCTGCTACGCAACTCGAGGAGCTGTGATTGGGGCGCGCACCATATCCCGCCTCCTGATTCGTTCCTACACCATCATTGTTTAATATATAAGACCCGAGTAGTGGGCATTCAAATCAGTCTCATTTGGAGTTGGGGAAGGTGAACTTGCAGCTGGAGGAAGACGGGGTGAAGTATTATAATGGGTTTGTGACTGTCAGTCAGATTATATAAGTGTGTTCGGTGTAAACACTTACGTTATATTGGTTAGTGAGATATGTGATTGGGAATTAACGTTAACGCTACTATTATATACTTAACTATTTGATTGGGAATTAACGTTAACGCTACTATTATGTACTTAACTATTTTGATTGGGAATTAACGTTAACGCTACTACTATGTACTTAACTATTTGATTGGGAATTAACGTTAACGCTACTATTATGTACTTAACTATTTTAGTTGACTGACTTGTGGACTAAAGCAACTCTTTAAGTAATTGGGTTATGATGAAAGTAATACTATTGTTTTATATTAATACTTACGAGTTCTTTAATTTTCTTTTAATTAAGCTTACATTGCTTAACGGTGCTTAGTACGGTGATACTATTGTCTCTTATTAGTAATATCGCCTTAGACTAACATGTCTATTTTAATGTTACTTCTAGTGATTTCCTAAGCTGAAGAAAATTCTTTTAGCTTCAAAATATTATTTTTGCTTTTCATATTATTTGAGTGAGACCTGAATCGAATCTATGAAGCGATCCTGTAACTTAATTTACTCATAATCAAACCTCAATGTTACGTGGTTAAGAAATACATTTATCTAATTATTAAATATATATCTAACTTTTTATGTGACTTTGATATTAATCCTGATGATAATAATAATAGAATACTATTAACGTAAGACAAGAACCAAGAATAATTACATTAAATATAAATAAAAGGACATATAAGAAAACTAGCTATTCATTTCAAAAGGGGTAAAAGACAGAAATATTCTTACTTTAATATTTATCTTTCAAGACTTTTTATAGAATTAATAGTCCTTCTTTAGATATAACTTATTCGGTTCATAACCATAGCCTACTAAGCTGCGGTTAAATAATAATTCTTTATAAATACTACATGACTTTAATTAGTTTCAGTATTTTTCATAATTAAAGAGTATCAGTCAATAAAGGCTACCAAGTCCTAAGATCCAAAAGGAAAGGAAGCAACAACAGGAAATAATTTTATTAGATTTTACTTTTGTTTTGCCTTCAGCTGACTGATACCTTAATATATATCTCTGTGCTATCTAGATTCATCAAGTTAACCACTTGAGGATCAAGATACGTAACAATGTGTATATATGTATATGTGCATTTATGTATGTACAGTATATGTGTATGTATGTGTGCGTATATGTGTATGTATGTATGCTTTAATTATCTATATATGTATGTGTCTATAGTGTATACTGTTTGTGGTTCGAGGCTCGAGCCCGGCTGAGAGTATTCTATCACACACACACACACACACAAACAAACAAACACACACACACACACACACACACACCTACACTAAAGAATGTCCCATATACTATAATTCCCCCCAGCTGCCTCTACTTATTTTATATCCTTCTTTTGTTCTCTACCGAGGATTACATCCCATTGTAGTAGGTTTTACCTGACCCTACCTGTATGGACCCGTAGGACGTTTCGCCTTTACCCTTTTCAAACTCCTCATTTGATCTCTTCCGACGTTTGACATTCCATTCTAATTGGCTTTACCTGACCTACAGTCCGTTGCCCCATTAACCCTTTTCCAATTCCCTCATTTAATCTCTCCCAAGGATTTAACTCCCATTATTAGCCTCACCTGACCCTACCAAAACAGTTTTTGTATGTATGTATGTTTGTTTGCATACGTGAGCGTTTATGTATACGGGCATGTGCACACTTACTGCATGTTCTTATGTTCTTATATATGTATGGATATATATGCGTATGTATGTGTGTACGTATGTGTATATATTATGTATGTTCTGTATATATATAAGTAAAATAAATGTGTACTGTATATGCACTGTAAATCACTTACTCTCATGGTTAATTTATGATAATTTGTATTTTGCACTAGCATAATTATTGTATTAATTTCTTTTTTTAATGTAAAGTATATTATACTCACACATTGTAAACTGAGCTTATCATTTTCATATCTGTACATCTCATGTGCATCCACTAAATTGTAAAATGTGTATTTTCAGCTCATGAGGCTGCCATTCTTTAATAAACCGTTTATTATTATTATTATTATTATTAGATAAATAGATAGATACGCCTGACAACCTCTTCACAATCCCCTGCCTCTGTTCCCTTGTTTCAACGTTGCACACCTCTGTTACCTTCAAAGTTACCTCTCCCAGTCAAAAAGCCCACCTCAGTAACTGTTAGACAGAAAACTAGGCCTGAACATACTTTAGCTCTCACTTTACCCTCATCCTCATCTCATAAATCACCTGTGACATCACCCACAACACCTCCACCTTCTCTTGCATCTACCAGCCAATCTTCCAAATCAACCACTTCTATTCAACAACAACCCAAAATTGTAATTCAAACCAAGAAAGTCCTACTTTCTAAACGCATCCTACCCCACCCTCTACCATCTCTCCAACCCCCTCTCCGTCTGTTCCCCCCTCAACAGCACCCCATACAGTGATGAAGACCAAGAAAATTATTCTCCCTAGATGCACTACATCTCCACCTTCTACTTCCTTTCTCTCACCTCTACCAATAGCAACTCATACAACCCCTTCAATGTCTCAGCACCGCCTCACCTTGCCACATTCTCTGTCTCCCTCACCTTCTTTCATTCAACCTCCCATTCCTACTAGACTTGCTCCACCAACTCAACCTTATCCATCTAGCCAACCTACCGTGATCGCTCAGCATAAATCTTCCACTACTATCCCACTCCTTATACGCCCGATAACTTCTTCTCCTATTCCCTCAACCTCTCAACCCTCAACTTCTCAACCCTCTCCTCCCTGAGGTTCATGCTGAACCTAGGACCCAGATCACATGTTGGCCAGGAACAACTTCAGTCACTAGGTATGCTCAATGTCTCTGACAGGGCCAAACAAATCAGGCTCACTAATGCCTTCAAAAGTTTCTATGACAGAGCTCCAGAGTATCTAAAGAATGATTTTGTTAAAGCAAATGAGAGGAGTGGACATAATACAAGAAACAGGATGTTTAATTTTAAGGTCCCGAGAATCCAAGGACAGGGTAAGCAAACATTCTTCTTCACTGCCATCAAAGACTGGAACGACCTACCCCAGTCAGTCCGTGAAAAGAGAACACTGTATTCCTTCAGACGTAGCCTGAAGGAACACCTGAACCGGACAGCTGTGAGAAGGGAGCACCAAGCTTATGTCTACTACTAAATACGACATAAGAGATAGACAAACCAAACTGAAATTATTACTGATTACGGATTACTGATATTTACTATAGGATGTAAGGTATCTTAAAATAACCCCCTAGAAATACTTTCTCTAAAGTATCTATTTCTTTATCCTCCCCATTTCCCCAGCTAACCTAATCCCACAAGGACCCCAATGGAAATACGCCTAACGGCCTTATTGGGCTATCCTTAGTTGGAATTATGCAAGGCTGGTACATGTCATATTTGTAACATACTATGTGGTACCAACTCTGTAAATTGCTAACTGAATAAATATTATTATTATTATTATTATTTTTATTATTCCTCCATCAAACTTTACACCCAAATTACCCCCTTCTCAGACCTCCCACCCCCACAACCCCAATCATCTACCTCTGCCCATCATGCAACTCCATCACCACCATCTCTCAAACATGCTCCATCCTCCACTTCACCTCATTCATCAAAATCCTCCACACACACCATTTCTCTTCCAACAATTATCACTAAATCAGGCCGTACCACCAAACCCCCACTCAGATATACCCCCTTTTTTGTATCAAAATCATCAGCTTCCTCAACCTCACCAACATCACATAAAATTAAATCTTCAACTCCCTCCCTCTCCCCAAAATCAGTACAAATACCTCCCCTAACAAACACAAATTCAACTTCTCCTAAATCAGACTGTCCACGATTAGGATTAGTTGCTACTTTACCATCCGCTCACACCAACAAAAGGTCCCAGGTCAGGTCACTCTACAATAGTCCTACCACCTCACTCATTCCCTCAGCACCCCTATCTCTTGCCTCAATCATCATGTCTCCTCCTGAATCTTTTGTGAGATATGCCTGATGGTTCGACCCCTACGGCCAACATAAACGATTACGATTTGCAAACCAACTTCCTACCAAAGTCCAAGATGTATCATATCCAAGTGCTCTAACCCTCATCCTTGACCTCTTCTGAACACCTGATAACCGTTCTAGACGCTGGCACCATACGCCACATATCTCCACGTCTACCACTAAGCAGTTCGATCTCCAGCCATGAGGTCGTGGCTTATATACTGACGAGGGAAATCAATTGTGACGAGGAAAGGGAGATATGTGGCAGAAGCAAAGAAGGACAGGAAAGAAGTGAGAAAGGCCGCAGTACAACAGCGACCTGAGCCCCTCACTACCCCAGGCCCCTCTGTTACCCAGGCGGCCAAACCAGTCGACACAGGGGAACAATGTAAAAGCAGAGAGACGAGAGTGGCCGCAGTACAACAGCAGCCTAAGTTCCCCTATACCCCAGGCCCCTCTAACATTGGGTCGGCCAGCACAGAAGACATCTGCTCATTGAAGGGCTTCACATCTTGGCCTTATTGAGGTACAGTACTTGGCTGCCCTTCTTTCATTCACAATGACTTCCAGTGACAATTTAACTAAGGCTGTGACCATTCCAGCCAAAATCACTGGAAGTCAGGTTGGGGTGGTGAGCAGATAGTTCTGCATTAAGTGCACAACTAAGAGGTCCGTGCTTTGGCCAGACTGTTTCCCTGCCTCTTGCATCTGGTACGTGGCCGGCGATGATAAAAAGTCGTGAGCATTTTTAAACCAGGTGTGGTACCCCAACCAGGTATTAGTCCCAAGTAGATTGAGAGCCAGGAGCCTACTCTGAACGGGAAATTGCCAGGGAATCGTGTTTATCACGTTGACCATTACACCATTGTTATGTTGAGACATTGGCTGACATAACCTTTTTATATGGAATATATACTGCTCTATTGAAGTACTCCCACATATCGGCTGGAAAGAGGAAAAGATAGTTCTGGTTGTTAACCTCTGAAGTGCGCATGGGGGTAATTGGAAACGTCCCCCTGTGCTGACGTATTTGAGGTGTTTCCGCCACTAAAATATTCATTGTGCCATTAATAGCATTAATACTTATCCATATGCGCCTATTATGGGTTGATTATAAAGGTATTAACCTGAAACAACAATAAAACGAGTGAAAACAGCGTTTGGATGGTCAAAATCGGAGATATAGCCCGCGAGTTGTATAATGTATGGGTGAGGCAATCTGCTTTCCCGCCAATTTCCCCCAAGGCCACTGAGACACAGTCGATCGATACTCTCTCTCTCTCTCTCTTGCACTCGCTTGCTATCAGTGATGACCACACCCTCCAATCGGATTTCTAATGTTAGCACGAAAATATACCTCAGAATAAGGGAATAACAGGGAAAATAGGTGATAACTGAAGGAGAGGAGGAAAGTGGGGAAGGAGGGGAGGTAGAGGACTGAGATTTTGCATGGCCCAGGGGCCAAAAAAAAAAAAAAAAAAAAAAAAAAATATATAAATTTTTTTTTTTTTTCGATGTCAAAAGTTGATTTTTATTTTCTCTGACTCTTAAGAGTCTCCCCGCAGTGCGCCGGGGGAACTCTTAAGAGTCTCCCCGCAGCTCCCGGGTTAATACAGGGGCGAATTTATAGGTACTGGACTGCTTGTTGCTTTGGCCATAGTATTCCCCTATAAATCAACTCTGGTGGATTATTTCCCCCCACAATAAAGCAGCTAGCTACCTGTGCTCCTGCTGGGACCTGTAGGCCAGTCATCACGCCGAGGACCTCTACCTGCCTGACACCAGCATGCCAGGGAACCAGGACACCAGCTACCAGCCAAAAGTCGATGACAGACCAGAGACGAAGAAGAAAAGTGTTAGCTTGATTGAGGCTGTTTTGTGGATGTCCCTTCTAACCTGTTAGGCCTCAATAGTAGAGGACCAAAACACATAAACTATCATAGACCTCTGTTTGATATTGTGTACGTAATTCCTCTAGGGGTTAATTTCGTATGCAATATAATTCAGTGCTAGACCACATACACACCACTTGATACATGTAAATTCAATTTATCGAAGTAACACCTTTTCCTCTTTTTCTTATAGTGACCCCATTAATATCATAATTTTCTGTAAAGACTGAGTGACCTTTAGACTGTGTGTACATAGACCGCAGCGGTAGAGTGAAGAGCACACACTCACACTCACGTGTGAATCTGCTTGACCTGAGTAAACATCCCAGCCAAGGCGGACATATTCTGGGTGTGGTAGTACGTCCTAGTATGTTTTGCATGCTCGCAAGCAGTTGGGGGATTCTAAAAATTTAGATTTTTGGCCGGTCCTACAGTGTACATTTATTATAAATCAACCGGTGCTCTGTGGGTTAACAGAGACAAATATAGATCGCCCGATCAAATTCCATAGTTTGCCTGATATGCCTATGAGAGCAAGTTTGTCTAAGAGAATTTGTAGGTAAACTTTATCAAAGGCCTTGGCATAATCAAAGAGGATCAGATCCACAGTATGGCTCCAGTCGCACCAGTGGCCACGAGAGACCGGGCAGGCATCGTGGTCTACGATGGTAAGGCCACGAACGAAGCGGTTGAAGCGCTCAAACTGTCCTAATGTCTCATTAACTTTTTGGAATAAGACCTCCTGGCTTTACCGTGTTGAGCGTTTGAATATACATGCTATAAGCCAAAGTCTGGAGGTAAAAGCTGGATATAGAAAAAATATATATAATATATATATAGTTATAGGTTAGTATGAGCTGGTCTGTAACAGACTTACCAGCTCTAAAACCAAACTGGTTGTTGTCCAATAATAGGTGGTCATCAATTAATCCAAAGAGTGTTTTTACAATGACACATTCCATAGTTTTACATGGTATTGGATTTAGGCTGATAGGTCTACAAATCAAAGGGTCCAACCTAGGTCTTCTTTTGTAGATTCGGATGACCAGAGAGAATTTCTGGGATAAGCAACCAGAAGACAGTGACCTGTTGAACAGTTTAGAAAAAGGGTAAGCTAATTGTGTAGAGCACTCTTTGCAAAGACATGGGTGGAGGTTGTCTGGTCCCATAGCACTGTCGATCTCTAGTAATCTAAGCTGAGAGTCGATATCAGAGAAAGAGAACTCAATGGATCGAATGTTATCAGGAGAGACCTGATGGGGGAAAGGTTGGTTAATGGTCACATCAACAAAAACAGAGGAAAATGAGTCTACAAAGATATTGGCCATGATGAAAGGGTCATCGGTGAGGTTGTTGTTCACTATCAATGGTTCTGCCCTGGGTCTCTCCACCTTCTTGTTTCTAATATAAGAATATAAAACTTTAGGTCTAGTTGGACGGAGATTAACATGACTCATAGTTGGCTTGGGCGGAAAATACAATAGATCTCAATTCCACACTTAATCTGTTGAAAAGGGAAAGTTTTAGTACAATTAGTTGAGAATGGCGATTATGGCGTTCTAGTTGGTTTTTCGTGATTTTGTAGTCCTTCCATGCTCTGGTGCAGCATTTGTACAGATGTCTAGGAATAGATTTGTACCAGGGGGGAGGGTCTTGTAGGTCTTTTGGGAGGAATATAGGCTAAAGATAGATATCTTAAGGTGGAAGAAAGAAGTTCATTGGTGCTGTCAACATCCAAATGCATAAGTTAGTAGTCCCAATCGCGTTAGTCAAGGGCCCGTCGAATGCTGGAGTAGTCACCTCTAGAACAGTCCAGGGAGTCGAGGTCATTGGTGAGAGAGGGATGATTAGGTGGGTTCGCCCTGAAATAATTAAGATAATTTAATAAGGCAGTGGCCACATTGGGGGAAGAGAGGACAAGTAACAATGTTGATGATTCTAGCATTTTCAGTTGTAAGTTTTAGGTCCAGCATATTAATAGCCAGAGCACAAAAAGGTAGGCTCCATAACCCACTGGTACAGTCCCAGGGTATGAAAGAGATCCAGGAAAACGAGATCAGTCGCTGTTATGCATAGGTCTGTAACTGGTTCCGCCCAAGAAATGGAAGGCAGGTTAAAATCCCCCCAAATCACCAATTCCTTACCAATACTTATGTCCTGAATGTAATAAAAAAGCGCACGGTTCTGAATGGCATGTAAGCAGGAAGACGGTAAACCAATAGAGCATAGATATTAAAAGAAGGGAAGAAGATAAGCAGAGTAATAGGAAAGAACCCTGGTCCAAATACTGGTATGCCTCAATATTATTTCGAACATACGCTTTGTAAAGTTAATTACTAAGGTTATAATGTTCAGGTTACATATATACCGCCATTTCTCTCAAGCCCTTGCTCCGAGATTCAATAGCGCTTGACCAAAGTTTATTACCAGACACTATTACCCATTTTCTTGCTCAAGGGAAATGGTACGAGCTACCAGTGTATGCGAAAAACCTTCATGCCTGACCGTGGGATTGAACTCGGGACACCCGGGGTGGGAGGCCGAGACGTTCTCCACTACACTACCAATCTAATACAATTAGACTCTTTCTCTTTCACTATCTAAATGCATCAAGTATTTCACAACTAAATATTAAAGATAATCGTTTCTCTTACACTAGGTTTTCTAATACTGTACATTAAATGGTACACTTGTGTAAACATATCTAAAAATTAGAATTTTTCTATGAGCTTTTTTACCTATTTTGCCGTTATTATATCACACCAAATAGTAATTGGCATTTAAATAATGTTATAATACATCTATGGACAAAGTTTTAATTAAATATATCATAAAATACCCGAGAATAAATTCGAGCAAAATAAACAAATCTGGTGGCCGTTGGTAACTTGTTTTAACTCTTAACTGGCGGCGAATTTGCAGTAAGTTAGGATCATTATTATGGCTTTTAAAGGGTTAAAATCGAGTGCAAATGGCCGGGAGTGCAGCGGGCCACACGTCCGACTCCCAGGGCCTACCGCCGCCCACTGACTCACCCTCCCTGTGTTCTCGAGAGGCCGGCAGTGTAGCCAGTAGTGAGCGTAGCTGGAAATAATATACCGCTATACGCTAAACCCCCATGTTACTGGTACCACTGTATGAGAACCACGAGTGCTACGTAGCTCGTTCTGGTCTCATTTTGAAGCTTTTAGCGCCTAGTTTTTTGCTGAATACATTTATTTTCATGCAGATACTTGATTTATCATTCAGGAGGGCCTGAATATGCCCAAATAAGCCCCCCCCCCCGCTAGACAAGGGTTAAATTGACGAGACAAGTCCTAATTCCCAAATAAGAGTTTATTTTATCTGGCTATATGGATAATTTATGTTATTACCAATGTTACCTATTTTCATTTACTAATACATAGAACATTATGTGATAGGTAAGATATGCTTTTGTTATCCATGGGGCTAGATATGAATGGAAAACATTATTAGAGAAACTGGCACCTCCACAAACATCAGGACAAAGGGAGTTCGTGTGTGTGTGTCTGTATGTTATATTCCGTGGAGGTAAGTGGTAACAAAGTGAGTCAAAGTGGTTTGACTTTGGGTGTTAATATGTTTATAAACAGTAGGTACTTGTGATTCCACACCTGACGTCACTATATTTCCCCAAAAAAACACAAAATTGCATATATTTAATTACAAAAGGAACCCAGCCTCCTAGTATTGTACATAGGGGTATGTTGTACATCAACAATGATGCTTCTGAGGATATCTGATTAGGTGAGCTTTGCTCTTTAATGGTGTAATTCCGGTACGATACCTTTCGGATATAGTGGTGGTGACAGAAAACACGGCTATTGTGTGGTACAGCAGGAATGCCGTCGCTAATATTGCTCATTTAACACTGGATTTATTAATGTTTAGAATAATGGGACACGGCTTGGCATATCCAATGTATACGCTGATAATATGCATACCCTGAAAGCATTAATATGTATAAAGCTCTTTTGTAAATTTGATTGTTCAGAGTATCAATTTCAGATATGTAAAAATTTAACTGTTGGGTACACTTAATTTCATCATCCGAAGGTTGAAATAAGTACTAGTATATCACCCCTTTCAGTCATATGACTACATTTTGTATTAAATGTTGCGACCTTCTGACGATTGTATTCAACTTGGGAACGACACGTTAGAGTTGAAGGGTTAAATGAGTCTTTACTCCCCTATTTCCTAAAGGTACTTCCGAGGCAGATTACTATAATTTGATCATCAAATTAATAAAGTAAAGAAATATTCGTCTGCTTGAAGAGACAAGCAGAGTTGGAGACAGGAAGAACATGAGAGAGGGCAGTCTTCTGTCACAGGAAACTAAACGCGTGACATTTAGACTTTGGTAGCTGTGTTATTCAAAGACAAAGCATGACATCTGTAAACACATTGTATTATCCGGCTGCATAACGGATGTATAATTTTCTTTGTGACTACGGATGGAGCTGACTCAACCTACATGAGAGCGCATACAAGAGGATACACGTACAGTGGCGGTCAATAATGCTTATACATGCCTATTCGAAGCTTACATAGGCTGAACTATTTCTCCTTATTAATACTTGACTTGGTATTTGTGTTTCGGAGGTTCGTTTAAGGGGACACGGGCCATTTATTTGGTCTAGTAATTAATGTATTCCTTTATTTCATAGTTTCCTCGCTAGACCTCCATCAAACTTAGAAAAACAACCCCTAGACCCCCCTTCAAGATAAATTTGTACATTTTTCATTAGAAAAATGTCCCGGCCGAAGGCCGATTCCTCTTAAAATTACAGGCTCGCTATTGCTCGCCAGGTAAAAATTGACATCTACATTGCACGAAAAGTCTTAAAATTTACAACGAAATGGGACGAAAAGGGTTAAAATCGCCAAACTAATGGACCGAACATCTTATAATCTCAAAACAAATTGGCTTTAACAGGAGGGAGAAAGGGGACCAGAAAAACGGCCCATCTCCTCTTAATCAGTTCGTTGCTTCAGAATGTTTCAGAATTAATGACCGTGACTGTACCCCTGTGCACTTTGAATTAATGACCGCGACTGTAACCCTGTGCACTTTGAATTAATGACCGTGACTGTACCACTGTGCACTTTGAATTAATGACCGTGACTGTACCCCTGTGCACTTTGAATTAATGACCGTGACTGTACCCCTGTGCACTTTGAATGAATGACCGTGACTGTAACCCTGTGCAATTTGAATTAATTACCGTGACTGTACCCCTGTGCACTTTGAATTAATGACCGTGACTGTAACCCTGTGCACTTTGAATTAATGACCGTGACTGGACCTCTGTGCACTTTGAATTAATGACCGTGACTGTACCCCTGTGCACTTTGAATTAATGACCGTGACTGTACCCCTGTGCACTTTGAATTAATGACCGTGACTGTAACCCTGTGCACTTTGAATTAATGACCGTGACTGTAACCCTGTGCACTTTGAATTAATGACCGTGACTGTAACCCTGTGCACTTTGAATTAATGACCGTGACTGTAACCCTGTGCACTTTGAATTAATGACCGTGACTGGACCTCTGTGCACTTTGAATTAATGACCGTGACTGTACCCCTGTGCACTTTGAATTAATGACCGTGACTGTACCCCTGTGCACTTTGAATTAATGACCGTGACTGTAACCCTGTGCACTTTGAATTAATGACCGTGACTGTAACCCTGTGCACTTTGAATTAATGACCGTGACTGGACCTCTGTGCACTTTGAATTAATGACCGTGACTGTAACCCTGTGCACTTTGAATTAATGACCGTGACTGGACCTCTGTGCACTTTGAATTAATGACCGTGACTGTACCCCTGTGCACTTTGAATTAATGACCGTGACTGTAACCCTGTGCACTTTGAATTAATGACCGTGACTGTAACCCTGTGCACTTTGAATTCTAGTTAGGGAGATCCATAATCTATTTGATGGGTTTTCATTATAACAAAAACCAATACGTTTTACATTCATTACAGTGATTATCACTTTAATATTGTAGTATTATTTGCATGCTCTGCCTTGCCGTTTTTCTTTATTAATTATATTCAGATATACAGAAGTCCTTCATGCATTAAGGGGGTTGACCTGCTTTTTATCTCTCCTTTTTCTCTTTTTCTCTGGCTTGGATCCATTCGGCCCCATTCAGCCTACTGTTTTAAGATGTTTACCACCATCCATGTGTCGAGTTCTTCCTGGCGAGCGATAGCGAGCCAGCATTGTATGAGCAGGTGTTTATATTATGTCCACAGGTAAATCAACTACTGTACACATATTGGCTCCATCCTGAGGGATCTATCCAGGCAAATCTTTGGGAGCAACTCTTTCCATCACAAGTACTTCTTTACATGATAAATTGACTTACTGCAGCCTTGATTTATGTAACCTTCCCCTAGGTCTTCACTTTGCGTTACCCTTTACCGAAACCACCCCATGAAATACTGTTCATGGGTGTGCACCACATTTTACTACCTTTCCAAGACCTAATTGAGATGACGGGTCTGAGCAACAAATGCCAAATACCTCCAGCCACCTGCTCCCTTCCACAAATAACACCACAAATCAAACCTGCCGCATTGCTTCCATTAAGAAGTCAGGAGTCACAACCCGGGCCCTCTAGGACCAGGGACCACCACCAGTACCAAGAAGAAAAACGAGAGCTTCTAGGAATCTAGGGAAACCATCCAAAGAAAACGAGGAGAATGGGATTCCCAGGGGACACTACGAGAACTACCCAGACCAACATGTGAACATCAGTGACACTCCCGAACTTATGCAAATACACTATCAAACCCCCCAGTACACCCGTGTAGAGTACCAAAATAACTATGAGCATAGATTCGTAATACGAAGCAAACTATCCAAATCATATATAACTTCCCCCACCAGTGTAAATAATTAACAAATCCCCAAACCTAAGCAAACTACCCCAGCTAGCATGTTACTCCCAAATACCCATCAGGTCCAACAAAGAGTAAATAAGGAAGTAAAAACACCCCGAACATCATCCTAAAGTAATCCCCAAAGACCAACAAACTCTAGTGCAACTGATTCTCTATATAAGCCCCAAATCAGAGTCTCACACACGCCCCTATTACCCCGAGACAACAGCCCCCTAGTACCGACCAAAAATTAGTTACTATCTTCACTGAACAGAGAGAAGTTAAGCAACCAGCCTACTGGCTTTAATCCACCTTTGGATTTGGTGCTAAGATAGAAAGGAATACAATACGAGAAACCTCTATTGAAGAGCTCCCTGTGCAGCTAATTAGCTTTCAAGTTCCAGATAGTCGGATGCTTAGCAGTTCACGATCAGGGAGTTATGATATCTCAGGTGGATCAGGTAGCCTTGATGCTGATCAAGATGCTAGATTAGTATCACTTATCACTGTACCGCCCCGATACTCCGAGTACATCATCCCCCAGATTCAGTGAAGATAGTGTTCGAGTGTGTTGAGAGAAGAGGAAGGACCAAGAGAGAGCCCGGTGCCTAAAGTTGTTTGGCCCAGACACTAGTACGGATGCATGCGTGAAATCCCCGGGTACCTATAGTCAACCGTTGGACAACTTGGCCAGGAGAAAAGTGCTCTCCAAAACGCTCTACCAGTGTCTCTTCTCTTCACAAACCTTTAAGTGTTCTTTTATTTCGTAATGGTAACGATAATTGCTATTAGAGTTTAAACCTACGTATGTTGAGGTTCATAGTGTTAACGTAATTATAGAAGATTTTCCATTCTTCCTTATCTAGTTATTATCCGCAGCTCTGTTAAGGGAGAACATTACACATATCTATCGTGGAGTAAATGTTTATATACTTCCTTGAATACAGGCTCCTGTATTCCTTATGAGGAAATATATATATATATGTTTGTCCGGGAATAAATACATGCACTTACACGTCAACCAGTGAACGCTTATTCAGACCTAGTTTCATGTTTTGAACTAATATAGATAGTTCATTCACAGAGTATTTCTTCTCAGTCACTTATTCATGACTATTGTTATAATCACATCTTTATGAAGTATAATTTATATACTTATTCTTTGAACCATTCCCGCTCTATGATTTATTCAAGTTACAATAACTTATTGTTCGTTTCGAAACTCAGTCACGCAAACATGACTATTATCTAAATTATATATTCATGCATTTATATTAATAATTATTACTCTCTGAGTTATTAGTTTTATCTCTATATCAAGTTGCATTAACTTATTGTTCGTTCCGAGATCATATAGTGTCCTATTTTACATAACTTCAGTGCCGCTTGTATGCTATCGCAGTAACTATTATTTACCCTGAGTGAAGCCATATTGAGAGCTTTCGCATATTCATTCAGGACACAATTTATTGTGATTTGAGACTTAACATCTCTGTGTTATTATTATTCATATGTTTCATTGTAACATTATTATTATTTATATATGAATATTATGCATATTATTTCCATAAGCATATTGAGAATGTACCCTAGCAGTTAAGGAATAAAACTTGTGAACCTTTACTGTGTATTTTGTGTCCATTGTTTATTACTAGTGTAGTTCATAGAGCTAAGGCCAGTCTTCTCGCAGCGGAGAGGAACCCAAGTTGTTGATTAGGACTGATTCCTAAGGTGAAAATTGCAATCAGATTATCTAACGTTTTCTTATAAATGTGGCCTAACACTAATATACTGTGTAAAACCTTGGTTGTATATATATATATTAACCTTTAAACCTTTACTTGCCATGCCCTCTCTCCATCTTCTGAACTTGGCCTGTGATAAGTCATCTGCATATAGCAGTTCCCAGGGGAGTCCAACTCTGAAATCTCCAGCCTCCAGATTCATACCAAAGAGGAGGGGGCTTAATACAGAGCACTGGTGGACTCCAACTCGCGTTGTGAACTCCTCACTCAGTACACCTTTCACCCTCACTGCCGTTCGTGAATCCTCATACATCTTTATTATCACACGCACCAACCACTCCTCTAGGCCAGGTGTTCTCATAGTCTTCTGAACAACATCTCTGGGCACCCTATCAAAGGCCTTCTTAAGTTCTCCATGTCTACAAACACTAGGTACAGATCCCTATTTTTAAGTAAATATCTTTCCTGCAGCTGCCTGACTACGATTGTACCACTTCTTGGCATAAAACCGAACTGCATATCGTCGATAGAAATGCTTTCCCTGATCATGCTGTTATGCCACGTTTCTATGAAACGAGGTATGTTCTGATCGCACATCCCACTCACATAAATAAATCGTCCTAGAATATGGCAGAATAATGCACAATAGTAGAGGACCCTACAATAGGTCCCGTGACCAATTTTTCCTGAGCAAGGTTTGATGATTGATTTTAGATGATTAAGAGGTGCTGAACAAAATAAGCCGGGGTCCACCTCTGAAAAGTTTGGGCTAACTCGACCAGAAGGTGAAATCCAAGATGGCCACCGCGAAACTTGAAAGTGCTATAACTTAGGTCCTATGTGGGCTACACATGGGATCTTGGTGTCTAAAAGTAGGTTTTTGGACCCAAGGGATCTAATCTAGTGGTTACATTTTACATTTTCAAAAAATTAATGTTTTTGAGAAAAAAATCCAAGATGGCCGCCATTAAAATATGATAATTGCATATCTTTTGTTATACAGTAGCTATATGTCTGCTCTTAGTGTCTAAAAGTAGGTTTTTTATGCCAAGGAATCTAAATATGAAGTCAGAAATAAGATATATAAATGAGGAATAACATAATTACATATTTTTTGTTATGTTATGAATGAAAACAAACATATGGCTTAATATGTCACCAAAATTATTCGATTAGTCTTCATCCGAGTTAATATCATAATCATCATCATCATCTGATTCACTTCTCTCTGAGTCACTGTCTTCTTGATACATGGGTTTTTTATGTTTGTACACTTCACTTAGATGTCTTGGGAGGGGTGGATGTCCATATCGCTTTGCCTTGCACATGCCGTTTCCAATTGTCCATCCATGGTCCAGGGGAGAAGGTGGGGGATCGGCCTTATCATAATTTAGAAGCATGTATGTTTGATAGTTGGCACGTTTCACTTTAAGATCATGGGAATCCCTATCTGGTGGTAGTCTGAGTGTTGATTTGTTCTTCATCTGTTTCCATTTCCGAGCACGTGCATCTCCTAGAGACTTGCTGATCTGATCTTTGTAGACGAATTGAATCATGAATGTGGCCATTGCATCTAGAGTATCTTCTGTGACAGAAAGCGATTTTCCAATTGATTGAAGGAGAGTTTTGGCTTCAGGAGAAGAAAGCACTTTATCATATATTGCAGTTTTGCCATGACCAAAGAATGATGCTGTTGTATCACAACCACTGTAGACATGCAATGGGACTATAAGATCTGCCATATCTTTAGGACACAATGTCTGACAATTTATGATATTCTGTTTACGTTTGATTGCCAAAGTACCTCCAACTGAGTTGGCAACATATGCTGCCAAAACTAAAACATCTGTGTCTTCTGCATCGATGATCACTGTAGCCTGAATTCCAGAAATTCTGATTCTTGAGTAGATATAGAATAAGACAGTATCAGCTTCAACTTGTTCACATTCATAGTCTACAATTCTTTCACCTTCAGATAAACTCCAACAGTTTGGGCCAACAGAATATATCATTCGGACATTTGCATATTTCCTGCACATCACACTAAACTCAGCCTGAAGGAATTCTTGTAAGCGTAATTTGTTTGCCGAGTTGGACAAGAAATCTTGGAATGCCCTAGGGCAGTGGTTCTTAACCTTTTTAACCCTATGACCCCCTGATATATTCCTGGCCAGTGCTGTGACCCCTCAGGGTTAGGAGAGGTTTGGAAGTGGGGTGGCGAGCGAAGTGGGGTGGCGAGCGAAGTGAGCCTCTGCTCTGCTCTGCTCTGCTCTGCTCTGTTCTGTTGTTACACCCTAAATATGGCACTGTTACTCTCACAAAAAAATTGCAATGCTGATTTTTGTGTATAAAGGTAAGATACAATATATTAATATGACAATATATAAAGTTTATTGAAATAATTAAACATAACATGTAACTCTGAAAATGCCACAGATCCAGTACAACCCCACAAAATTAATAAACCTCACAAATAATGCTAATCACTCACTCAATGGGAGGGTTGAAATTGTTTTGCAGCGATCAGTCGACCAAATCGAGGAGCAATGCCAGCCAGGCAACACCTCATATCGGCGTCTATCACAAGCCTATTGCGTGCCTTCGTTTTCAGTGTCACCATAGTTGAGAATCCAGCTTCGCAGCGGTAGGTTGAGGTGGACTGGATCAGCATGTTCAATGCCCTCTTTGAAAGTACAGGACAGTCTTCCCCCAGTTTCGCCCAAAAAGTTGGAAGTTCTTGTTCAGTGGTCTACTTTCAGCTGAGAATCCTCACGAATTTGAAGAAATTCTACCTTCGCAGCAACATCAGTATCACTTATGGCACCATCCTCCACTGAAAAAGGTCTGAAGATCCACGAATCAGAAAAGCGAGTGTCCAATTCAGGAAAGTAACTATCGATGGCTTCATTCACTGCCAGGAGATGAGCCGAGATATCTTCATGGAAATTGCATTCAGCATCTGGCATAGAATCCAGAAGATTTGTCATTTGAGGGAAAACATTTGTGTCACCATCCTGAACTCTTTTCTGGTAAAGTTGAATTTTCCTCTTGAATGCTGCTACTTTATCTTGAGCCATATGCAACATTGCTAGGTTTCCCTGGAGTAAAAGATTCAGGGAATTCACATCAGAGAAGAAATCAGCCAAGTATGCAATCTTTGTTACAAAACCGTCATCCTGCATTTTTTCATGAAGAAGCTTCTCCTTGGCAGTACGTCCTCTCTCCAACAGCATTGTGATTGCCTCTCGAAGTTGAAGCACTCGATTCAGAACCTTACCACGTGACAGCCACCGTACCTCTGTGTGAAATAAAACAGTGAAATTTGCGCCCATATCTTCACAGAGTACTTTAAAGATCCTTGAGGTCGTCGCACTTCCTTTGATATGGTTCACAATCTTCACCACATCTGAAAGCACTTCTTGAAGTCCAGGGGCGAGAGTTTTCATTGCCAAAGCATAACGATGAATCATACAATGGGTGAAGGATACATGAGGAGCGACATTCTTCACAAAGGATTTGAAGCCAGATTTGCAACCAGTCATTGAAGTAGCACCATCTGTACACAGTCCAACAAGTGATTCACAGCCCAGCTGATGTTTGAGGAGGAAGGTTTCTAGGATTCGAAACACATCTTCCCCACGAGTGGTAGTGGCCAATGGCTCTGAGAACAAGTACTCCTCCCTCATGACTTCTCCTTCGAGGTAGCGAACGTAAACAATTAGTTGAGAACATGATGCAACATCTGTTGACTCATCTAGTTGCAATGAATACACTGGACTACTTTTCACAGCGGTCACTACTTGAAGAAGAATATCCTCTCATGTCCGAGACCCGATTTTTTACTGTATCATTTGAAAGGGAGATTGATCTCAGTTTGTTTGATTGCTGTTCCCCAAGTACTAACTTCGTTGCTTCTAGAATGCATGGCTTGATTAAGTCTTCACCAATGGTATGAGGTTTCTTGGTCTGTGCAATTCTTAACGCAATCAGGTAGGAAACCTCCAGAGCAGCTTCGTTCTGACGAGCAAAGTGACCAGTGGAATCGATGCGGCTGGCTTTCAGAGAGGCTTCTTTTTGCTTAAAATATTCCATACTTTTCCCCACTAGGTTGCTAGATTCAAAATGGACCTTTAGTTTGCTGTGCTTCATACTCTCATGACTCAAAACCTTGGTGCAAATGACGCATTGCGGTTTGATCACAGAGTTTTGAAGAATGCTTGTGAAACCCATCTTGAGAAAGGCTTCATTGTAGTTACGCTTTTTGGCAGACATCGTTAACAACCTGCAAAGCATACCAAACCTATAAGAAAGTTATTGAGCTATACAACATTCAAGCAAGAAAGTAAGAACAACAGTATAACTGTAATGAAAATAATGTCAGGTTTCAGAAACACAACACTTCAAATAGGAATATTGAGGTCCATTCTTTTTTAAAAACAAAGAACTGGAGTTAATGAAACAGGCTTCAGTATTGACGATCTTCCTGCTTATGCTGGTTCAATAATCCTGAAGGGTTGAGGGTTGATATCCTATGAATAAAGGCCTATTTTAATCAAACAAAATATCTTGAAAGATCTGTTTGTCATCTCATTTCCGTTTATCAGTTGTAACAGATCTACTGTGCAGCAAAACAAAAAAAATCACAAAAATTCACTCTAATAACCACCTGTTCATTACCACCACTAACTCCACCCACCTACCCCCCAACCATCAGTTTAATCTACATTGCCACTACATCACCTTGAGCCACCACCATAACCACCACCACAAACACGATTTTTTTTAATCATCTTTGCCTGCTCTTGCTAAAAAATATTTAACACAGGTCCCTCCAAATAACTGCTTGCACCATCAACTGCACCACTGGTTAGCTCAGAACCGTTAGATACCCCTTGCGATAGGCCTAAGAATATTATTCATTGGATAGGTAAGATTGGGTTTGGTTAGGTAAGGTCAAATTATGATTAATTAGGTTGTTATATTGAACAGTGTATACTAAATTAAGTTAGGACTGTTTGGTTGTTTGGTTAAATTAGTTTAGGTTTAGGTCCTTTGCATTTTGCTAAAATAGTTAATATGAGATAAAAAAAACACAGATTTCGTGAAACCATAATAAATATACCCTACTTATATATATAGTTCTAGGATGGGTTTGGTTAGGATAGCTAAGATTATATAATGAAATGTTCACTTAATTTATATGAAATTGTGTGATATATTAGGCTATTTTAGTGTGTGTGATATGTGCAAGGCAAGTTTGTGACTGATAACCAACACCCAGTTAGGCTTATAACCAACTGCAACTGGTAGCTACATTAAGTATAAGCATATTTTCTCGTAGCTACTATGTAACGATAACCACTGACAACAAATTAATGTGGAAACAATAGGATAACACCGTTAGAGCAAGCATCAACTCACCCGAGATTTTGGTACGTGTCTAGTTCTTGTCCCGGGAGCCTCAGCTTGCTCCCCAGCCTGTTTAAACGTTCGGACAAGTTTGGTACACCTCTCAAGGCTCTCAAACCTTGCAGTGTCCTAAACTTCTGTTTTTTTCTGGTATAATAGAAGTTACATGCTATGTTTTTTACCAATTAATTATTTAAGTCTAGACAACCTACCTCATTATAATGTAGTGATACAGTCAATGTAAACACGATGTATTGGAAACATATGGTCGACTGTAGTTGTGTTAGCACTCCATGGAATGGCAGTGAACGTTGCATGCAATCTAACCGACTGTTGTAGCCTATTAGTGGTATTATATCACTTATTGTAGCATAGGCCTGTATGTATAGCTGGCAACATGAATTTGTGAGGACTGTGACTTTATAATTCTATTGAAGTAAATATAGTATGGTTGACTTGCAATGCTATTTTGTCATAAAACCGTTAATTAGATATATAAATTAATTCTATAAGCTTGATTAAATTCTGCTTTTAATTAAATATTACCATTTTCCCTTCTATACATTAAATCACTGAGTGCATTGGTCAACTGTACCACTGGACTCTAGAGTCGTAACCAAAGTTTATAAAACAAACAATTATTTCCCCCAACCCTTCATGACCCCCAGAAAAATCCCAAACGACTCCCTTGGGGGTCACAACCCCCAGGTTAAGAACTGCTGCCCTAGGGGGTGGGAATGTGTCGTTTGGTCTGATGAAGACATTTTTAGATCCTCTGGAGATGGTGGAGCGGGCATTTCTTTCACTGTCTTTGATTATAAATGGAAAGTCGTAACGGTCATTCACCAACACAATCTGAGCTGCATCCATGTGTCTAGCCATGATGATGGAGAACATCTTGGTTGCATAATCTCGCCATGTGAAGTTGGTCCCATCACACCTTGTACGGTCCTCTACTGACGGTGTTGACAGTCGCCATATGAATCCCATATCTAGTATGGCAATGTATTCAGTAGGCAGTGGATCAATGGGCTGCATGTGGAACCTTTCAACTATCTTTGACTTCTGGGTCCTCCTCATTGTCCCATTGACATTGAAAATTGGCAAACATTCATCAGTTACTCTGTATTCCATAACATCTGTAAGGTTGAATTTCTCATCATAATTTTCGGCCAGGGCAATGATGGAGGCCATTGCCCTATTCTCCATTGCCTCTGATTTGGTAGCTGTTATCACTTAGCATCCTATCGTTGCAAAATTTTCTAAAGAGATTTTCTCCAGCCATGTTAGCAGACTCAAAGTCATCAATGAGAGCAGCCGATGCCAGTTCTCCAGATTGTAGTGATCGTAAATTGGTGTTCTTCATGTCAAAAGGGTCACATCCAAATTCAGTAATGCAACTATTGATGTCTTGTACTGCTTGTGCATCTTGTTGCAGACGCTGTGCTGTGTTTTCACTATGGTTCTGTTCTGATATATTCATGTTGTCAGTTGCATGTAGAAACGATCTCACTCGGTTTACTGTGTTGACATTCCGGGAATCTGTCAGCAGCATCTTCTCATTCTTCAGAATTTTCAGCCACCCTGCTTTCAATTTTGATCCCTTGTTCATGGTCATTTCTATCCAGAGATCAAGAGGTAAGCATGAGTAGGGTTTTCCTGTGATAGATTGAGCAAACAGACCTTCTCTCTTGTATGCTGCTCTCTCCTCTGGAAGGCTCTTAAGCTCTAGCCAGTATTCCACCATCCACTTTCCATACTTGTCGTTGTCATATATCTGCATCCACGGTAACATTAAGCGTAGTGAAGCTTTGAATTCCTCCCAGTTCTGTGTCCTTAGGGAATGTAGATTCATCATCAGTATCTCTGTCATCTCAAGGAAGGATATCCAATACTTAGCCATGGAGCTCTCAGAATTCTTTAATTTGCTAAACTCCTCTTCTACAACATTCAGAATGGAAGGACTAGATTCCAATAGTTGGTAGCTATCCTGACACTGTTGTGGGGATGATGAAGGATCTCGGAAAATGGCCAGATGAACTTCAATGTCCTCGGAAAGTGATGCCTCATTTTCAATGCTCTGTTGGACTAGTCTCCTCATAAGGGCTTCATACATTAGGCGCAGACATCTGATACCTCGTTTGTAGAGCTTTCCTCGCAATGCTTGGTCTACAGAGCCTTCTGCAATTACTCCTGCTGTGACAAGAATATCTGACAATCCAGAGCCACGGAAGTGTTTATCCATGGCATAGATGAAGGATCCATGAATGTGAAATGGACCCATGCTAGGTAAGATAATGTTGAATTGTTGAGGATGCCCATATCGGATCTGCACGATGAGTGCATACACTGGTTGATCACCCACAAGCTGTATGAAAGGCATGTGTTTGGTTCTAGCTGCTGTTACCATCCTATTCATAACTTCATGAACTATTGACTTATTTGGAGGGCTTGGGAAAGTCAGAAAGTAATATGGTTTGCTTTGAAATACTGGTGGATGAACTGTTGCTTGGAAACCAGCAAAAGCCCCAACTGTTTGCTCTTTTACACTTTTTTGCTTCTGGTTCTCATCAAGTCGTACTACAGCATGAATAAGACCTCTCTGTTGTTGATTCTTAGTGTCCTGAGCGGCAGTTATTTGAGCTTCTGGTCTGATAGTCAGAATGCCACGTTGAACTGTCTTGTATGACTTCACTGCATGTTGGTCAGCACAAAGTTGTTTGAATTCTTGCATTTTTTGGATCTTTAGAGTTGGACGTTCATCAGAAGTAACATGTATGAGATTCTGTGGCTGAACAAACATGACATTTGTTCGATGAGATGTGTCTGCGCCAGTCAATGTGTCATCATTGAAGTCATCATTGTCAATCACGGCAGATCCTGGGACACCAACAGCAAGTTCCTCTGGACAATCTTTGCTATGTTCAATGTCAAACATGGCCCAAGCTTCATACAGATGTAAGATGTCCTTGTGGCTGATACAAAGTCCGAATTTCTTCATCAGATCAATGATTTCTCGACTCCTGGTTAACCCATGCAGAGTTACAGATAGGTTTACCTTGAATGGTGTTCGAACTTCTGCCATGTGTGAGTAGAGCAATGATGTCAGACTCATAACAGTAGGATCATAATGACTCTGATCATCACTAGGATTTCTTAGCAATGCTATCAATTGAGATAAAAGATTGTGGGATTCCTCCTCTTCAACTAACTCGTCAACATGAGGTGGCCATGACATAGTTGGTAAAGTATATGCCTGAGCTTTGATGCGTTTTGCTACAATTTTGATGAGCTGTTCATCGCTTATGCCCCAGCAGTTGATAGCAGCCTCAACATAACTTCCACCAGCTGATGTGTCATACACAAATGAACTCAGGTTCTTCTGGGGTCGATCTTGGAAGCCAATTAGGTCCTGAAACTCATTCTTTAACATATCTTTAATTGTGCTGGATTTTATCACATTGTGGGCCAAGCCAAAGTTACTCAGTATTTCCTTATAGTCCCTTAGAAGATTTTGAAGAGTGCGGAATTCATGTTGTTCAAAATTAACATCTCGAACATGCTTGAAGAACATTTGCCTCGCTTCAGAGAAACTAACATTCTGCAGATGAAACTTTGAGTTATCACTTGTATTTGTGGATATGTATTTTAGCCAGCATGAGCGATGATAGCGGATTTCTGTGGCGAAAGGGTCTGTAGTTGCATCAATCAATGTAGACAGTCGTTCTCTCATCACAAGGTCTTCCAAGTGTACAGTGTGACACTTGAACGCATTCCAAGCATTCATTTACTCCATGGTGTGCCATTTGTCTCTTTTTGAGTGCTTTACATCTTCAGGCTTCATGCACCAAACACACAAGTCTTTTCTGTGTACCAATCCAGTGTCAGAACGGGAATGCCTCTTTTGATCACTCGAATGGGAAGCAGAAGCAAAGAGCAGATCTTGACTAGACAATACAGGTACATCTTGTTCTTCTTTCCGTTTCTTCTCTCTTTTCATGGCTAATTCAAGTCTATGGGTATCAAACAGCTTTACCTTACACAATTTATGGAGGTATATGCCATCGGGTCCATTGTCCCATACAATTTTATTGTAAACTGTTCCATACTGTTCAAGTCCATTCCATTTCTTATCATAATCTTGTATTCTTTCCCACGCTTCCGAGCTCATGTTACTCAGGTCTTCGTAGCACTCATCATGACACAGTATGCAACGTCCTTGACTAGGTTCACCCCCTCGGCGGCGCTTCTGTCCCCTGCTTGATTTCTCCATGTTAGGGGTTAGTACCTGCAAGAAAATAAAGTATAACTCACTATGGTGAAAAACAGAACATTGGGTATTGTATCAATCATAGTTAATGGTATATGTATGTTAATAATTTGCAGTGATAATATATAATTGTAAAATTCTCATAACACGTAGCTTTGTGACCTGTAATTACAATTATAATGCCAATTTTCATGATGAACTACGAACATGAAATTGCAAATGCTTAAATATTGTCGATGGTTTGTGCGCAATGTTCATCCATCATATCATCAACATTTAATATCTTGCAAGATGAGGATGCTCATCATCAATAAATCACATTTCTAACCTCACATTTAGATTCCTTGACATAAAAAACCTACTTTTAGACACTAAGAGCAAACCTATAGCTACTGTATAACCAAAGATATGCAATTATCTTATTTTAATGGCAGCCATCTTGGGTTTTTTGTTAAAGACCTTAATTTTTTGAAATTGTAAAATGTAACCACTAGAATAGATCCCTTGGGTCCAAAAACCTACTTTTAGACACCAAGATCCCATGTGTAGCCCACATAGGACCTGAGTTATAGCACTTTCAAGTTTCGCGGCGGCCATCTTGGATTTCGCCTTCCGGCCGAGTTAGCCCAAACTTTTCAGAGGTGGACCCCGGCTTATTTTGTTCAGCACCTCTTAATCATCTAATATCAATCATCAAACCTTGCTCAGGAAAAATTGGTCACGGGACCTATTGTAGGGTCCTCTACTACAAACAAGTGAATTCAAAGAAGATGATCGATTAGATTTGATTAAATGACAAAGAGCGATAGCCCTTAAAAAATTGCAAAAGAATGAATTCAAAGTGACAGAATTATTAAATATTCTCAACATATGAGGTCCGTATGTATAGACTCTCAAAATAAATATAAAGTCTGTATCAATAGACTGAAAGCAATTACTCTGGGACGACTCACTATTTTGATATAAACCTGTGTGATAAGAACGCATAAACTCAGATCTGCAACAAGAGGTCTCAAATGATGTGTAGAGTGTATGTAATATTTGATGTGATGATAGTACTGTATATCTATATCTCCTCTTCGATGAGTCACGGGAGCCCAGACCCGAGGAAGTATCTATAGATGTTCCCCAACAAACGGGGTATTAGAGGACAAGGAGAAGGGAAAACGTAACACATGTCTTCGGAATAATTACGTTAACACTTATGAGACTCTCAGCATATCTGGGTCTAAACCCTCACAATAATCACTGTTATCACTACGAAAAACACAGGCAGTTAAAGGAGTTAGGAGAGGAGAGCACTAAGAAGAACGAGCACTGGCACTGGTGTTGGCAACGAGTCTAAGTCCTTAACAGTCACGCACATTCACTGGCATAACTTAAAGTTCACAAGTAGGACTCATAGGTGCTTTGGAAACTTCGCACTTGGTCACGGGCTAGGACCGGGCCCGAAGAGTTGAAACAGGCGCCAGGTTAAGTTTCGTTTAATTCGGAGTCTTCGGCTGGTCCTCTGGTACTCACTCGTGTCGTATCTGAGTGGGAGAATTAGCTCTTCCCCTACCGAAGGATTGACCAATGTCTTTCCGGGTGTTGGAGGCAAGCTAATAGGCTTAGTGGTGACTGTTGAACTGACACACACTTGCCTTATCTCGTCAGAGCCAGACAAGAAGGGGCAGGAGTGAGACTATTCAAGGAGTCTGGGGTTATGCAACAGTTGCACCTGATATTTCCGGCGAGTTGATCAGTCGTGCATGTTGCGGAACTAGGTTGGAGTTCGGAAGAGGTGAGAAATCGTTGATATTAAGGTTTGAAGTGGTGTGTATTTTCCCAGGTTTTTGCTCTCGTTTTCCGCATTGCTTTTCTGTTGATTTCGGTGGCGAAGCAGGTATTTCTGATTTTCTGCTGATGCACGCCCCTGAGTTAATATTGCAGCTGAAGTTGGGCGTGTTTTGGTGTTGGTTGGCGGCGCCATAGAAACTGCTCGTTTAAAGGGACACTCTCTCGCCATGCTGGTCGCCATGTTGGTACCTATCGGATTTGGATGTGCTGGTTTCTTGAATGGTAGCAATCCAAACTGGTTGGGTAGATATTGTAGCTGATGATAGCAATTCCTTGTGGGTTTGGTTTGGCAATTTCTCCATATGCCGCATCTCACATACCTTCATGACTTGAACAAGCATTTTCAGGCCCCTATAAATTCCTCTATCTAGTGAATCCCCCTTACCCTTATACTGTATATGTTTACTATTGCACTTTTATGCCTTTCATCAGGGATTCTCTCCTCTCCAATATTGTAATCTCAGAAACAATGCCAGAGCACCCTGCAGCTTGTCCATCCTTCATTATATTTATTACGCTGCTTACAACAGCTAGCACTATCAAGAGGGGGGGCAAGTATTGTCTTTTCGTTACTAAGCTGCTATCTATTCCACTCAAACTCCACGTTGAGTAATCGTTCGTAGTGTACCTTCCAAGCATTACCGATTTCTTTGTCAGCATAAATAATTCTCATTATCATTTCTGACACTGTTTTCCTACAACATCTCTACTGTCATCCTTAACTCGCCTAGCTAAGTTGAAGATCCCCTTAGGATTTTCTGGTTAATCAGTTGATCTATGACCAAGTCCTGTATAATTTTCTTTGCCTTCTATATCTTTTTTATATATTTTTTCTTTTTATAATTCGCTTAGCCGCCAGATATCCCTCCTTGCTGCCTCTTTCTTCCATGCTTTAAAGCATCTTCTTTTCTCCTTCATTGCATTTTCAACATCGTCGTTCCGCCACCAGGAAATCTTTTGCCTGGGGGGATCCATAGTTTTGCCACAGACTTTGTCAGTGGCGGCTAGAAGGCTACGTTCAAGTTAGTTCCATTGGCTATTTACATCATTTGGCTTAGCACCCCTATTCCTATTCATTTCCTTCAGTTCGCTACAAAATGTATCCTTGTATTCAGATATATTCAACAACCATACTTTCCTTTTTAGCATGTATACCTTCTTGCGCACAAGATCTCGCCTTAAGCTCAAGTCACAGACTAGGAGCTTATGTTGGGAGATACATTCTTCGCTTGGGATGACCTTTACATCCCGAACAAACTTCCAATCTTCCCTGTTCACCAAGATGTAATCTACTTGGCTACTGGTGCCCCCAGAACTGTATGTACATACATACATGCATACACAAATTTAAAGACCGAGTGCTCCACACAAAATGCGGTTCTGGTCTCACGTCCTAATGGCAGCATTCCAGGCAACCCTGTTAAGAGCTGCCTCACTTGTCAGGTTCTTTGATTTAAGATCAGACCACAAAGTCTGATCCCACATCTTTCTTGGTCCACTCCTACAGTAGGTGCAGCTCCCTCCACATTCATGGACTTGCATCTTTTCACCCAACTTTGTTCATCCATTCTCTCCACATGTCCACACGTTTCTGAAGCATATGTCATTGCGCTTGTAACGCATGAAGCGTATACCTTTCCCTTTAAGGGGAGAGCGAGTCTTCTCTTGGCGAGTAGTGGCAAACTTTCTCTAAACTTTCCCCAGCCGCATCTTATTCTGGTGATAGTGGTGGTCTTAGCCCCACCACCGGCAGAGATAGTATCACCCAAGTAACTAAACTTGTCCACCATCTCCAGTGCCTCGTTACCAAAGTTGACACTCTCGAGCAGTCATTGCATATAAGCTCGCCTTTGCATACTATGCATACAAATTTCTCAATTTCGGATTTCTTCCTTGGTAGAGGTCCCTTTTTTCTAGTGCAACGCTTCTTCCTGTGACGTACCCAGCTACGGCAGATGCTACACTGTATTGAGTTCGCACTCACCCCTTTTCTGCATACTGCACATGGGCATGCACCACTTTTTTCTACCTTTCCTAGCCCTAAACACTGTGTAAAACCTTGGTTATATTTATGTTAACTCTTAACCCTTTACTTGCCACGCCCTCCCTCCATTTTCTGAACTTGGCCTCCGCATCCCGCGCACTATCTGCGATAAGTAGGCTACTAGGTCATCTGCGTATAGCAGTTCCCAGGGGAGCCCGATTCTGAAAAAAACAGATAGTGCCTCCAGAACCATAACAAAGAGGAGAGGGCTTAACACAGAGCCTTGGTGGACTCTGACGCGAACTGTAAACTCCTCACTCAGAACACCTTTCACCCTCACTGCCGTTCGTGAGTCCTTGTACATCTTCATTATCACACGCACCAGCCACTCCTCTATGCCAAGTTTCCTCATAGCCCACTGCACAACTTCTCTGGGCTTTATATCCAAGGCCTTCTTCAGGTCGACAAACACAAGATACAGATCCCTATCTTAAGCAGATATACTTCTCAAGATAAATATATGAAGGATGCACTGAAGGTGTTAAAGGTAATATTAATTCAACAATAATTCTAAATGAACACAAAGTCTTGATAGACTAAACAATTAATAAAATTCACGATAAACTTAATTCCAATTGTACTCTAAATGTTTACTCTAAATGTATACAAAAAAAGGTTAACATTTTATTTACTATGAAGATATAACTCATAATTATTATTCACTGTATTGAATGATTTGTAAAATCTTCCATATTATTATGACTGAATTAAATATTTTTAAGGAAGAGCTTCTAGGATATATTCTTTCGTTTTTAGTTTGTTTGTGTTCTTGTTGACTCTACTTTTAAGTATAGTAATTAAATTTAATTTGTGATTGAGGACATATATACCTTAAGGTATCTGATCCTCATTGTCACATATTGTAAAATGTATCAAATATTTACTGATAAATATGTATTTGTTTTGTGACAATAAAGATTTTTTAATTGAAAATTGAATTGAAGTATGAAAGTTACTTCATAAATTATGATAAGCAGTCTAGATCAAGTGACTGAAAAGCATTTAACTCTGCGACGAGACTTCACTATTTTTATATGACCCCGAATGATAGGGAACGAATAAACTCAGATCTGGTTAAAAACACATGTGCAGATATGGTCCCAGGTTTATCCAACGTTTCGCCTTCTACGGCTTCTTCAGGAATACAACATAATATGTAAACTAAAATGCCCCAGAACGAGAAGCCCACCACAGAAGCCACGAACGAACACCACACAGAAACACCCAAACGAAAGGTCCAAAGAACGAAAGGACCAGCTGACCGAGCCAGCCAATTCAGACAGGCCCAAGCCCGCAGGGCTAAGCAGCTCCAGGCCGCACCTAGATACCCCTTCTAAACTGACCATTTTTCCACACCTCATGTACACTACCCCCTCGTGTCCTACACTCCTAACTACAAAGATGATGAACAGGAATATACATTCATATTAAAAACACCCATACCCTGTCCCGACGTTGAGCCAATGCCAACACATCAGACAGCCATAATTATATCTATGTATGTTCTTACATCCGAGAAGTAGATGTTATATATCTTAGAAGTTAAAACACCCACGCCTGTCCCTAGACCTTGTATATCATTTCCCATGACGAGTATAGATATATGTAACCCGTGCTCAGTCGCCCCCTTGCATTGTTCCTCTAGTAACTAAGTGTCTCTATAATATTAACTGCCACCAGTATTGATACGACATAGCGGCACTGTCCTTGTGTCGTATTGTGCCAAGTACAGATCAACCAGGTTTCATCACCTTATTAGGACGTCGACTATAATGTCGTCGTTCATCGATGTATGCAATCCTTAGTTTAAGTATTAATATTAACATTCCCTAACATCTTGTCTTGCCAGACTAAGCTTCTGAAGACCATCGCCCCATAAATCTATGTATTCAATCCTTAGGTTAAGTATTTTTATCCGCCATTGTGTTCACCTTTTTCCATTTACTTTTCCACAATTGTCATACGTCTTCCCCTTGCCTCCTTCGTATCCACAGTCCACACTACCCCAATTTACTTCGTGTCATACACCTCTTACCCCAACCAGAGATTGTATAAGATAACCTTGTTACCAGTATCTGTCATAAGTACCCCGAAACAATAACTAAGTACCCCTATGAACTGCCGCTGTTGTTGGTATATATATATTTCATAGAAAACGCAGTTCCCAGGGCCAACTAATAGTATCCATAACCCCTCGGACTGATCACATAACTCTATCTTTTCCAGACTCATATACCACCCCATAGTTACATTCCCCGGTAGCATTTGGCTAACGTATTCTACTGCCTTTTCAAACTCCCATATCAACTGCAGCCTAATGCCACCCCCACGCCCAGAGACCTTAGGGTCAAATTCCCCTATAGCCCCCCTGCACTCCTCCCCTCTCATTATAAGACCCCGCGCTTCTCTACTCTTGTTCGACCTAGCCTCTCTCTCATACCTCTTGAAGATCCTTGAATTGTCCGTTGCTAACGCTCTCCAACCTTTTATATATACTCCTATCCAGCCTACCTTCACTTAGTAGGCCAGAACAACATTAGAACTTTACTAGCCCCTTGCATGCCATCTATTCTCTTACAACCCATTCACAACCCTGCACCCAATGGTCGTCGGTGCGAGGCTAGCCGCCTCGCCAGTAACTAACTTCTATTGCCATACTTCCAGATAAATGTGGTAGAGTTAGCAACCCAGTCTCCACCACATCCAGCAAACCCTACAATTAACAACCAGCCGAGTAAAACCAGCTAGCCAAGGCACCTTCGGTTTTGGTATTAAGGACACCCACATCTGTCTCATACACAGAGGGTTATTACAAACACTGGTGATATGGCAAGCCCCAAGCCACAGCCGCCGGACGACTATCACAGAGAGAGGGCGCCCAGCTCCCCCTTTTTGCCCACCCGAGGAGGGAGACCCACACCCCCGCGGAGGTATACCTGGCCCCTATTTTGACTTCTGAGTCATTGCCAGGTAGCACAGGAATTCTTCCTATCAATGAACTAACCATGCATGACTAACACCTTTACTAACCTCTATTAACTCACAATAAACCATTTACCTTTCTTGCATACTCTGATCACTAAATTAGCACCTCAGCTATACCATAGAATGAAGATTGAACAATCTAAGAGAGACGCTCCTATCACAGCTGTCCCCATCCTCCTCGCAAAGTAGATCCAGTCTCTCTCCCCTAAATACTTCCAGTATAGCCAAAATAGTACCTCTTACTAAGGCTCAGTTATATGAAAATATAAAGGCTTCCTATAGACATGTGCCACAACAGTAAATACCATCTTACCTAGTCCCCATATCTATTGAGAGCTCAAATAAGTCCATAAGACTCGAGATCCCTACTGTCTACAGGGTCCAGAACCGAGCCTATAAATCTAGCTCCCGCCCCCAGTCAAATCAGTTGAAAGCTAGACACCAACCAGTGGTCACTACCCTGCAGTTAACCTCTAGCTCTGCCCTTGTCACCTTGTGTTGTTCCGGAGTTGAAAGATTCCAGAGCCGGCAGACTCCGTGGCAGATTTGGATAGAAGGACCTGCCCACGTATTTGAGAACTTCACACATATGGGCCCCCTGGACGGCCGCGGAACCAGTCGTTAGCCCCCATCATCACCGGAAGCAAGATAACTAGGACCAGATCTACAAATACTATTCAAGATTCATGTTGCTAGTACTAAGTGTTATAGTACTAGTTTGACACTCACTTATTAACTTTCTATAAAGTGGCTAAAACCTTGCCCAGTGTAACTCATATTTAACCATTCCATTTGGGACGTACTAAGCGATCAGTGCTCATTAATTAACAGGCGACATTGACTCTCGTAATTACCTTATTCAGATATTAAAACTCTAGTGATATCTAACGTTCGCCCACTGATTTGTATTCTACGTATTTCTGCCATAAGAATATAAAACTTAGATCAGTACCCCCATGAGGTTACTAGAGATTTCCGTGTTCTACAATATACGCGTGTCTAATCCTAACTGTGAGCTGCTACTTGGGCACGCGACCAGCCAGTAAGAGATCAAATCAGTGAAATTGAATTACATGAATATATTGAGGTCTTTCAGAAGATAAAACTTGCTAATTAAGCCAGTGATCAGAAGATTAATACCTGAACGTTGGAAGTGGGAGACTAGGCTCCATCCAGATCCACTTATGCTAGTGTTCTTCGATTCTATTATATTGTCTTGCACGAGTATTCTGCAGTGGTATATAAATAAACGTGATCATGTAACTTGCTACCATGTGTTACTTTGTGTTCTCTATTCCTCATATCTTGTATTGTGCATGCAGCCTTATATACCCAGTCATTTAGAACTCACATTACCCAAGTTAAACCTGTAGAAAAACAGGGCATAACAATATGGAAGTACAGTCACCTTATATATAGTCCAATCTCTGAGAAAACAACTAAACAAAATGAAATAATTGGTGTAGCAGTATGAAATGAAATGAAATAAAATACCGCATGAACTTCATAAACACCCGCTTCACTGTTTTCATTCTTCCGTGTACTAACCCTTTTCACGACATTTCCGATTGTGACCCCGCCAGTTCGAACTATTTCGACTCCTGCTCTCTTCATGATATTAGATACGTTGTCAGCTACATTTGATCTGGGTAAAATTAACATTTTGTTGGGTTTTTCTTTTGGTTCGGTTCTTAGGTGAATGGAGAGAGCTTTCTTCTTTGCTTTTAGTATGAAAAATGGGGGATATTTTAAGTGGGTGAAAGTTTTGAAAATTAGGTTTTGCTCAATTTGCAAATACTCCTCCGAGCAAATACGTAAGGCCCGTAGATAAAAGCCTATCACAATTCCCTGCTTACTCCTGTTGTCAGTGGAAGAATACAAAATTACAAAATCATTTTTGTTGGTCGCTTTTCTAAAAACTGTAAACTTTAAATCGTTTCCGTCTTTAATTAAAAGGGCATCAAGGAAAGATAAACTGTCGTCATTTTCATATTCTACAGTAAACTGAATACTGGGTTCTATGCTATTTATTCTACTTCTAAGGTTTTCTAAGTCTAACCTACGTGGAGCTATATTTAGGACATCATCTACATATCTAAGCCAAGTCACGCCTCTAGGAACTATCTCACTGAAACTGTTTGCTTCTAAAAGCTCTAAAAACAAATTAGACAAAACACCACAAAGCGGACTGCCCACCGACATACCAGATTTTTGCCTGTAGACTGCATCACTGAAGGTGAAAAAGCAATTTGAGAGACACAGTTCTACCAGGTCAACAAAATCATGAATGGGAATGGGCAATGAGTCATTCACAGTTAAAACTCCTTTTAATACATCTAATGCCGTATTTGTTGCACGGATTACTGCACGGATTATCTGGTATTTTAGCTAAGCACTATCCACTCAAATAGGAAGTATCAGTGATAAGAACTTGAAACACTCCGGAGATCTAATAAATAAGTTACAAAATGTTAGCATGAGAAATAAACAGATGGCCAGCTTTGATGTTACATCCCTCTTTACCAACGTTCCAACAAATAAGGCATTAGATGTATTAAAGGGAGTTTTAACTGTGAATGACTCTCTGCCCATTCCCATTCATGATTTTGTTGACCGGGTAGAACTGTCTCAAATTGCTTTTTCACCTTCAGTGATGCAGTCTACAGGCAAAAATCTGGTATGTCGATGGGCAGTCCGCTTTGTGGTGTTTTGTCTAATTTGTTTTTAGAGCTTTTAGAAGCAAACAGTTTCAGTGAAATAGTTCCTAGAGGCGTGACTTGGCTTAGATACGTAGATGATGTCCTAGTGATAGCTCCACGTAGGTTAGACTTAGAAAACCTTAGAAGTAGAATAAATAGCATAGAACCCAGTATTCAGTTTACTGTAGAATATGAAAATGACGACAGTTTACCTTTCCTTGATGCCCTTTTAATTAAAGACGGAAACGATTTAAAGTTTACAGTTTTTAGAAAAGAAACCAACAAAAATGACTTTGTAAATTTTTATTCTTCCACTGACAACAGGAGTAAGCAGGGAATTGTGATAGGCTTTTATCTACGGGCCTTACGTATTTGCTCGGAGGAGTATTTGCAAATTGAGCAAAACCTAATTTTCAAAACTTTCACCCACTTAAAATATCCCCCATTTTTCATACTAAAAGCAAAGAAAGCTCTCTCCATTCACCTAAGAACCGAACCAAAAAAAAAAAAAAAAAAAAATGTTTACCCAGATCAAAAGTAGCTGACAACGTATCTAATATGAAGAGAGCAGGAGTCGAAATAGTTCGAACTGGCGGGGTCACAATCGGAAATGTCGTGAAAAGGGTTAGTAAACGGAAGAATGAAAACAGTGAAGCGGGTGTTTATGAAGTTCCATGTGCCTCCTGTAATAAATTATATATTGGCGAAACATATCGAGGTCTAAAGAAGAGGATAAAAGAACACAAAACGGATATGGAGAAATTTAGATGGAGCAATGCGATGGTAATACATAGGTTAGACACGGGGCACGGTATAAACTATGACGAAGCTAAGTTAGTAAAATGCGAAACTGACACATAAACGGAAATGTTTTGAATCGGCTCATATTGTTTTAAACGACACCATGAACTTGAATAATGGCTTCTTTTCTTTAGCCAAACCCTTAGCTATAATGTTAACGAACATAAAACCAGGTTAGGTGTCTCTTTCCCATATTGTTCATGCGGTATTTTATTTCATTTCATTTCATACTGCTACACCAATTATTTCATTTTGTTTAGTTGTTTTCTCAGAGCTTGGAATATATATAAGTTGACTGTACTTCCATACAATGTTGTATTCCTGAAGAAGCCGTAGAAGGCGAAACGTTGAATAAACCTGGGACCATATCTGCACATGTGTTTTTAACCATAAATGTTGCAGCCTACGCTGTTTCTTTCTTAAGCAGGCGTCACACCATGCCGACTTGAGCCAAGACTGACCACGACCTTTAGTCGTGGTCAGGAGTGCCGACCTTCGGCGGAGAGCTAAAGGATTTGGGGGGGTGAGTTTTGGACGGGACGCAGTATGGATGGCCACGCCGCCTGACGGCGACCTGACGGGGTAGAGCGGCGCCCATGCAGGACTGAAGGTGAGACCTAGGTCGCCGCTGGAGTGCCGATCTGCGGCGTAGCGCGTTGACAACGACCCGACGAACGGCGTCGACAGGAGGTAGGGCGGCGTCAATATGCATTACTGTGCCGATGGACGGCGACCCCTTCAGTATGGATGGCTGATTATTAACTGATTATTTCAGTTAATTCTGTTATTTTATTATTATTATTAATTTAATTATGTATTGAATGTTGTTATTTTTCATTTTTTCTGTAATTAATATACCTAATCTTATATTTTGATGGTTATTGATAATATATTTATTATTTCATTATTTAATTATGTTGTTTATTTATATATTGACCGTTAGGGCATCGTTGGGTCGCCGCAAGCCGCCGCTGATCCCCGCAGGTTGTTATGGTGACGCCGCCTGACGCAGACCTCATTTATGGTGCCGTGTGACGCCGCACTGATGCCTACCTTTTCCCGTCAAACGCCGTCAAGCGCCGTCACACGCCATCAGCCTCCCGTCCCCTTCCCGTCCCATCTTTTGACGTCACTCCACGCCGACTTGATTTTCAATGTTGTGCATGTAGAACTTTTGAGGGGGTATGTGAAGACCCATCCCGACCTGTTTGTTATGTTGGCGACGGCCCATGATGCGCGGCGACGTAGACCAAGACTGTCCACGACCCTTAGGTCGCGGACAGTCTTGGCCTAAAATCGGCTAGGTGTGACGGGTGCTTTAAACTCAGATCTGCGATAAGTATTCTTGATGACGTGTAGGTGTATGTATATGTAATAGGTGATCTTATATATATATATATATATATATATATATATCTCCTACGCGAGGAACTCAGGAGCCTGAATTCGAGGAACTATGTAGGCTATATAGATCCCCGATGTAGGATAGGTGTGAATTGTTTCCCAACAAACAGGTTAACGAGAGTAAGTCAAGAAGGGAAGAGGTAAAGCCTACTTCATAAATCTTACGTTGCACTTAGTAGAATCATGGCATATCTGGGGCTAGACTCTCACTATAATTACTGTTTCCACTACGAAACTTAGAAAGGCACATAAAGGAGTTTCTAGAGGAGAGCACTGGGAGAACGATTTTAGCACTGGATTGAAGTTATGTCGAAGACAGTAAAATGTTCAGAGTTACACTTCTACGACAGGGATTCGCGGCACTTAGTTCCCTCTCGCATTCAAGGGCAGCGCTTGGTTCTGGCCCGAATAACTTTAGTAATCGTTTGGCTATGTCACTTCTCCTTCTCAGTTTCTTACTCGTCCTCCTACACTCACTCACGCTGGACCTGGGGGATGTAGTTAAAGTTTCCCCTATTAAAGGACTGACCAACGTCTTTTCAGGAGTAGGAGGTAAGTTAGTTTGCTTAGTGGTGACCAGTGAATTATCACACAACTGTTGAACTTCGTCGTTAGTCGCAGACAAAGTCGAACAAGAGCAAGACGATTCCGCAAGTCTGGGGGTGTTCCTTTTACAAGTACTGTGTTGAGGAATAACTCTGGCCTGAGTGGTTTTGGGCTGATTCACTCTCTCAACACTAAGTCCCTTAAGAAGTATTATAGACCTTGGGGGGTCGCAATAGGTCTTGGATTTATCAGTTACTTCTAATTTGTCAAATAGTTCAATTTCCCATCCGGCATAACAACCTAGTTGGTTCGACTGTCCTCTACTTTCAACACAATAATTGAGTGGTGTGGGATGTCTAAATTAACTATTACGACAAGCTTCAGAGTTTGTAACTCCTTTCTTCCCTAGGATTACTTGTCAAGGATCCAAAAATAGGATGCAAGCCAGCAGGCTGAATGCTTGCTGATGAGTTGGTCAGTGTGAGTAGTGTCTCTTCTTTCTGAGGTGTCCTGTGCACGGGCTTCCCGGGCATCAAGGAAACGGTAGGTCGTCTGATTTGTTTTGTAGTTGTGGGGCAAGATGCACTGGTTGCAGCTGGTACTTCTGATAGGTTGAGTAGTTGTGCAGGCGGTGGACTGCGTTGGTGTCTGGGAAAGGTGAGGGCTTGTAGATATTAGGGGTAGAAGTGGATTGCACTTTCCCCAAGTCTGGCATGTTATTTCTACCTCGTTGATTTGGAAGATTAGGCGTTGCAGCTGTTGCTGGGAATTTTTCCCCAATGCACGCCATAGGGCCATTGATTTATTTGATGTTTAGCTGTAGTTTGGTCTGTCTAGGCTTGCCAGGTTGAAGGGGAAGTGTTGAATTGTCTGAGGTGGCTAGGTCCACATGGGTGCTACTTGTTTGCCTTCTTAGAGATGAATGAGGTAATAGATCAGGTTCTCTGTTGTTTCTGCTGGTGCACGTTCTTGGTCTGGTGGTGTGGCCGGAATATGAGGTAGCTTGGGCTGGTGCAAGGGTCATTGGGGTGATGTGCAGGCTGTTGTGGTCGGCGATGCTCATGTTCTCGGTCAGTTTAGAATGGTCCCTCCCATTTAGTGCGTTCTCTCTTGAGCGGTTGCGTGGTACGTTTTCTTTAGGGTGGCCGCCAAGTTGTTGCCCTTCGCGGTGGTCACCATGCTGCTGCCCATAGGAGTGGTAGGTGTCGGTGTTGCACATTTGGATGGTAGCAATCCGGTTTGGCGGCTCTGCTGTTGAATTGGATGCTGTGGATGCCTGGTGATGGTGGTTTGGCATTTCCTTAACTCCTCGCATCTCACTTACTGCACTGCTTACAGCAGCTGGTGCTATCAAAGGGGGGGGGGGGACGAGTATTGGCTTTTCATTACTGAGCTGCTCTCTATTCCATTAAATTCCACGTTGAGTAATCTTTCGTAGTGTAGGCTATCTTCCAAGCATCTCTAATTTCTTTGTCAGTGTAAACAATTGTCCCATTATCATTCTTGACACACTGTTCTCCTGCAACATCTCTACTGTCATCCTTAACTCGCCTCGCTAAATTGAAGATCCCATTGGGATTTTCTACGTTGCTCATTTAGTCTATGACCAGGTCCTGGTATGATTTTCTTTGCCTTGTAGCCTATATCTCTTTTTTTGCAGTTTGCTTAGCCGCCAGATATTCCTCCCTTCTGCTTCCTTTCTTCCATGCTTTGAAACATCTTCTTTTCTCCTTCATTGCATTTTCAACCTCGTCATTCCACCACCAGGAAATCTTATGCCTGGGGGGGGGGGCCCTTAGTTTTGCTACAGACTTTGTCAGTGGCAGCAAGAAGGCTACGTTCAAGGAAGTATCATTGTTTTTGTACATCATTTGGCTTAGCGCCCCTATTTCTATTCATTTCCTCCATTCTCTGAGAAAACTGTCCTTGTATTCAGATTTATTCAGCAGCCATACTTTCCTTTTTAGCATGTACACTTTGTTTTGCACAGGATCTCGCCTTAAGCTCAGGTCACAGACTATGAGTTTATGTTGGGAGATGCATTCTTCGCTCGGGATAACCTTTACATCCCGAACAAACTTCCAGTCTTTCCTGTTAACTAAGAAGTAATCTATTTGGCTACTGTTGCCCCCAGAACTATATGTGATCAGATGACTCAACCTTTTCTTGAACTTAGTATTATACATAACCATGTTGAGTGCAACACAGGACTCCATTATAAATTCGCCTTCTAGATTTCTTCTTCCATACCCTTTCCCACCATGCACACCCTCGTACCCATCAGCACATGCTCCCACATGCCCATTTAGGTCACCACCTACTCCGAGAGACCCAAAACGATACTAAGGAAGTCGTTCCAAAAGGCCTCTTTCTGCTCTCTCTTTAATCCAATCTGTGGGGCATAGGCCAATATCACATTTATAATTCTTTCACCAACTTTCATTTTCAGAACAATCAATCTTCCATTTACTCTCTTTATCTCAATCACGCTCTTCTCCCACTCCTCAGATACCAGTACACCCACTCCTCCTTTCGGTTTTCTAGATTCATCCCCCTTCCAATACAACCGGTATCTCTTGCTCTTTCCCACAATCCACTGCGCACCACACCCCTTCCAATGGGTTTCCTGGGCATAGCAGACATCCACTCTTCTTCATTCAAGCACTTCCACAACTTCATTCGCTCTACCACTCATACTTCCAACATTCACACTGGCAAGCCTGAATGTGCAGGGAGCTGCAGCAGACTTGTGTTCCTTTTTAGTGGTTAAGGTCATAATCGGTGAGTTGGCTGGCAATGGGCATCCCCCCCCCCCCCCCTCCCCCTCCCCGGAACTCCGGTTCCAGACTACCCTGGGGACCATTCCCAGCACCTTCCCCCAAGAATTACAAGGGGATAAGATCCAGTGGCCTCGGTGCACCCCGAGGCCAATGTGATCAAATAACTCTACCTTTTCTTGAACTTAGCGATACAGTACACACAACCATGTATTCGCCTTCCAGATTTCTTTTTCCATGTCATTTTCCTCCATGCACATCTTCGTACCCATCAGCACATGCTCCCATATGACCGTTGAGGTCTCCACTTACTACAGTGATGTCCTTTTCTGAGAAGCCCTACATGAACCCAATGAGGTCGTTCCAAAAGGCCTCTTTCCGATCTCTGCTTAAGCCAACCTGTACCGATATCATATTCATAATTCTTGCACCAACTTTCAACTTCATTACAATAAATTTTCCATTTACTCTTTATATTTCAATCACATTCTTCTCCCACTCCTCGGATACCAGAACACCCACTCCACCTTTTGCTTTTCTAGATTCATCCTCGCTTCCAATAGATCTGGTATCTCTTGTTTTTTCCAACTATCCACACTGCGCACACACCCCTTCCTTCGAGTTTCCTGGGCGCAGAATACATCCATTCTTCTGCGTTTGAGTACTTCCACAACTTCATTTGCTCTGCCACTCATACTTCCTACATTCACACTTGCAAGCCTGAATGTGCAGGAGGCTGCATTCCGTCTCCTGTGCGGCTTGACATCACTAGACCTCAGCCTTACATGTTTTTTTTTTTTCATTTCATTACCCATCTTATTTAGTAGGATTTAGATTATTTATTCCATTTGTCAAGATTACTTCTCCCTTACAATTTTTCCCATCATCCCACAGTGACATGTTCTTGAGATAGGGAAGAGAAGCACCAAGAAGGGAATTCAAAGAAATGAGGCCCCACACACACCAGCAACCACTGCCACCACGCCACCAAGACAAGAGGGCACGTTTCGCTCGGGTTGCCTGCATCCCGAAGGCACTTCCCCCGACCCCAGGAAAGAACATACCTGTGAGGACGGCACCTGCTAATTATACATCAAGCAGAGATAATCCCTCAAGACGTTGTGATGATAAAACGGAGCATACAAACCAACACACCACGCGCCCTTCTTGCTCTGAGACGCACCACCGCCATGGCGTGGATTCCCAGAAGGGCTACTGCAGCCAACCTAGACCCTCCTCCAAGCACAGTCGCCCCTGTAGCCGTGAAATGTCCCACCGAAGAGAACGGTGAAAGTGGTAAGACCATCTCAGCCCACCTCATCATCAGTAGAGTTGGATAGATACTAATACCACACAGGTAGGATTAGTATCAGAAGAATTGGGACTATTAACCGAGAAATTGCCTAGAGGGAGTAAGACACTGGTGGAACTACTTGATGCATTTCTCGAAGGTACCTTGGATTTGCTAGTATTCTTGTTGGACCACACTGGTGCCCACCCAACATCTTTACATTGCCTTGGTAAAGGATTTACTATAATTAGAGTATGCAGTACCGACAAGCGATCTAGTTCTAGTAAACCTACACAAATATTAAGGCTGGTTGGAAGAGCGTAAGACACTGGTGAAACGGCTTCTTTCTCAGTCAGGACTCGCAGTGGATGGTGTAAGACACTGTTGAAACAACTCCCTACTTAAGTCCTACGATACAAGAGCGTAAGATACTGGTGAAACGGCTCGTACTCTTTTAAATCCAAGATCCAACATCAGAGACTCCTGTAGGAAGTCTGGGTTAGAGACTCGTAGTGGAGGATGTAGGACACTGGTGAAACAACTCCCTACTTAAGTCCTGCGATACGAGAGCGTAAGACACTGGTGAAACGGCTCGTACTCGTTGAAACCTAAGATCTAATATCAAAGTTCTTCCAGAGATTCCTGTAGGAATTCAAGGTCAAGGATTCGTAGTGGAGGGCGTAAGACACTGGTGAAACAACTCCCTACTTAAGTCCTACGATACAAGAGCGTAAGATACTGGTGAAACGGCTCGTACTCGTTTAAACCCAAGATCCAACATCAGAGACTCCTGTAGGAAGTCTGGGTTAGAGACTCGTAGTGGAGGGTGTAAAACACTGGTGAAACAACTCCCTACTTAAGTCCTGCGATACGAGAGCGTAAGACACTGGTGAAACGGCTCGTACGCGTATAAACCCAAGATTTAATATCAAAGTTCTTCCAGAGATTCCTGTAGGAAGTCAAGGTCAAGGACTCGTAGTGGAGGGCGTAAGACACTGGTGAAACGACTCCCTACTTAAGCCCTACGATACAAGAGCGTAAGACATTGGTGGAACGGCTCGTATTTGTATAAGACCTCAACCCCGCAGATCTTCAGAAGACCCTCAAGGAAGATTTCATACTCTGCAACCGTCACACGGCAGGACCGCCACCACGGACCAGGACGTCATCAGGAATAAAACGCAGCCGCATCTTCAAAGACCGTCGGAACCTGCCAAAGATCTTCCCCTTGAGACTCTAAGTGGATCTTCAATCGTGCTGTTATATAATTACCTATCCATGTCTGATGTAACATTGTACCTATAATCATATGCTACTGTGAAATAAGAATAATCTAGGTATGTGCGCTGTGTTTGAAATGCTGGGTGCGAAGGGAATTTAACCCTCCCGAAAACTCCTCAGGTTTTGAGATGCCTGGCGCGGGGTGCGAACCCTGGATAGTGACCTCAGTAGGTCAACCAGACCCGCGCGCTAAGCCACTGTACTACCACGGACGTTCAATAGGATAACAACCTTAGTTCTCCTTGAAAGAACCAGGTGATAGTCTCGTGGTGATTCACGTGATGGGTTAATTAGACTTCGCCATCAACGACTATTTTACGTTATCCCAGACGTCAACTCGGGTAGTACGGTACTGGGGTTGCAGGATTATAGGTACAGGGCATTACACTACATCCTTCTTTAACAAGGCTAGCCCCTAGCCTCTTTAAGGTCGTAAGGTATCGTTGCCACATCACCTCAGCAATCTCAATATCCCCAGGCTTTGAGATGCCTGGCGCAGGTTTGCATGATGGGTGCTCTATCTAGCTAGGGAATTTAACCCTCCCGAAAACTCCCCAGGTTTTGAGATGCCTGGCGCGGGGTTCGAACCCTGGTTAGTGACCTCAGTAGGTCAACCAGACCCGCGCGCTAACCCATTGTACTACCACGGACGTTCAATACGATAACAACCTTAGTTCTCCTTGAAAGAACCAGGTGATAGTCTTGTGGTGATTCACGTGATGGGTTTATTAGACTTCGCCATCAACGACTATTTTACGTTATCCCAGACGACCACTCGGGTAGTACGGTACTGGGGTTGCGGGATTTTCAGTACAGGGCATTACAGTGTTATATTATCCTGTATTGCCTTCGTGCTTGTGTTTGTGTTGGTCTCGTTTTCCCCAGTCAAGTAAGAATCTACCTAATTAGTCAATACAACCCCAGTAAAAACCTGGTATAACAGTTCTAGACCTCTTGCTAATGCGTTGCCAGTTTTCTTCGCTTCTTTATACCTTCTCTTATATATAATTTAGTGTAGAGTAAAATAATAACAATGCATCAATTTTATGTGGACCTTTGAAAATTGATATGAACATGTTGTGGAGCCAGGTCAAATGTTTGTTTATTGGGGGGCTGGTATGTGGCTGTATTTATATTTTCCTTTACTAGCTATGTAGGCCTACTGTTTTGTGAATTAACCATTTCATATACGGGAAGATGAACCTGCGTCTTCCTGGGATACTTAAAACCCGTTGTGACCATCAGGGGAGTTTATAAACCTTTAGTTTATTTATTCAACCCCAGCAGTTGTCTTTGAGCAAGCTTACTGGCAGATTATATTTTTTTGGAGAGCTAATTATAAGATTAGGAGAATATTATATATAAATACTAAGCGGTACTTAGGAGCCTCAAAGGGTTAAATTACAAAAATAACTATTCCAGATTTGTAAGGTTAGAGAGGGTATGATACTATTTAGTGTAGGGTGTTCATTCTTGTGCATCTTTACTCTTCAAGTCTTATCTAAGTTATATTCTACTGCATAATACTCTTGATGCATAGTGGAGAGCGGTGATGGTTCGGACGTTCAATTTCCTATAAAAACTATGGGGCCTTTTTTTTTGCGAGAAGTTTAACCAGACCACTGAGCTCCCCAAAAGAGCTCCCATAGGGCAGGCCCGATAAGATTAAAAGGAGAAGAAAAAACTAAGAGATAATTAAATCAAATGAAAAAGAGAAGTATCTTTGAGGAAACGGAAAATACAGTAGAGGAGAAAGCTGGAGAATTTTCTAAAGTGTGAGATAAATCAGAATTGCCAAAAGATAGTGATCAGAGATGACAATACCTACGACAATCTGTGAAAATGTTGCGAATCATTAAACGCATACCGACATGGTACACTGGGGTTGAGGGTCATGAGGGGATGCCATCAGGTAACCATGAGACAGTCGCGTATGACCAATCCGGAGCCGGGTCAAGACAACTTCAGAATGACGGGACGATTGATAGGAAGAATGACAAGAGCCAACCATAGTATTAATACAACGAGGCTGATTAGTATCAGGAAATTGAGATGACCAAAAGATCTGCCACTGTTGAGTTAAGTATCAGACGCAACACGGTAACCCAGTCAGTGATGGGCAAGTGACACTGTGAGACCGGCAGGAGATTAGAGGCTTCTTTGGTTGTCCGATCAGCAAGTTCGTTTTCTTGGATGCCGATGTATATAGGTACCCAGCAAACTTGAATCAGGAATCCACGCTCATATAATGTGTGGAAGGAATGTTGGAGTCAGGAAACAATAGTGTCGCGGGTTGCATCCCTGAAGCGCTTCAAGAGCACTACGCGTATCACTATAGATAACATAACGAGTTGGTGGAGATTCACGTACGATATCAAGAGCATCCTGGATAGCAAACAATTCGGCAGTAAAAATCAAGACCTGGGCGGGGAATGAGATCTTAATACAGGAAAGTGAGGATACTGCAGCACATCCCACACCCGAGGAAGATTTGGAACCATCCATGTAGATTGCAACGTGTAGTGTTTTCCGCCACATATGTTTGATGGTATGCTGGCATAGAACAGCGGAATCAGTAATATGACTTCTAGGTAAATAGGATAAATATGTGCAGACTTGAGGTAAACGTAAGGTCCATGGGGAATATGTAGGAACAGGAGGGGGTAGGCAGATATTGAGGGAAGCAGAGGTTAAAAGACGAGTAGCCCTGCTGGGAAAGGAAAGGGTAGGAGTTCGAGGGTCGTGGAAGAGCTCACTAGCGGGGGAATCACTACCTTGAAGGCTTAAAGCCCTACCAATAGAAACAAGATCACGATGGTACTGCAACAGGGGTTCTCCAATATCGGCTAGCACAGATAGAGAGGGAGACGATCGGAAGGCTCCTGAGAAAAGACGTAAACCCTGATGATGGATGGGGTCAAGATGTTTCAAAGTTGTGCCATACATGGAACACCCATAATAATCAATGATGGAGAGAATGGTGGCCTTGTAAAGGGAGAGCATTGTGTGGCACCCCAAGAAGTATAAGAAGGTTTTTTGAGGAGGTTGAGGGCAGAATGACATTTCGCTCGAACATATGCAACATGGACAGCCAAATTGAGATGGGAATCATAGACAAAGCCTAGGAACTTGACTTCTGAGAAAACCGTTATGGGGGTGTTTAGGATCCTGATATGGATATCCTGATCCTTGAGCCAGCATTTGTCCTTAAATTACAGAATAGCCTTTGTCTTTTCTGCCGAAAATTGGAGTCCAACAGACGTAGCCCAATTGGTAATATTATGAATGGCTGTATTAAGAATCCGTCGGGGGTGCTGGAGTAAGCGGGATTAATAGTAAATCGCTAGGTCATCAACATAGAGACTATGGTGGACTCACTGAAGAAGATGTGTAACAACGCCATTGATCGCAATGGTACAGAGAGCTCCACTCAGAACGCTCCTTTGTGGGATGCCCCGCTGAAGCGGGAAAGTGCTCGAAAGGATGTCTTCAATCCAGACAGCGAACGTACGATCAGTGAGGAAGTTGGAGAGAAAGACCGGGAAGCAGCCACGTATACCGTGATCATAAAGAGTACGCAAGACTGATTAACGCTAGGTAGTGTCATACCCCTTTTGCATATAAAAAAAAAAATAAAAAATACTTCGGTGATGTTTCGACAGTCAAAGCTACACCTTATAATACAGTCAAGGAGAAAGTGGAAATCAAGAGTAGATTGACATGGTTGCGATCTAAACCAAGTAGGAGAAAGGATGTGAAACTGGTGGATGCACCATGAAAAACGACAGTTAACCATCTTCTCCATCAGCTACCAAAGACAACTAGTTAAAGATATGGGTCGATAGTTAGCAGGAGAACGAGTATCTTTGCCAAGTTTAGCTATTGATATCACCAACACATGATGCCAAGAATGGGGAAAAGGGCCATTAATCCAGAGGTAATTATAAAATTGCAAAAGATACATTTTCACTAAAGGAGCAAGATGTTTAAGTAGGTCAAAACTGATGTCATCAGGACCTAAGGCTGAAGATGAACAGGAGGCTAACACCGCATCCAACTCGACCATGGTAAAAGGTTTATTATAAAAATTGTTTTTATTGGTGGCAAAGTGAAGTGGATGCTCAAGCACCTCTTGGTGTCTGCGTTGTAGATCTGCAGTTCTGCACTAAGATTATCTAGACTACTAATAGAAGCTAGGTGATGACCAAGAACATCAACACACTCCTTCTTGTCATGAACAGACTGGCCATTTACCAGGAGAGCATGTCGTGGAGGCCGGATGTGAAGGCCATTAATTTAGCGGAACTTGTCCCAAACTGAGCGCATACAAGTTGTAGAAGATATAGAGGACACGTATTCAGTCCAGGACAAGGATTTACAACATTTTCTTTCTTTCTTTCTTAAATTTAGCGGATAATCGGTTATAATGGAGCTTGAGTGACCTAATCTCTAATATGAGAGAAACCAACATATTAAAGGCAGAAACCAATATAGGGTGTCATGATTCTAGGGACCAGAACCGCCTGTTTAGTCGATCAAGTCGACGACCAATAGTACGTTTCGCACAGACTAAACACTGGAGGTCACCAGTCCACCAAGGGACGTGTGGACGCGGGGCGGAACCAGAAGACATTGGAATAGCCTTATCAGCGGCAGATTTAACAAAGGATACAAAATGGTTATTAAGGGTGTCGGGGCCATATTGGGGGTGAAAAGGTGGAATGGTGCGAGTAAACAAGTGAAATGAGTTACAGTTCGCTCTGCGAAGAATGTACCACGGATGCAGAGTAGGCATATGGACACCTAAGTAGGTAATGACAATTGGAAAGTGGTAACTAGTATGGGAATCTTCGAGCGCATGTGATTCAAACTTATCAACTATATAGGAGGAACAGATGGTAACATCCACCGATAAGAAGGTGTTATGTGTGTTGGAGAAAAACGTAGGTGTTTGGCTGGAGTTGAGGCAACAGAAATCGGTAGCTAACAGATCTTCAATATGTCTACCAGGACTGTTAGGGGCAGAAGAATTTGAGTCCCATATAGGACTGTGCTGGTATGTGCGCATTTAGATCGCCCACCAAAAGGACGGGATCAGATTATTTGGTTAGTTATGTAGAGCAGATTAACCAGACCACTGAGCTCCATACGGAACTCTCATAGGTCTGGCTCGAAGGATTAGATCAGATTACTGAAAGGAGCTTAAGGTGACGCAAAAAACGGACGATGAGGGGGAAGGAAAAGGACGGAGAATCGGATAAAAGGTCAGCGAATGATTTAGTACCGAAACAAGCCGTACGCAGACGGGCAGTATCTGGGCAGTCAAAGACGTGGCGAACAGTGAGAGGGGAATGACAGGAGGAGCAGGTAGGGGGCGGAGTGCGGGGAGTGGACATTAAATAACCGTGAGTCAGCCGGGAATGGCCTATCCTAAGTCTAGTTAGTAAAACTTCTTCACACCTGTGGGACCTGGAAGACGAGGGCCAAGGACTGACAGAAGGTTTGATCATACAGAGTTTATTATTGCAGGGTAGAGCATCCCAATGAGATTGCCACGTGCAAAGAATAGAAGGCTTGAGTAAGGACAGTCAATCACCTAACGCAGGCTGGTCCAACTTTTAGAAAACTATGGGCCACTTCAGCATATACCCTTAATGCCGTGGGCCACACACACGCACAATTTCACAAACACAAACACACAAAGTAAACTGCATGTTTCAAGCTACACCGACACCAGTAGGCCTACTAGGCTAGTACCTGGTATAGCTAAAACTAACAGAACTAAACTCATTTCGAGAGGTGGTTGGAAATATGATATGTGCGGCACTTACAGTACTAGGTTGCAAAACGGAGGCAAACTGACGGGTGGTGAGTCTGGTGACTGAGACTGGGCCTGCTGTCAGGGTTGCCATTGTTTGCGGTTTTTCTTTCAAATATTCAAGGTTAATTTGTGTAGTATGTTCGTTAATGTTGCTGGGAAACTAATACAATACGTAGATACACAAATATCGAATATTCAGAATCCAAAATATATTTAGGATTTCAGTTGTTAGATACGGTAACAGTAATTAATGCTAAGTCACATTTCTCAAGATCTAGCGAGAAATTGATAAATCTGCAACACTGGGCTGTCCAAGAGTAAGAACGAGAGATAATTAACAGGAAATGAACACGTAGTAAGTAACGTATCACGTTCAGAGCAGGAGAGAGAGAGAGAGACTTCACTAATGTATGAAGACATCATATACCATACCATTTTAGTGTTATATTTTAAATGAGAGTCGAGTGCTTGTGGGCCACAAGGCCCGCGGGCCTGGAGTTGGACCAGCCTGACCTAACGGAAGGTGGGGCTGGCGAGGGATCATTAAAATAGCATCCTTAGCCGCAGCATCGGCGTCTTCGTTGCCACGGATACCGATGTCAGCAGGAATCCAAGATAACTGGACCTGGATTCCACGTAGGCTCATCTCATGGAGAGCGTGTTTTATGGCCAAAACTATTACGTGGGAGGACGAATAAGCACGGAGTGCTTCGAGGGCACTACGAGAGTCACTGTAAATTATAAAGGACTGTTGAGGGGTATCACGTATAATGTCAATAGCGGACTGGATAGCTAAAAGTTCAGCAGTAAATATAGAGGTTTGGCGCAGGAGAGAAAACTGAAGGAGCTTAGTAGAGGACACAGCAGCGAGGCCTACCCCAGAGTCAGTCTTAGACCCGTCAATGAAGATGGCAAAATGGGGGCCTTTACGACATATGTGTTCGAGTGCGTGTTGGCAGTGATGGCTAGGGACAAAAGGATATCTCTTAGAGAGGAAGGAGAGGTGAGTGCAAACATTGGGGAGAGAGATAGCCCATGGGGGGGAAGGGGAGACAACAGACGGCGAAACAGCAATGTGAAAGTCAAGAGAGTTGAGGAGAATAGTAGCACGAATCGAGAAGGAGGGGGAAGAGGGACACGGATCGGGGATGAAGATATCATTGAAAAGGGAATTAGTGGGAAAGTCTCTATGTTTAATTTTTAATGCACGGCGCATAGTAACTAAATCGCGATGGAGGGAGAGCGGGGGCTCGCCACTCTCAGCTAAGATGGAGGTATTTGGGGAGGAGCGGAAAGCTCCAGTACAGATATGCATACCCTGCGTATGAACAGGGTCCAATATCTCCAAAGCGGAAGCAGAGGCAGATCCATAAATGGGGCAGCCGTAGTCGAGGATGGAAAGAACCACCGCCTTGTAGAGCATCAACATAGTGGTACGTCTGGCACCCCAAGTGGTATGGGATAGTTTTCTGAGGAGGTTGAGAGCACGAAGGCCTTTACCTTTAGTATACTAAACATGGTCTCTCCAGTTGAGATGTTGGTCAAAGCTTACGCCCAAGAATTTAACACTGGGATGGAAAGAAATCTGAGAGGGTCCCATTCGAAGCGATATTGACTAGCCACGGAGCCAGCATTTGTCCTGAAAGAAAACTATTGCCTTAGTTTTCTCAGCCGAAAACTGAAAGCCAACCGAAGATGCCCAGGCAATCACCCGTTGGATGGAGATGTTGAGTATACGTTGAACATGTCTGAGGGTACGGGCAGTGCAATAGATGGTAAAATCATCAATGTACAGGCTGCCATGGACTTCCGGCAGCAATTGTTGAATAACTTTATTTATGGCCGCGGTGAAAATGTTTGCTGCTGAGAACGCTGCCCTGGGGAACACCATTGACGAGTGGAAAGACATAAGAAAGAATTCACTCCACTCGAGTTTGGACTGTTCGATCCGAAAGAAAGTTGGAAATAAAAAAAAGTAGATGGCCACAGGCACCACTATCATGAAGTAGTTGCAGGATGGGACACCGCCACGTGGTATCGTATGCCTTCTGCATGTCAAAGAAGACGGCGACAGTGATGGACTTATTTTCAAAGCCACGTTTGATATGAGATTCTAATAACGTAAGCGAGTCCAGAGTAGATCGATCTTTCTGAGAGCCAAATTGGGTCGGAGTGAGAATAGAGTGTTGACGGAGGAACCAAGTAAGCCAAGTATTGACCAATTTCTCCATTAATTTACTAAGACAACTGGTGAGGGGTATCGGTCTATAACTCGAGGGCAAGCTCGGGTCTTTTCCAGGTTTTGCAATTGGGACGACAATAGCATGTTTCCATGAGGTAGGAAATTGATGAAGGATCCACATCTGATTATAAAATTGCAAGAGGTAGGACTTAGCAAGGGGGGCTATGTTAGTGAGCAAGGCAAAACTTATGTTATCTTGGCCAGGAGCAGAGTTAGGACAATTGGAGAGTGCATGTTCAAATTCATCCATAGTAAAGCACGCATTATAATCAAAGGTGTCTGGTGAAGAGAAGTCGAGGGGGATCGACTCCATTTCAAGTTTATGGCGGCGGAAATTATCGTCTAAACTCTCATTACTGCTGACATGGGCAAGATGTTGACCCAAGAGGTTCGATATCTCAAGGGGATCGTGAAGAGTACGGCCACCGTGTACCAAAGCATGGCGCGGAGGGGCAATGTGAAGGCTGTTAATATTCCTGAATTTAAGCCAAACGCGTGATATCGGGGTAGACGGGAAAATAGTGGAGACATAAGTTTTCCAGGATTCGGATCTACTACGGATGACTTCCCGACGGAATTTAGCTGATAGTCGATTGTAGTGAGGTATGATGGCACATATCCTATATCCATCAATAACGAGATGGAATGGCACAGAAGGTCATCACATAAAGGTAAGCGTGAACATAAAGAATTGTAAAGTTTATTGAGATTATCGAGGTGGCGGCCTAATGCATGTTTACTTTTAGCAAGAATGGATAAGATGCTGTCCCACCAGGGGACTCGACGACGTAGGGGGGAAGAAGCCGTCTGGGGTATAGACTTAGTTGCTGCATTAGTAAAAAATTTAACGAGGAATGAATGTGTTTCATCAGGATCCCGGAAGGGATTATAAGGTGGGATTTGCCTGGTGTGGAGGACATATGCGTCCCAGTCAGCTTTGTGGAAGTTATAGCGAGGGAGCGAAGGACATGGATGGAATTGCAAGTAAGACAGGATGACAGGAAAGTGATTGCTAGAGAACGTATCAACACAGACCCGCCACTCGAACTTATCAACAATTGCTGAGGAGCACAGGGTGACATCAACAGAGGAAAAAGTATGATAGGAAGCAGAAAAGTAAGTGTGTGAGTCGACCTCATTAAGGCAGCAAAGGTCACGGTTCAGAAGCAAATGTTCAATCTGCGAACCGGCTGTATCAGGATTGCAGGACGAAGGGTCCCTGTCACGGGTCAGACCGTGACTGTGATTATATACTATAGGGTTAGCTATATTTATCCAGCGCGGAAAAATTGGGGAGGCGGGAACAGCTGTAGAGAAAGGGAGAGGTGAGGGGTGGAGGCACGGGCATAGGCCTGTGTACCGCTAGAAGCCTCGCGTACATGTGTGCGTGTGTGCGTTCTTGCTTGTGAGCGTGGGTAGGCCGCCGTTACGCATACATGTGTGTGTGCGTTCATATTGTAGGCGTGGTCATAGGGAGTGTCCAGTCTTTTCATTGGCACCAAATTCAAAATGTGATGGGGGAGGGGAAAACCGAGGTTATAAAGGGGGCAGGAATGCCCAGGACAGGCCTTATTCTCCTCCTGCCCGACCCCAACGAGATAGTCCATTTTTGTTGTGCCCGCGATGAATGGGTCAGCAGGGCTGCGAGGGCACCTCGTGCCCTAATTCAACCATAATCAGGTGAGTCCAATTCAGTTAGACAAGTGTCAACGTTGATTGAGATATCCAGAGTGATGTGTGGTGGTGAGAGTGATGTGTGGTGGTGTGCTTGTGTGCGTTGGCCAGTCACCAGGACTGTGCCAGACCGTACACATGGCCAAGGTAGTGACGCCGACCGAATTAGCTTAATGCTATGGCCGAGAATGACAGGTGTAAGCATGACCCCACAGAGGGTTTGCTAAAAGCTAGGGATGCCCAGGGCGACATAGTTCTCCTTCGGCGATATCCCACTGATTTAGGTATGCACGTGGCCAGGGGTGTGTGTGGATGTGTGCGGGTGTGGTGAGTGACACCGTAACGCTTAACCCCACAGAGGGTGAGGTTAACACTAGAGGAGTGTCGGCTTGAAGGGCTTGTCGTACTGCCTTTTTGAGACCTTTTGATTAGGTAACTCTCATTAGTCTAGCGAGTCACGTGTGTGTGGTGTGTGTGTAGGTGAGTGACGCCGTAGCATCTTAACCCCACAGAGGGTGATGGCTACCGCTAGAGGATTGTCGGCTTGAAGGGCTTGCCGTACTGCCCTTTTTGAGACTCTTAATTAGGCAATTAACTCGCATTAGTCTAGCGAGTCACGTAACTAAGGTGAGGAGGTGAGAGAGAGAGAGAGTGATGAGTGTGATTGACGGGTACTGAGAGTGTGGGAAAATCTTGTGCCTATTCGATCATGCGGTCATTTGCTGGGCTGGACGTTATCAGTATCACAGTAGACTAAATGGTTGGTTGATGTGAGATTTCGTATGACTAAGCAGTAATCAGTATAATGATTTGGGGTAATCTTAGGGGTAGTTATAATACTGGGCAATTGTATTTAGGTAAGTGGATTAGATAAGTGGGTTAGATTGAGTGGCTGAGTGTGTGAATGAAATTGTCTCTTTGATTAATGCAATTTCAGTGTCGCTATTCAATAAAACCATTTTAGTAGGAATGTTTGTTTCTTTAATTCTTACTAACTTTAAGAATATAATTATTATCAATATATACCTATCATTACAATAAATCCGTGTACTCTATTATCCCGCAAGCTGGGAACTGCAATTTTCTTTTCAAATATATTACTGCATCGAGTCAGTATAGACATAAATGTATAGCATGTTCTGGGACTTTTGTTGCCATAATTTCACAAGGGATATTTGTCTATTTTTTATCTAAAGTAACGACACTATCAATTATAGGTTTATTTCCTAGATAATGGGCAAGTGTTACAGTAACCTATTAGTCTTATGATCTATTACAATTGGCGATCTGGACAGGATTACTATTACAATTGGCACCGGGACATGATCTATTACAAGTGGCGACCGTGATACAGGACCAGTTTCTGATAGGCAGTGTCCACCATTCTTTAACTGTCTTCGTGGTGCGATGCATAAGGTGTTGATTTTCGGTGTGAGCATCCTGGATTCGAATCCACGGACTGCCACATGTGTTTGTAAATTTCATTAATCGATTTTCGGAGTATAGTTGGTTGTTGGAAGGAACATAATAATTGATATTGGTTCAGGGGTAATTTATCGAGAGGACTTCCCTAGTGGTTAAGGTCCCCATTAATTGCTCTTTCCATTCACATATGCATAGCCTACGTGAGTTGCAGTTGGGATGTGTGTACATGCTTAGATTGATATGCAGGATTCGAAGTTGCATAATAAATCGTAGGCAGTGTCCACCATTCTTTAACTGTCTTCGTGGTGCGATGCATAAGGTGTTGATTTTCGGTGTGAGCATCCTGGATTCGAATCCACGGACTGCCACATGTGTTTGTAAATTTCATTAATCGATTTTCGGAGTATAGTTGGTTGTTGGAAGGAACATAATAATTAGATGTACGGGATAATGAAGGATAGATTGTATGATTGTGTTCATACAAAAGTAACCCCACGCGGGAAATTTTCTTTTTTTCTTTCCCCTCGTGGTCAAGTCACATCCTGGGAGCGTCGGTGAACCTCCTTGTGTAAACAAGTGAATTCCTTTTCCCATCGCTCGCGCGCCCCACATTGTTTCATAATATTTAGTTTTACGATCCGCTTTGAGAAGTAATTGTGTTCGATAATTTTTGTTTGCTTGTCTATAATTGATCTCTGTTGATTTTTTTTTTTGTGATTGTCGCTGTGATTTTATGCCATGTGGAATAGTTTCCTTTAAATTCGTTCATCATACGCAAGTGCTGTGATCGATCGTTTAAGGATAGAGGGAAGTGGTTGTAATCCGGCCGAATCGTTGTTGTTTCTCTTATTCAGGTATCATAAATCTAGACAGTTTCAGTTATATGAGTCAGTTGTGTGTCGGGCGAGATTTGTTTGTTTTCTTTGATTGTTCTATTCCTCTCTTAAAAATCTGTTGTTCCTTGTCAAGGATAAGAGGGAGAGGGAGGGACGAGCATTGGATAGGATGAATACTAAATAAGTGAGGGATTGCGTAGCAGCAAGGGTGGGGATAGAAAGGGAAGACCATAGGAAAAGTAAGAGGAGACAGAGAGAGAGCGTCAGAGGAGGCTCGATCCTGCTTAAACTTGGGAAAAGTGTGGGATGTGTGTGGTGGTGCCAGATGTCGCCAGGGGTGCGGCTTAGGCTCGCGGAGAGTCTGGGTGCTGTGGTGAATAGCAACAGTGCATATTGCTAGCCAGCATCAGGTGAAAACTCGGGAAGGCCATCGTTGAATGAGGTCTGGGGCGTAAGTCGGGTTAAATAGTTGGGAGACTGATGATAGAGGGAGTCAACAATAAGTAGCGTGATATGTAATACGGGAGGGGAGGGGATGAAATGTTGTTTGTTCGCTTTTATTCTGCCGCTTCCAAATTGTATACAGGTACTGAGTCAGCCAGGCGTTCGTCGGGAGATTGGAGAACCCACGGCAGGAATCCTGGCCCTCAAGAAACTACGCCCAAGGATCCCTCATCAAGTCAAAACAAATGTTTATACCCAGCAGTCCATAGAGTTGAGCCGATTTTTTTTTTAAACTGTTTCTTCACATACCTCATTGAAACCGTGTCTCACAACATCTCTTTTTACATGACATTAGCTGAGCTTAATTGTGTGTTCATTGTAAATGAGTGGGCAAAGCCACTAGTTTTCACTGTAAAAATAAGTGGGTTAACCACCAGGTTTATGTCGCTGGCCGTGAATGAGACCTCAGGAGTTTTCCCCTGTCAGTAGAAATTTTAACGTAAATGCAGAGGGGTTTTTCTACTCAAGGGTGATCATTTAATGCACCAGCGACAGGTTAGACTCGCACTACAGTATGGAAGACACTATGAATGACACCTGAGTGATTTTAGCAGAGCAAAATCAATGTTAGTAGGGGGGAATGTCACGGGTCAGACAGTGACTGTGATTATATACTATAGGGTTAGCTATATTTATCCAGCGCGGAAAAATTGGGGAGGCGGGAACAGCTGTAGAGAAAGGGAGAGGTGAGGGGTGGAGGCACGGGCATAGGCCTGTGTACCGCTAGAAGCCTCGCGTACATGTGTGCGTGTGTGCGTTCTTGCTTGTGAGCGTGGGTAGGCCGCCGTTACGCGTACATGTGTGTATGCGTTCATGTTGTAGGCGTGGTCATAGGGAGTGTCCAGTCTTTTCATTGGCACCAAATTCAAAATGTGATGGGGGAGGGGAAAACTGAGGTTATAAAGGGGGCAGGAATGCCCAGGACAGGCCTTATTCTCCTCCTGCCCGACCCCAACGAGATAGTCCATTTTTGTTGTGCCCACGATGAATGGGTCGGCAGGGCTGCGAGGGCACCTCGTGCCCTAATTCAACCATAATCAGGTGAGTCCAATTCAGTTAGACAAGTGTCAACGTTGATTGAGATATCCAGAGTGATGTGTGGTGGTGAGAGTGATGTGTGGTGGTGTGCTTGTGTGCATTGGCCAGTCACCAGGACTGTGCCAGACCGTACACATGGCCAAGGTTGTGACGCCGACCGAATTAGCTTAATGCTATGGCCGAGAATGGCAGGTGTAAGCATGACCCCACAGAGGGTTTGCTAAAAGCTAGGGATGCCCAGGGCGACATAGTTCTCCTGCGGCGATATCCCACTGATTTAGCTATGCACGTGGCCAGGGGTGTGTGTGGATGTGTGCGGGTGTGGTGAGTGACGCCGTAACGCTTAACACCACAGAGGGTGAGGTTAACGCTAGAGGAGTGTCGGCTTGAAGGGCTTGTCGTACTGCCTTTTTGAGACCCTTTGATTAGGTAACTCTCATTAGTCTAGCGAGTCACGTGTGTGTGGTGTGTGTGTCGGTGAGTGACGCCGTAGCATCTAAACCCCACAGAGGGTGATGGCTACCGCTAGAGGATTGTCGGCTTGAAGCTTGCCGTACTGCCCTTTTTGAGACTCTTAATTAGGCAATTAACTCTCATTAGTCTAGCGAGTCATGTAACTGAGGTGAGGAGGTGAGAGAGAGAGAGAGAGAGTGATGAGTGTGATTGACGGGTACTGAGAGTGTGGGAAAATCTCGTGCCTATTCGATCATGCGGTCATTTGCTGGGCTGGACGTTATCAGTATCACAGTAGACTAAAGGGTTGGTTGATGTTTAGATTTCGTATGACTAAGCAGTAATCAGTATAATGATTTGGGGCAATCTTAGGGGTAGTTATAATTAAAATGCCCCAGAACGAGAAGCCCACCACGGGAGCCACGAGCGAGCACCACCAGGAAACGGGAACAGAAACACCCGAAGGAAAGGCCCACAGAACGAAAGGACCAGGTGACCAAGCCAACCAGTTAAGACAGGCCGAAGCCCGCAGGGCTAGGCAGCTCCAAACCACACCTGCCTATCACTTCTAACCACTGACCCTTCCCCCACCTCGCGTATACTCTACCCCTCGTGTCCTACACCTCTACCTACATGATGATGAACATGAATACACCTTAATGTAATACACCCATGCCCTGTCCCTAGGTTGAGCCAATGCCAACCAGTTCAGACAGGCCTAAATCTATGTATGTTTTTCCATCCAAGAAGTAATATGTTAACCCCCTGTCTTGCCAGACTAAGTTTCTGAAGACCAACCGCCCCCATAAATCTATGTATGTTCTTCCATCCGAGAAGTAATATGTTAACCCCCTAAAATACCTTGTCTTGCCAGACTAAGTTTCTGAAGACCAACCGCCCCCATAAATCTATGTATGTTCTTCCATCCGAGATGTAATATGTTAACCCCTATGTCATAATTGATAAGAAACTATGATACCCACGGGTACACCATTGTATAGATAACCCTCTTTTACCATTGTGTCGACGCATATCTACCACGAAACAATAACGAAGCTACCCCTTCGAACTGCCGCTTTCTTTGGTATATATTTCATAGAAAACGCAGTTCCCAGGGACAACTAGATCAGCAAGAAATCGTGTCGACTAATAGTGTCCATAACCCCTCGTATTGACGAGTAATAGTACACTATGTTTTTCTCTACTTTTATCCACCGTCAAGCACACACCTACAGCTAACCTCATCTTCCCCACAGTCCACATGATTCTATAATTTCCAGACTCATATACCACCACCTATTGCTCATCCCCCGGTAGCGTCTGATTACCCTACCTTCCCTGTCGGTTACCCACAGTCTAAGATACCAACTGTAGCCTAATGCCACCCCTACGCCCAGAGACCTTAGGGTCAAACTTCCACGTAGCCCCCCTTAACCCTCTCCCTCTCGTTAACCCCCACGCTCCTCCACTCCCTCCTAACCTAGCCTCTCCACCATACCCCCTGAATATCCTTAACTTTTCCATTACTAACATTCTCAAACCTTTTGTATATATACTCCTATCCAGCCTACCTTCCCCCAGTAGGAAGGAACACCATTAGAACTTTACTAACCTTTTGCATGCCATCTATTCCCTCACAACCCGTTCACAACCCTGTACCAAATGATCGTCAGTGTGAGGCTAGCCGCCTCGTCAGTGACTAACTTCTATTGCCATACTTCCAGATAAATGTGGCAGAGTTAGCAACCCAGTCTCCACCACATCCAACAAACCATGCAATTAACAACCCAACCAATTAAACCAGCTGGTCAAGGCACCTTCGGTTTCGGTATTACGAACACCCACATCTGTCTCATAAACAGAGGGTTATTACAAACACTTGTAATATGGCAAGCCCCCAGCCACAGCCGCCCGGACGACCATCACAGAGAGAGGACGCGCACCTACCCCTCTCACCCACCCGAGGAGGGAGACCCCTACCCCTGCAGAGGTATACCTGACCCCTGTTTTGACTTCCGGGTCATTGCCAGGTAGCACAGGAATTCTTCCTATCAATGAACTAACCATGTATGACTAACACCTTTACTAACCTCTATTAACCCACAATAACCCATTATCCTTTCTTGCACACTCCGATAACCAAATTAGCACCTCAGCTATACCATAGAATGAAGACTGAGCAATCTAAGAGAGACGCTCCTATCACAGCTGTCCCAAACCTCCTCGCAAAGTAGATCCAGTCTCTCTCCCTTAAATACTTCCAGTATAGCCAAAATACTACCTCTTACTAAGGCTCAGTTATATCACATTATGAAGGCTCCATACAGCCATGTGCCACAACAGTAATCACCACCTTACCTAGTTCCCGTATCAATTGAGAGCTCAAATAAGTCCATCAAAACTCGAGATCCCTATGGCCTACAGGGTCCAAAACCGAACCTATAAACCGAGCTCCAGCCCCCAGTAAAATAAGTTGAAAGATAGACACCAACCAGTGGCTGGCCCCTTAAGTTGACCTCTAGCTCTGCCCTTGTGTTGTTCCTGAGAATTGAGTTCCAGAGCCGGCAGACTCCGTGGCAGATTGAGATAGAAGCATCTGTCCACGTACAAGAAATCTACGTGCACCTTATAACCTTCACAAACCAGTGGGTATATAAGCGTGTAGCCAGCAACGATCGCCAAGAGATCCGTCTTGAGAACTTCCTACATATGGACCACCTGGACGGCCGCGGAACCAGTCGTTAGCCCCCAACATCACGGACGCAAGATAACCAGGACCAGACCAATCAAATACTACCCAAGATTCACTCTATCAGTACTACAGTGTTACAGTGCTATTTAGAGACTCACTAATTAATATTTCTATGAAGTGGCTATATCTTTGCCCCAGTATAATTCAAGTGCTAAGCGTATCAGTGTTTATTAATTAACAGGCGATATTAACTCTCGTAATTACCCATATATCCAGATATTATTACATAGAAGTGAAACCCTAGTGATATCTAATGTTCGCCCACTGATTTGCGTTCTACGTGTTTCTGCTATAAGAATATAAAACTTAGATCAGTACCCCCTGAGGTTACTAGAATTCTCGTGCTCTAAAATACGCGTGTCTAATCTAGTCTGTGAACTACTACTTGTGCACCAGATCTACCAGTAATAAATCTAACAGTGAATTTGAATCTATAAGTAACATTGATGGTCTCCAGTATATAAACTTGCGAACAAAGCCAGTGATCAGAAGATTAATACCTGAACGTTGGAAGTGGGAGACTAGGCTCCATCCAGATCCACTTAATGCTAGTTGTTCAATTCTATCATTTGTCTTGTACGAGTGTTCATACCTTCTTATGCTTCCTATTAATCATCATCAAGAAACCTACAGAAGTGTTTAAAACCAATAAACGTGATCGTGTGTCTTGTTACCGTGTGTTTATTTTGTGTTCTCTATTCCTCATACCTTGTTTTGTGCATGCAGCCTTCTATACCCAGTCAGTTAGAACTCACATTACCCAAGTTAATCCTGTAGAAAAACAGGGCATAACATTGGCGGCAGCTGTGGTTCTTGATTCGGATAAAAGGTTGCATAACATTGCAAGTTTGGAACAGCCAGAACACGATAACATCATGGCGCACCGTTCGCACGTCCCCATCCCACATTATGATGATGGGGAGACTTACGAGATCGAAATGTTCATGACTATAGTGAAACCCGTACTTGACCTAGTTTATACCACGGACGCAGAAAAGATAGCCGTGACATTAACGCACCTGGGAAAAGCCGTTTCCCTGGTTGCCTACCAAGTGCACCTTGCTCTCACATGGGACGAATTTCGCACAATAGTGATAGAGGCCATTAAGCCTTCGTTGGGCGTTTTCGTGGCCCACACCCGTCTCCAAGACACTAAATTCGAAGGCGATCTAGATGCCACAGTGAATAAGATCGCCCAACATATCAAAGTGTCTTTTCCCACATTGACCAGAATCCAGCAAGAACAGCAGATTCTGGTCAACCTTGTATCAATATTGCCCTCAGCAGTAAAGAATCATTTCCGTGTGCACGATTTCGTCGGATATCAAAAAGATCTCATCACGATCCGACGTATTTTGGCCGTGCACACAGAAACACCTACCCAAATCGCTGTAATCAAGAGGTTCCCCACACACCCGCAGCACCTCGACAACCAAAACCCCAAGGCTCAAACCTTCAACTCCAAGAATGCCTACCCATCCTCATCCTTCCACAACAAACCTACCTACCCTTCCGGCAAGCCCCAACCCAGTAGGCCCCGGTTCCAACCTACCCCGCCACGCAGAATCTTCAACCGGAACAAAACCTACAACCCCTACCAACGTAAGAACCCTACATTAGTGATTATCAACCCCTATGATTTCCCTGCCTGTAGTGCTAAGTGTGCCCTCCATCAAATTCGTGACTCTGCCAAACCTCGCCCCTGTACTCCTCGCAGTTCTGTAAATGAAGAGGAGTAGGGACAAGAGGAAGAAATGGAGGCAATGCACACTGAAGACATAGCCCCCATATCATGACCTCAGACGATACCGCAGTGATGTTAACCGTACGATAATTATCGTATTTGTACGATATTTTCGGTCTGTGTACGATGTACGATACAAAGTTATGTATTGTACGCTAAAATACGATAATTTTGTCTCCAGTGATTTTTTCCCCTTAAATTTGTATAATAGGAGAGAGAGAGAGAGAGAGACAGTGAAGGTTATGTACTGCCGGGCCATGAGTGAGGCCGTAGCCCACCAAACTTTGCCTTCAAACCCCTTCAGATGACATGATAAGTCGGATGGCTACCTGCTCTCTCTACAAACACAAGTTGAAATCCCAAGTAGATGCTGCAGCTGAAGAGGTTCAGGAAGTGGAGGCCATGAATTTAATTTAAGCATGTATATGTCTGTAGAAAGACCTATAATTCATAGCTAATTGAATTTGCATTTAAATAGTCTATTTTTGGATGTCTAGTCTAGATTATAGAGGAAGAAAGGTTTGCCCATGATTATTATACGCCCGTATAAGTACAGTAGATAAGAGGCCTATATCCTATATATCTTTAATTTACCAACGTATACCGGTATAATTAGTGAGAAGATAACTGTTGTTATAATTGATAAATATTATGTTTAATGTTTAAATGCATTCATATATTTGTGTTATACTATTGGAAACTAATAAATGCAAAGCAATGGGCATCATTCTATTTATATTTTTACCCGATCTTAGAAAATACGATAATTTACTGGGAAATACGATAATTTTAGTAGTCTGGTACGATAGCCCGAATGTCAAAAGTTAACATCCCTGCGATACCAAGGAAACCCTGGAGGAGGTAGATACCGACCCCCAGGATTTTTAAAGTATCCCCCGCCCACGATGGCCTCGGCAGGGGACGCCATAACTGATCGCACTGCCCCCATTTACTACATGGCCAAAATCAAGGACATTCCTGTCCGCTTGTTAATCGAAACGGGAGCTGCCAAGTCATGTTTGTTCAAGTCTTACTATAATCAACACCACCGACTATTTGGCCCATTGTTACCTACCAAATCAGAACTAATCTCAGCTGCTGATACCTACTTAAATCTCCTAGGAGACACTTTGCCCCTGTCAGTAACTACTCCTGACCCCCATGCTCGTTGTTATCACCCGTTCACAGTATTTTCCTCCCACTGTAAACATTACGATGGTTTCCTTGGACTTGACCTCCTTCAAAAACTCCAGGCCCAGGTTGACTGCGGCCAGAGGCTGATCTCATTAAAAAAAAAATCCAACCCAAAGCCTCTGACAAACCAATCACACAGAAACCTATTCACAAAAAGAAAAAAAACTCCACCCTCAACAAACTCTGAGTCAGGATTACCGAGTTGCAGCTAGCACTAAGGTAACTCCTAACCCCTCCCCTTGCCCCGAGTTCTCTCAAAATATCACTCATTTCGTTGAAAAAATGCCTCAACAAACGAAAGAAGACAAGTCCAAGCAACTCCCTCTCGGTAACCCCCCCATTTCTCCTAACTCTGTTCAGGATCAATCCTCTCATGTTTCCAGGGCAGACTCTGATGTATGTAAAAACCATTCTACCAAATATTTATGTACACATGTTTCCAGGGAAAATGCCGACCTATGTACCCAACAATGTTTTCCCCATGCCCCCAGAAATGCTCAGATATTCCACAACCAACAAAATTTCCCTTGTGACAGTTTTCCGTCAGTAGCTCCCTTCCACCCCCACACAATTCACACCCCTAGAAAACTTCAAAACCCCACACTTGACTCGCCCTCTCATGACAGACAAACCCACCAATCCCATATAACCTCTAAACAAACCGTGACTGCCACCGACAAAACTCCCCAAATTCGTCCTGTTAACAACCACAAATCAGTATATCAGTCCTCCACCAATAACCCATGTTCTATACCTAACTCTTCCCCCACCAATCCTCCGCAGTCCCACCAACAAATTCCGTTTTCTAAATCGCTCACCCCTCACCACTCTGATCCTCCCACACGCGCCGTTAATCCCCTCCTCACACGTGACCCCCACCAAAGTGATTTCCCCCCCCCCCCTCATGCGTACCGAGCACCTGCTCACCAGTCGGTCCCCCACCATCATTAGCCCAGCTGTAGTTCAAGATAAATGTCAAATTCCCCCCCGCCATCAAAAATGGGTTAACCTTCGACCCATACCCCAAACTCACATGATATTTTCCCCCACTACCACATCCACCGACCCCAATCGTTGCCTCCTACAACCCGCCATCATTTCCGCTCGCATAAACCACATTCTAGTGGCCAATATCTCTGAAGAATCCCTGACATTACCAAAAGGCCTCATCATAGGAGACCTCGAAACTTTTGATGACCTCCCCATAGATTCCAATGACACCCCTACCAGCCTCAAATTGCCTCCTGTCCCTGAAACATTATCCGACCACCAAAAACACAGCATGTACGAACTATTGCTAGAGTTCAGTGACGTGTTTGCCCAACAACCCACTGAAATCGGACAGACCGATGTGGAACAACACATCATTAACACCACAGGCCCCCCCATAAGACAACCATCCCGTAGAAAAAATCCCATACAACGCCAGGAAGAGGAACGCCAAGTCCAAGAGATGTTAGAGGCCGGAATTGCTACCCCGTCCATCAGCCCCTGGTCTTCCCCTGTTGTCCTAGTAAAAAAGAAAGATGGGTCAACCCGTTTTTGCGTCGATTACAGGAGATTGAATGACGTAACCATTAAGGACGCTATGCCATTACCCAGGATAGACGATTCCCTTGACTCCCTATACGGATCCAGATGGTTCACTACCCTCGACTTGCAAGCAGGGTATTGGCAAGTGCCTATCAAGGCAGAGGACCAAGAAAAAACAGCATTTTCCACTAGTGGTGGCCACCACTACGAATTTAACGTCCTACCTTTTGGCCTCTGTAACGGACCCGCCACTTTCTCCCGTTTGATGGAAGCGGTATTACATGGCCTGACCTGGGAAACCTGCCTAGCGTATCTAGACGATATTATTGTGTACTCACAAACCTGGGAAGAACACCTCCTCAGGTTGAAACAAGTTCTTCAAAGAATCCGAGCCGCCGGGTTGAAATTGAAACCCTCAAAGTGCGAGATTGCACGAAATAAGGTAGATTTCCTCGGCCACGTAATATCTGAACATGGTATTGCACCAGACCCAAAGAAACTTCAAGCCATACAAAACCAACCCCCACCCACCACCATTAAAGGAGTACGTTCTTTTCTAGGGTTAGCCACATACTACAGACGTTTCGTCCCACACTTTGCCGCAATAGCCAGACCCCTCCACCAACTCACCCACAAGGACACCACATTCACCTGGACACCCGAAAGAGACCTCGCTTTTAACACTTTGAAACAAAAGCTAATCCAAGCCCCTATTGTCGCTTTCCCTGATTACCATAAACCTTTCCGTCTTTATACCGACGTATCTCTGTACGCCATTGGTGCAGTTTTAGCTCAAGTAAGAGATGGAGAGGAGCATGTGATAGCGTATGCCAGCTCCACACTCAACCAAGCCCAACAGAATTATGCAGCCACCAAGAGAGAGTGCCTAGGGATCATTTGGGCGCTCAACCACTTCAGGTTATTTGTGTTGGGCGCAAAACTCGATATAATAACCGACCATCAATCTTTGCAATGGTTGCGTAAGTGCGAAACCAACTCAGCCATCTTGGTACGCTGGAGGGAGACACTAGAGGACTACGATTTTACAATACAGTATCATCCAGGTAAACTTCACACCAATGCAGACGCCCTGTCACGTTTGCCAGTACCGAAAGACCCCCCCACCAACCTAGCCGCCTTACAAAACACTGAGCTCTTATCTACCCCCATCCACCAACATAATTCCCCCCAGCACCCTCACTAATTCAATCTTGGGAAACAAGAATCAGACCACCCTGGATACCGTTAAATGTCTTCAGGAAACTGACTCGCTTGGGAGATCAACTTGCCACAGAGTCCGGTCACATAGTCCTAGACCCCACCATTGCCCACGACTACATGATTGCCATCCACGAGGGAAACGGCATACACCTTGGACAAAAGAAAATGTTAAAAATCTTCGCGGATCAGTACTGGACCCCCAACCCCTCCAAGATTGCACAACGCATGACAGAATCCTGCAAACCTTGTTTATTGGGGAAAGATAGATCACGCACCCCAGGCCCAGCTGGTACCATTTCTGCAAAGAAACTGTTTCAGGTCCAATCCCTCGACATCATGGGCCCGTTTCCTTCTTACGCTGGCAACCGCTATATCGTCACATTTGTTGATGTATATTCAAAAAATTTAATAGCCTGCCCAGTTAAAGACCACACAGGCACCACTGTCGCCACACTGCTTGCCACAGAAGTGTTCCCTATATTCGGCCTTCCCCTTGCTCTTCTATCCGACAATGCCCCCCGAATTTAGTGGACACGTTTGGCACCAGTTCACCCAACAATGCGGTATTAAGATCAAACACTCATCCCAGTACTGGCCTCAAGGAAATGCTATATGCGAAAGCAGCCATCGCACCATCAAAAACCAGTTATGTACCAAAATGATTGCTCTTAACACCTCAGACTGGCCATCACAGATAAAGATGATACAATGGGGCATGAACACCTGTCCCCGAGAAGACGGTATTTCCCCTCATGAACGTGTTTACGGCGTACCCCCCCTGTTACTGCCGTTCCACCATCACGCTCACCTCCCCTCCAACACCTCCACAATTGACCCATTGCAACATCTGCAAAACACCCTCCATACCTAATATCCTAATCTCTTCTAAAGATGTACTTTCTACCCTATCTGGGCTTAACACTAATAAGGCGTACGGTCCGGACGGTGTTCCTCCTGTTGTTCTCAAAAACTGTGCTTCCGTGCTGACTCCCTGCCTAGGCAAACTCTTTCGTCTCTGTCTATCCTCTAATGTCTTCCCTTCATGCTGGAAGTTTGCTCACATTCAACCTGTCCCAAAGAAGGGTGACCGCTCTCAGCCCTCCAACTATCGTCCAATTGCTCTTATATCTTGTCTTTCTAAAGTTTTTGAAACTATTCTTGCTTCCAAATTTCTTAAGCATTTCTCTTCTCATAATCTGCTCTCAGATCGCCAGTATGGCTTCCTTAAGGGTTGCTCTACCGGTGATCTTCTTTCATATCTTACTAACTCTTGGTCATTGGGGTATGCTATAGGCCACCAGCCGACACACAATTCTTGACCAAATTTGAACGAACTTTGTCATCGCTAGACCCTCGGAATGAATCCATCATACTAGGGGATTTTAACCTGTGTTACAAACAACGAAATGATAGGCTTGTACGAGAATATAGGCATATACTGACAATGCACAATCACAAACAACTCATCACAACCCCCACACGTATCTCTGAGAACACTGCCACAATATTAGACCACATAAACTGTAACAGAGAGGAAAAAATATCCCAATCAGGGGTTATACAGACTGGGATAAGTGATCACTTCGTCACATATTGCACACGGAAAACCACAAAAATTACCCTAGAGAATCACAAGATTATCAAAACAAGGTCACTCAGAAACTACAATAAGGAAACATTTCTGGACATTTTATGGAATACAGACTGGTCTCCAGTGTTTGGAAGTACAAACGTTAATGACGCATGGGTTGGCTTCAGAACCATCATCACAAACATCCTAGACGAAATAGCTCCTCTGAAAGATATACGAATTAAAGCAAGGTCAGACCCATGGATCAACAATGACATACTACACCATCTGGAACACAGAGACAATCTGTTAAAAAGGCTAGCGAAACATAGACAGGATCAAGGTCTGAAACATGAGTTCAACAGGGCCAGGAATAAACTAAGTAGGAAAATGAAATCAGCGAAAAATAATTATTTTCACAATAAGGCAGAGGAATATCAGAATAACCCAAAGAAACTATGGAGGCACCTAAAAACAACAGGCTACAGCAACAAGACAAGGTATTCGTCTAACACTAATATTGCTCTCACCATTAATGATCAGGTTTGCCACGATAAACGACAAATTTCAACCTACTTCAACTCCTTCTTCACTTCCATAGCAAACACACTTGCACAGAACCTACCTCAACCTCTCAATAATACACGACAACAACGGCCACCTTTCGTAATTTCTACAGAGATAGAGACATACACCCGAACACATTTAGATTGCAAAATGTTACACCAAAATACACTTTTGACGAGCTGTCTAACCTAAATGTACATAAGAGCACAGGACCAGACAAAATTCCTGCCAAATTTCTACGAGATGGAGCCATTGGTATAGCAGGCCCCCTAACCCACATCATCAACTTGTCAATTAACACCAACACAGTACCTGCTGAACTGAAGGAAGCTATTGTAACCCCTCTATTCAAGAAAGGAAATAAACTAGAAGTTGGCAACTACAGACCAGTTAGCATATTATGTTGTGTATCTAAAATCCTTGAAAGAGCGGTATACACCCAAATTGAACACTACCTCAAACAAAATGATTTATTCTATAAGTTTCAATCAGGTTTCAGATGCATGTACTCGACAGACTCCTGTCTCATCCACTTAACGGATCACATTTGTAAAGAAATGTCTAAAGGTAACTACACCGGTATGGTTCTTCTTGATCTACAAAAAGCGTTTGACACAGTAGACCATGATATCCTATGTAATAAACTACAAGCTATGGGCATAGGGTCTGTGAACTGGTTTAAATCTTATCTTAGTGGTAGAACCCAAAGAGTCAAAATTGATGATAATATATCTGATCCTATGCCAATTAACTGTGGGGTCCCGCAGGGAAGCATCCTTGGTCCCTTACTCTTTCTCTGTTATGTGAACGACATGGAACTGAGCGTCTCATGTAAATTATAACTGTATGCAGACGACAGCGTGCTTCTGGTTTCAGGAAAAGACCCAATAAGTATTGCCGCTTCACTTTCCAAAGAACTAGCATCATGTAGTGAATGGCTAGTGGACAATAGACTATCTCTTCACCTGGGCAAGACGGAAGCCATCTTATGTGGAACAAAACGCAAACTGAAAGACATTGTGGGCTTCTCGGTCAACTGTAATGATATTCCTATAACAACAGTGTCACAAGTTAAATATCTCGGACTGAAACTGGACGCGAGTTTGTCAGGTGAAACAATTTTGGAATCTATCCTGAGTAAGTGTAGAGCACGTATAAAATACCTGTATAGACAGGTGGGATGCTTGCCCGCGGCGACCAAAAAGACCCTCTGCCAAGCGCTTGTTCAATGTCATTTTGACTATTCTGTGTCATCCTGGTACTCTGCATCATCTAAATCAGCACAGCACAAACTTCAGGTCACTCAAAATAAAATGGTTAGGTTCATGCTGAACCTAGAACCCAGATCACATGTTGGCCAGGAACAACTTCAGTCACTAGGTATGCTCAATGTTTCTGACAGGGCCAAACAAATCAGGATAACTAATGCCTTCAAAATTTTCTATGACAGAGCTCCAGAGTATCTAAAGAATGATTTTGTTAAAGCAAGTGAGAGGAGTGGACATAATACAAGAAACATGATGTTTAATTTTAAGGTCCCGAGAATCCAAGGACAGGGTAAGCAAACATTCTTCTTCACTGCCATCAAAGACTGGAACGACCTACCCCAGTCAGTCCGTGAAAAGAGAACACTGTATTCCTTCAGACGTAGCCTGAAGGAACACCTGAACCGGACAGCTGCGAGAAGGGAGCACCAAGCTTATGTCTACTACTAAATACGACATAAGAGATAGACAAACCAAACTGAAATGATTACTGATTACGGATTACTGATATTTACTATAGGATGTAAGGTATCTTAAAATAACCCCCTAGAAATACTTTTCTAAAGTATCTATTTCTTTATCCTCCCCTTTTCCCCAGCTAACCTAATCCCACAAGGACCCCAATGGAAATACGCCTAACGGCCTTATTGGGCTATCCTTAGTTGGAATTATGCAAGGCTGGTACATGTCATATTTGTAACAAACTATGTGGTACCAACTCTGTAAATTGCTGACTGAATAAATATTATTATTATTATTATTATTATTATTATTATTATTATTATCCTCCTTTCGGGACTTCGGTGAGACTTTTTCTATTGCACTAGACATATCGAAAGCCTTCGATAGAGTCTGGCATAAATCTTTAATTTCTAAACTACCCTTCTTTGGTTTCTATCCCTCCATCTGTGCCTTTGTCTCTAATTTCCTTTCCGGCCGTTCCATAGCTGCGGTTGTGGACGGCCATTGTTTACTTCCTCACCCTATAAACTCCGGTGTTCCTCAGGGCTCTGTCCTATCTCCTATTCTCTTTCTAATTTTTATAAATGATCTCCTTAACTGTACCTTAATTCCCATCCATTCATACGCAGACAACTCAACCTTACACTACTCCATTACTTTTTCAGAACGCCCCAGCCAGCAATCCCTCAACGACAAACGTAATGAAGCCATAGAACTCTTAAATTCTGATCTAAATACTATTTCCAATTGGGGCAGAGAAAACCTTGTTAACTTTAATGCTTCCAAAACCCAATTTCTCCATCTATCTACCCGTCAGGATCTCCCAGCGGACTATCCCTTATTCTTCAACAATACAAAAATCAACCCTTCATCTTCTCTCAATATTCTTGGTGTCTCTTTTTCTTCTGCTCTCATTTGGAAGGACCATATTACCAGTCTTGCTAAGGCAGCCTCCCAGAAGCTGGGTGTGCTCAACCGCCTTAGGGGGTTATTTTCCCCTGCACAGCTTCTTGCTCTGTACAGGGGCATAGTGCGCCCTTGTATTGAGTATTGTTCACATGTGTGGGGAGGTTCCTCTCACACCGCTCTCCTAGACAAAGTTGAAAGGAAGGCCTTTCGTATCATTAACTCCCGTCCACTCACCAACTCTCTCTCTCCGCCGCAATGTTGCATCTCCCTCGCTATTCTATCGCTACTATAATAATCAGTGTTCCTCAGAGCTATCCCAGTGCATACCACCTCCTTTACGTAGGGCACGTGGTACCCGTCTTGCAACTCAATCCCACCCCTACTCTGTGCAACTCTCCAACCCAAGAGTGAAACGTTACTCTCAAACTTTCTTCTACTCAACAGCTGAGCTCTGGAAGTCTCTCCCAGAATCAGTCTTTCCCTCTTCCTATGACTTAAATTGCTTCAAACTCTGTGTGTCCAGGCATTTTGGCTCGAACGTCCCTTGATTTTGGCCCTGTCACTCTTTCAACTATGGGGGAGGCACTCGCTATAAGCAGTTATGCCTTTTGCCTCCCTCAATCACATAGAAAAAAAAAACACAAAAAAAAACGCCCAAACCTGTCAAGACACCAAAACTGATAACCCCGATGATAAAAACCCTTTCGCCATCCATGACACCGTAATGGTAGCCAACCTCCCTGTCACCAACAAATTAGGCCCTCGCTATGTCGGCCTCTACACCATTGTACAAGTCCCAAATGCCTATCAAGTCACCATTGATTATCACGGCGTGACTCGCACGTTCAGAACTAGATTCGTCCGAGCTTTTAAACCTCTAAAACCACAAGACATTACCCCACCCCACACGTCCGACCCTGAATTGAACACCCCTAGTACCCCTCCCACTCAGGCTATGAATGTTCCCCTACAAACCCCTAAGGGCCTAAACCCTCCAGCACAGAACCGGCCGATCATTCCTCAACATACCCCCATAACTAACCTCCACAAACCCCAAGCCCCCACTATCACACCTTCCTCCATCATGACCCAGTCCTTCACTTCTGATAGTCAAGTACCTCCCCAACTTATCAAAGTACGAAAACCTCCACCCACAACCCCGACCACAACGGAAACCCTCCTGTCTAGCCCTGACGTACCTCCACCAGGCACCACAGTAAGAAAACCACCACCCCCACCTAAAACCAAGTACACACCCAACCGCACCACACAATCTACCTCAGTAACCTCACGCTACACCTTACGCCCACGACTAAAATCTTTTAAACCCTCCAGAAAACACACCCTGCTAACCAAGTTCCGTAGGGCTGCCAGACCACTATCCTCCTCCTCCTCCTCCTCTTCTTCTTCGTCGAATTCTCCTCCACAAAGGGAAAGAAGACGAATAATCACAAACAAACACCATAACCCATCTAACTATATTCCAAAAATAACCACCCCCACCCTCCCACGAAAGAACATACCTTCCCCTTCAACCTCATCCCCTCTCAACACCCACCTCATCACCCCGAATGACCTGCTAGATCTACCCTCCCACCAAACTCCCACAAAACCACCTATTTCCACCACCATCAAATCACCAACCCCACCAAAGAACACACCCAACACACTTTCCTACCCCCCACCCTCCCAATTAAACCTCCACTCCCTACCCACCCGTCTAGCCCCTCCCGCATCCACCCCTTTCCCTGCGACCCCACCCACGCATCAACCAACCTCATCATCTCATCAAACCCCCAACCAACCAACCCCTAAAAAGTACCCTATGCCAACGACCAACCCCTCCTCACACACCACGTCTAACACACAACTAACTCCTAACCAAAGCCCCTCCAAAATGACGTACCCGACCTCCACACCCCCACTTGAATCCCCCAACGAAGTCGCCCCTGAGAGAACCCCCATACATACCCCCACCCAATCCTCTCCCATTCCGCCTACCACCCTCACTCGACAAAAACCTCCACACGCATCTACCTCTCAAATAACCCCCTACATCACCCCCACTAAATCCCCTCCACCTGTAAAGCGTTCTTCCCATCAATATAAAACATCGTCGAGCGACTCAAGTCCCACTACAAACATCTACCTTCCCACCAGAACCTCCAAAGGTAGAATCATCAACAGACCCATCAGATTTGAAGACAGTTATGTAAAAACAACACCCCGTTCTTACACTAAAGACCCAAGCCATACAACACACACACCCCCTCTTTCTCACACACCTCCATCACACACCTTACCTAAACCAATATTGCACATTGCCTCCATATATTTTCCCAGCCTGCAACACCACCCAAGAAAACCCCAAAAACCACAGACTCATATCCCCCCTTCACCCCCAGCTCCGCTTTCACGCGTTAGTCCCTCCCCTTCAGTTATTAACCCCTTCACCACATGGAAGAGGCCTCCTGTCAGTCCCACACACCTCAATCGATACATGACCTCCACCATGAACAAATCCACACCATTCGTCACCCCCATCCCTACCCCCACGGAGGAAGAATACACACCGTTCATAAGAAAGGTTAAAGTAAAAACGTTCACAGGACGCTTAGCCCGTCTACAGCGCCCACCAAGCCCGGGCAGCCGCCCTCCACAACACCGAGGACACATTCCTACAGGTCTACATAGACCTGCAAAAGAAACCTGACCCTCGCTCTCTTGCTTGGTGGGACCTTCTAAATACCCTCAAAATGACCCACCATGACTATGCTTCTTTTTACTTCACCCTTGAGCCTCGAGGACGAGCCTACAACGAAGGAGAGGGAAGTAAAATGCCCCAGAACGAGAAGCCCACCACGGAAGCCACGAGCGAGCACCACCAGGAAACGGGAACAGAAACACCCGAAGGAAAGGCCCACAGAACGAAAGGACCAGGTGACCAAGCCAACCAGTTAAGACAGGCCGAAGCCCGCAGGGCTAAGCAGCTCCAAACCACACCTGCCTATCACTTCTAACCACTGACCCTTCCCCCACCTCGCATATACACTACCCCTCGTGTCCTACACCTCTACCTACATGATGATGAACATGAATACACCTTAATGTAATACACCCATGCCCTGTCCCTAGGTTGAGCCAATGCCAACCAGTTCAGACAGGCCTAAATCTATGTATGTTTTTCCATCCAAGAAGTAATATGTTATTGTCTTGCCAGACTAAGTTTCTGAAGACCAACCGCCCCCATAAATCTATGTATGTTCTTCCATCCGAGAAGTAATATGTTAACCCCCTAAAATACCTTGTCCTGCCAGACTAAGTTTCTGAAGACCAACCGCCCCCATAAATCTATGTATGTTCTTCCATCCGAGAAGTAATATGTTAACCCCCTAAAATCCTTGTCTTGCCAGACTAAGTTTCTGAAGACCAACCGCCCCCATAAATCTATGTATGTTCTTCCATCCGAGAAGTAATATGTTAACCCCCATGTCATAATATAACTATGATACCCACGGGTACACCATTGTATAGATAACCCTCTTTTACCATTGTCTTGACGCATATCTACCACGAAACAATAACGAAGCTACCCCTACGAACTGCCGCTTTCTTTAGTATATATTTCATAGAAAACGCAGTTCCCAGGGACAACTAGATCAGCAAGAAATTGTGTCGACTAATAGTGTCCATAACCCCTCGTATTGACGAGTAATAGTACACTATGTTTTTCTCTACTTTTATCCACCATCAAGCACACACCTACAGCTAACCTCATCTTCCCCACAGTCCACATGATTCTATAATTTCCAGACTCATATACCACCACCTATTGCTCATCCCCCGGTAGCGTCTGATTACCCTACCTTCCCTGTCGGTAACCCCCAGTCTAAGATACCAACTGTAGCCTAATGCCACCCCTACGCCCAGAGACCTTAGGGTCAAACTTCCACGTAGCCCCCCTTAACCCTCTCCCTCTCGTTAACCCCCACGCTTCTCCACTCCCTCCTACCCTAGCCTCTCCACCATACCCCCTGAATATCCTTAACTTTTCCGTTACTAACATTCTCAAACCTTTTGTATATATACTCCTATCCAGCCTACCTTCCCCCAGTAGGAAGGAACACCATTAGAACTTTACTAACCCTTTGCATGCCATCTATTCCCTCACAACCCATTCACAACCCTGTACCAAATGATCGTCAGAGCGAAGCTAGCCGCCTCGCCAGTGACTAACTTCTATTGCCATACTTCCAGATAAATGTGGCAGAGTTAGCAACCCAGTCTCCACCACATCCAACAAACCATGCAATTAACAACCCAACCAATTAAACCAGCTGGTCAAGGCACCTTCGGTTTCGGTATTACGAACACCCACATCTGTCTCATAAACAGAGGGTTATTACAAACACTTGTAATATGGCAAGCCCCCAGCCACAGCCGCCCGGACGACCATCACAGAGAGAGGACGCGCACCTACCCCTCTCACCCACCCGAGGAGGGAGACCCCTAACCCTGCGGAGGTATACCTGACCCCTGTTTTGACTTCCGGGTCATTGCCAGCTAGCACAGGAATTCTTCCTATCAATGAACTAACCATGTATGACTAACACCTTTACTAACCTCTATTAACCCCCAATAACCCATTACCCTTTCTTGCACACTCCGATAACCAAATTAGCACCTCAGCTATACCATAGAATGAAGACTGAGCAATCTAAGAGAGACGCTCCTATCACAGCTGTCCCAAACCTCCTCGCAAAGTAGATCCAGTCTCTCTCCCCTACATACTTCCAGTATAGCCAAAATAGTACCTCTTACTAAGGCTCAGTTATATCACATTATGAAGGCTCCATACAGCCATGTGCCACAACAGTAATCACCACCTTACCTAGTTCCAGTATCAATCGAGAGCTCAAATAAGTCCATCAAAACTCGAGATCCCTATGGCCTACAGGGTCCAAAACCGAACCTATAAACCGAGCTCCAGCCCCCAGTAAAATCAGTTGAAAGATAGACACCAACCAGTGGCTGGCCCCTTAAGTTAACTTCTAGCTCTGCCCTTGTGTTGTTCCTGAGAATTGAGTTCCAGAGCCGGCAGACTCCGTGGCAGATTGAGATAGAAGCATCTGTCCACGTACAAGAAATCTACGTGCACCTTATAACCTTCACAAACCAGTGGGTATATAAGCGTGTAGCCAGCAACGATCGCCAAGAGATCCGTCTTGAAAACTACTACATATGGACCACCTGGACGGCCGCGGAACCAGTCGTTAGCCCCCAACATCACGGACGCAAGATAACCAGGACCAGACCAATCAAATACTACCCAAGATTCACTCTATCAGTACTACAGTGTTACAGTGCTATTTAGAGACTCACTTATTAATATTTCTATGAAGTGGCAATATCTTTGCCCCAGTATAATTCATATATAACCATTCCATTAGGAAGTGCTAAGCGTATCAGTGTTTATTAATTAACAGGCGATATTAACTCTCGTAATTACCCATATATCCAGATATTATTACATAGAAGTGAAACCCTAGTGATATCTAATGTTCGCCCACTGATTTTCCCCCACTACCACGTCCACCAACCCCAATCGTTGCCTCTTACAACCCGCCATAATTTCCGCTCGCATCAACCACATTCTCGTGGCAAATATCTCTGAAGAATCCCTGACATTACCAAAAGGCCTCATCATAGGAGACCTCAAAACTTTTGATGACCTCCCCATAGATTCCAATGACACCCCTACCAGCCTCAAATTGCCCCCTCTCCCTGACACATTATCCGACCACCAAAAACACAGCATGTACGAACTATTGCTAGAGTTCAGTGACGTGTTTGCCCAACAACCCACTGAAATCGGACAGACCGATGTGGAACAACACATCATTAACACCACAGGCCCCCCCATAATACAACCATCCCGTAGAAAAAATCCCATACAACGCCAGGGAGAGGAACGCCAAGTCCAAGAGATGTTAGAGGCCGGAATCGCTACCCCGTCCATTAGCCCCTGGTCTTCCCCTGTTGTCCTAGTAAAAAAGAAAGATGGGTCAACCCGTTTTTACGTCGATTACAGGAGATTGAATGACGTAACCATTAAGGATGCTACGCCATTACCGAGGATAGACGATTCCCTTGACTCCCTATACGGATCCAGATGGTTCACTACCCTTGACTTGCAAGCAGGGTATTGGCAAGTGCCTATCAAGGCAGAGGACCAAGAAAAAACAGCATTTTCCACTAGTGGTGGCCACCACTACGAATTTAACGTCCTACCTTTTGGTCTCTGTAACGGACCCGCCACTTTCTCCCGTTTGATGGAAGCGGTATTACATGGCCTGACCTGGGAAACCTGCCTAGCGTATCTAGACAATATTATTGTGTACTCACAAACCTGGGAAGAACAGCTCCTCAGGTTGAGACAAGTTCTTCAAAGAATCCGAGCCGCCGGGTTGAAATTAAAAAACCCTCAAAGTGCGAGATTGCACGAAATAAGGTAGATTTCCTCGGCCACGTTATATCTGAACATGGTATTGCACCAGACCCAAAGAAACTTCAAGCCATACAAAACCAACCCCCACCCACCACCGTTAAAGGAGTACGTTCTTTTCTAGGTTTAGCCACATACTACAGACGTTTCGTCCCACACTTTGCCGCAATAGCCCGACCCCTCCACCAACTCACCCACAAGGACACCACATTCATCTGGACACCTGAAAGAGACCTCGCTTTTAACACTTTGAAACAAAAGCTAATCCAAGCCCCTATTGTCGCTTTCCCTGATTACCATAAGCCTTTCCGTCTTTATACCGATGTATCTCTGTACGCCATTGGTGCAGTTTTAGCTCAAGTAAGAGACGGAGAGGAACATGTGATAGCGTATGCCAGCTCCACACTCAACCAAGCCCAACATAATTATGCAGCCACAAAGAGAGAGTGCTTAGGGATCATTTGGGCACTCAACCACTTCAAGTCATTCGTGTTGGGCGCAAAACTCGATATAATAACCGACCATCAATTTTTGCAATGGTTGCGTAAGTGCGAAACCAACTCAGCCATCTTGGTACGCTGGAGGGAGACACTAGAGGACTACGATTTTACAATACAGTATCATCCAGGTAAACTTCACACCAATGTAGACGCCCTGTCACGTTTACCAGTACCGAAAGACCCCCCCACCAACCTAGCCGCCTTACAAAACACTGAGCTCTTATCTACCCCCATCCACCAAATAATTCCCCCCCAGCACCCTCAGTAATTCAATCTTGGGAAACAAGAATCAGACCACCCTGGATACCGTTAAATGTCTTCAGGAAACTGACTCGCTGGGGAGATCAACTTGCCACAGACTCCGGTCACATAGTCCTAGACCCCACCATTGCCCATGACTACATGATTGCCATCCACGAGGGAAACGGCATACACCTTGGACAAAATAAGATGTTAAAAATCTTCGCGGATCAGTACTGGACCCCCAACCCCTCCAAGATTGCACAACGCGTGACAGAATCCTGCAAACCTTGTTTATTGGGGAAGGATAGATCACGCACCCCGGACTCAGCTGGTACCATTTCTGCCAACAAACCGTTCCAAGTCCTATCCCTCGACAGCATGGGCCCGTTTCCTTCTTACGCTGGCAACCGCTATATCGTCACATTTGTTGACGTATATTCAAAAATTTTAATAGCCTGCCCAGTTAAAGACCACACAGCCACCACCGTCACCACACTGCTTGCCACAGAAGTGTTCCCTATATTCGGCCTTCCCCTTGCTCTTCTATCCGACAATGCCCCCGAATTTAGTGGACACGTTTGGCACCAGTTCACCCAACAATGCGGTATTAAGATCAAACACTCATCCCCATACTGGCCTCAAGGAAATGCTATATGCGAACGCAGCCATCGCACCATCAACAACCAGTTACGTACCAAAATTATTGCTCTTAACACCTCAGACTGGCCATCACAGATAAAGATGATACAATGGGGCATGAACACCTGTCCCTGAGAAGACGGTATTTCCCCTCATGAACGTGTTTACGGCGTACCCCCCCTGTTACTGCCGTTCCACCATCACGCTCACCTCCCCTCCAACACCTCCACAATTGACCCATTGCAACATCTGCAAAACACCCTCCATACCGCCCAAACCTGTCAAGACACCAAAACTGATAACCCCGATGATAAAAACCCTTTCGCCATCCATGACACCGTAATGGTAGCCAACCTCCCTGTCACCAACAAATTAGGCCCTCGCTATATCGGCCTCTACACCATCACACAAGTCCCAAATGCCTATCAAGTCACCATTGATTATCACGGCGTGACTCGCACGTTCCGAACTAGATTCGTCCGAGCTTTTAAACCTCTAAAACCACAAGACATTACCCCACCCCACACGTCCAACCCTGAATTGAACTACCCCTCCCACTCAGGCTATGAATGTTCCCCTACAAACCCCTAAGGGCCTAAACCCTCCAGCACAGAACCGGCCGATCATTCCTCAACATACCCCCATAACTAACCTCCACAAACACCAAGCCCCCACTATCACACCTTCCTCCACCATGACCCATTCCTTCACTTCTGATAGTCAAGTACCTCCCCAACTTATCCAAGTACGAAAACCTCCACCCACAACGGAAACCCTCCCGTCTAGCCCTGACATACCTCCACCAGGCACCACAGTAAGAAAACCACCACCCCCACCTAAAACCAAGTACACACTCAACCGCACCACACAATCTACCTCAGTAACCTCACGCTACAACTTACGCCCACGACTAAAATCTTTTAAAACCTCCAGAAAACATACCCTGCTAACCAAGTTCCGTAGGGCTGCCAGACCACTATCCTCCTCCTCCTCTTCTTCTTCGTCGAATTCTCCTCCACAAAGGGAAAGAAGACGAATAATCACAAACAAACACCATAACCCCTCTAACTATATTCCAAAAATAACCACCCCCACCCTCCCACGAAAGAACATACCTTCCCCTTCAACCTCATCCCCTCTCAACCCCCACCTCATCACCCCGAATGACCTGCTAGATCTACCCCCCCCACCAAACTCCCACAAAATCGCCTATTTCCACCACCATCAAATCACCAACCCCACCAAAGAACACACCCAACACATTTTCCTACCCCCAAGCCTCCCAATTAAACCTCCACTCCCTACCCACCCGTCTACCCCCCCCCCCCCCCCCCCCCCGCATCCACCCCTTTCCCCTCCACTATCCCTGCGAACCCACCCATGCATCAACCAACCTCATCTCATCAAACCCCCAACCAACCAACCCATAAAAAGTACCCTATGCCAACGACCAACCCCTCCTCACACACCACGTCTAACACACAACTAACTCCTAACCAAAGCCCCTCTAAACTGACGTACCCGATCTCCACACCCCCACTTGAATCCCCCCACAAAGTCGCCCCTGAGAGAACCCCCATACATACCCCCACCCAATCCTCTCCCATTCCGCCTACCACCCTCACTCGACAAAAACCTCCACACGCATCTACCTCTCAAATAACCCCCTACCTCACCCCCACTAAATGCACTCCACCTGTAAAGCGTTCTTCCCCTCAATATAAAACATCGTCGAGCGACTCAAGTCCCACTACAAACATCTACCTTCCCACCAGAACCTCCAAAGGTAGAATCATCAACAGACCCATCAGATTTGAAGACAGTTATGTAAAAACAACACCCCGTTCTTACACTAAAGACCCAAGCCACACAACACACACACCAACCTGTCATCGTTCAGTGTGTCTCGGTCGCGGTGGGTCAAGCCGTTGCCACAATAACAAACAACATGAAGGAGGAGATGAGAAGATTCAACGAAGCACAGAACACTTCCATTATAATCGACCTAAAAAAGCAGGTGAAGCAACAATCTTACCAACTGGAGCGGATGGAGCAGTACAGTCGAAGGGAAAATGTGCTGATCAAGGGTATTAACTATGTGCATAATGAAGACACTACAGAAATAGTAATGAAAATAGCCGCTGATATTGGAGTTAACATACCACAAGAAGACATTAGTACAAGTCACCGGCTCGGCACCAGCAGTGACAACAACAAACCCAAGCCAATAATAGTTCGTTTTTCACGACGAAACAAGAGGATTGAGCTGCTGAAGAATAAGAAGAAATTGAAGGACGACGTGTTTATCGAGGAGGACCTGACCAGGATGAGGAACAACATGTATTACGAAATTCGAAAGGACCCTCATACAACCAAGACATGGACAATTGATGGAAAAATATATGCCATGGTAAAGGAAGGTGAAAATGAAACCAAGAAAGTGTTCGACACGCCAGATGATCTCTACAAGCTGGGATGGAATGAAGCACGGCTGGAAAGTTTCCTTGGTCAGAGTTAGGGACATTGCGACCCCAAGCCGACAGTTGTGAGTGAAAATAAAGGAACAGATGATATAATAAGAATATGTGCTTTAAATATATGTGGATTAAAGTCTAAAATTAGAAATGGTATATTCGATGAGTATATTAAGAGCTTCGACATCTTATGCTTCTCTGAAACTAAAATTAAAACTAATGCCGAGCTTGACGGCTTTCAATGTTATAAGCTGAACGATAATAGAAAATATCCGTACCCCGGCGTTCATGGTGTAAATATTTTTGTGGCAAATAAATATTTAAGTACTACACAAATATGCAATATAAATGATGAATTATTATGTGACTCAGTTCTATGGATTAAGCTCGGTAATTACTTTTTGTTAGGATCAGTTTACATACCTCATGAAGCATCTAAATATTTTAGTCCAGAAATATTCGACAATTTAGCTCTTGATATTAGTAAACTAACAGAAATTTATAGTCTACCAATTGTGATGGCGGGTGATTTTAACAGTAGAACTGGCACACTTAGCGATTTTATGACCATAGATGATTTTGATGACAATTTTGCCGGTTTGGATAATAGTATATACGACTCCTGTGAAATATTTAATGATCTAGGGATACCAAGGGTGCGTTTTAGCATTGATAAAAGGGTTAATAATAATGGTAGAAAATTAATTGAATTATGTCAGTGTCACGATTTGAAAATTGTTAATAATTAAGGAGATGGAGACGAATATAACACACAGTTATGTAAAATCTAAATGGAATTCAGACAAAAAAATGATTATCTTAATACCTTTGACATTAACAAAATAAATTATTTAAAATTAAAGTTAGACGCTATTGAGGAAACAAATCAGGAATCAATTGATAATGTAACAAATGATTTGTGTGATATATTTCTCCAACCTGCAAGAGACACTGGAATGTGTAAATTAATTACAAGCAATCATAAATATTTACATCGTAAGAACAAAAATAATAAACCTTGGTTTAATAATGAGTGCAAGGCATCAAAGAAGGAATACATGCGGCTTAAGAATTCTTTATATAAAAAAACAGATGATCGTGCAAAGGAGACCCTACGTAATAAAGCAAAACACCATAAAAAAGTTATTAGACGTGTTAAAATATCATATGAAAAAAACTTACATAGAATACTAAAATGTCTTAAATCCAATAACCCACATGAATACTGGAATATAATTAATGAAGACTCTAAGCGGATACACAAAATAGGCGATATATCTCTAGATTCATTTAAGTCTCACTTCAGTGAACTGAGCGTTGGTAATAGTGTTGTGAACGATAGTCAAGATCTGGGTAGTCCCGATAATGAAAACGACATTATAAATATGGATTTCACGTCTGAAGAGGTTTTGTTCCATGTAAAAAAACTGAAGAATAACAAGGCATCAGGAGTTGACCACATGTTGAATGAGTTTATAAAGAGTTGTCCTAGAAATGTTATGTTGATTATTGTACAATTGTTTAATTTAATTCTGAACTCTGCAGTAGTACCAACAGATTGGACTGTCGGAATTATTAAGCCACTTTACAAAAACAATGGTTGCATAGATAATGCTAATAATTATAGAAGAATAACTTTGTTGAGTTGCCTGGGTAAGTTGTTCACATCTTTACTTAACACGAGACTTTATGAATACTTGACTAACATGAATTTATTAGGGAACGAACAGGCAGGCTTCAGGAAAGGTTTCAGTTGCCTTGATCATATATTTTCGTTGCACGTTCTTATTAATTACTATTTGGCTCGTAAGAAAAGGTTGTATTGTGTTTTTATTGATTATAAAAAGGCTTTTGACTTTATTGAGAGAACAGAATTATGGACGAAAATGTTAAGTCACAATATTTTAATGGGAGGGTACTACGGGTGGTGCACAACTTGTATAGCAGGGCTAAATCATGTGTTAAAGTCAATAATGGGAGGGTACTACGGGTGGTGCACAACTTGTATAGCAGGGCTAAATCATGTGTTAAAGTCAATAATCAGATATCCTCTTATTTTTCGTGTAATGTCGGTGTGAGACAAGGAGAAAGTTTATCCCCACTTCTATTTGCAATGTTTTTAAATGATTTCAAAGCTCACATCACTAATGCATTTTCGGGATTGCCAACTATCAGTACAGATGTTGCAGGGTTCTTGGGCGGGAATGATGCTGAACTTTATTTTAATTTGTTTTGCCTACTTTATGCTGATGACACTATAGTTATGGCCGAAAATGAAGATGATTTACAGTTTGCTTTGAATGCCGTTCAGGAGTATTGTAGCCTTTCATCACTGCAGGTAAACATTGGTAAAACTAAAGTTGTAATATTTTCCAGGGGTAAGGTCAGAAAACATAGGACATTTAAATTCGGTAATGATGAAATCCAGGTAGTGGATGATTATACTTACCTGGGCACAACAGTTAACTTCAACGGTCGATTTCATAAAGCTAAAGCAAAACAAGTAATTAAAAGTAAGAGAGCAACTTATGGGTTATTAAATACAATTAACAAGCTTAACCTACCGTTCGACACAAGTATCGATTTATACGAAAAACTAGTATTACCCATCTTATTGTACGGTAGTGAAATATGGGGCTGTGAGAATATTGATCACCTAAAAAGGACATGCAATAGCTTTTTGAAGAGACTTTTGAGGTTGAATAAATCAACTGCAACATGTATGGTGTATGGTGAATCAGGTTTTAGAAGTTTGCAGGAAATCATAGACAATAGAATGGTAAATTTTTGGTTTAGGATTACAAGTGATACGGAAAATAAAATGTCATGTGTTTTGTATAGATTAATGAAAGTTTTGTATGATCGAGAACAGTACAAATTACCCTGGTTAAATAATATCAAATGCTTACTAGATAGCAATGGAATGTCGCATGTATTTAATGATGTAAATAATATTAATGGTAACTGGTTTAAAGAAGCATTTAAACTTAGATCTAGTGATATTTATAGCCAAAAATGGACGGAGGAAGTTAATAGAAGTAGTGTTTGTTTGAATTACAGAATAATGACGGTCGATTACCGCATCCAAGATTATTTACTTAAACTGCCAAAGCAATATTCAATAAGGTTGTGTAAATTCAAATGTGGTAATCATATGCTGCCTATTGTCAGCGGTAGACACAACAACATAAATGTAAACGAGCAAATTTGTACGTTATGTAACAGTAATGAAGTCGGTGATGAATTCCATTTTTTGTTCAAATGTTCACATTTTAATGTTTACAGAAGGCAGTACCTTAACAAATAATATTATAATAATCCTAATTCTATGAAAATGTCACAGTTATTCAGCAGTACACAACATGCAGTTATATTAAAACTTGCCAAATTTGTAGGAGAAATTATGAATTATTTCAAGACATAAAGTCTTGATCTTACAACAAGGCCACCAGTCAAGTTGAAATATTATTATGTACAAATAATGTTGTTGTTTTGTATATGTGTTATTGTATTTTGTATTTGTATTGAAGTATGTACTCTTAATACCCCACTTGGGGTCGCTCGAGTTAATAAACCTTTCAAACCTTTCAAACCTTTCAAACCCTTCAAACCCCTCTTTCTCACACACCTCCATCACGCACCTTACCTAAACCAATATTGCACATTGCCTCCATATATTTTCCCAGCCTGCAACACCACCCAAGAAAACCCCCAAAACCCCAGACTCATATCCCCCCTTCACCCTCAGCTCCGTTTTCATGCGTTAGTCCCTCCCCTTCAGTTATTAACCCCTTCACCACACTTAAGAGGCCTCCTGTCAGTCCCACACACCTCACTCGATACATGACCTCCACCATGAACAAATCCACACCATTCGTCACCCCCGTCCCTACCCCCACGGAGGAAGAATACACACCGTTCATAAGAAAGGTTAAAGTAAAAACGTCCACAGGACGCTTAGCCCGTCTACAGCGCCCACATCAAGCCCGGGCAACCGCCCTCCACAACACCGAGGACACATTCCTACAGGTCTACATAGACCTGCAAAAGAAAGCTGACCCTCGCTCTCTTGCTTGGTGGGACCTTCTAAATACCCTCAAAATGACCCACCATGACTATGCTTCTTTTTACTTCACCCTTGAGGCTCGAGGACGAGCCTACAACGAAGGAGAGGGAAGTAAAATGCCCCAGAACGAGAAGCCCACCACGGAAGCCACGAGCGAACACAACCAGGAAACGGGAACAGAAACACCCGAAGGAAAGGCCCACAGAACGAAAGGACCAGGTGACCAAGCCAACCAGTTAAGACAGGCCGAAGCCCGCAGGGCTAAGCAGCTCCAAACCACACCTGCCTATCCCTTCTAACCACTGACCTTTCCCCCACCTCGCGTATACACTACCCCTCGTGTCCTACACCTCTACCTACATGATGATGAACATGAATACACCTTAATTTAATACACCCATGCCCTGTCCCTAGGTTGAGCCAATGCCAACCAGTTCAGACAGGCCTAAATCTATGTATGTTTTTCCATCCAAGAAGTAATATGTTAACCCCCTGTCTTGCCAAACTAAGTTTCTGAAGACCAACCGCCCCCATAAATCTATGTATGTTCTTCCATCCGAGAAGTAATATGTTAACCCCCTAAAATACCTTGTCTTGCCAGACTAAGTTTCTGAAGACCAACCGCCCCCATAAATCTATGCATGTTCTTCCATCCGAGAAGTAATATGTTAACCCCCTAAAAAATACCTTGTCTTGCCAGACTAAGTTTCTGAAGACCAACCGCCCCCATAAATCTTTGTATGTTCTTCCATCCGAGAAGTAATATGTTAAAACCCCATGTCATAATTGATAAGAAACTATGATACCCACGGGTACACCAGTGTATATATAACCATTATTCCTGTAAGACCTAGACAGAAATGACTGAAGATGTTAGCCACCATGCAGTAACTCTAATTCTTACCCCAACCAGAGATTGTATACACAACCCTCTTTTACCATTGTCTCGACGCATTTCCACCACGAAACAATACCGAAGCTATCCCTACGAACTGCCGCTTTCTTTGGTGTATATGTCATAGAAAACGCAGTTCCCAGGAACAACTAGGTCAGCAAGAAATAGTGTCAGATTAACAGTGTCCATAACCATCGTATTGACGAGTAATAATACACCATGTTTTTCTCTACTTTTATCCACAGTCAAGCACACACCTACAGTTAAACTCCTCTTCCCCACAGCCCCACAGTCCACATGATTCTATCCTTTCCAGACTCATATACCACCCCATATTGCTCATCCCCCAGTAGTGTTTGGCTAACATACCTTCCCTGTCATTAACCCCCAGGCTACGATACCAACTGTAGTCTAATGCCACCCCTACACCCAGAGACCTTAGGGTCAAACTCCCACGTAACCCCCCTTAACCCTCTCCCTCTCGTTAACCCCCCCACGCTCCTCAACTCCCTTCCGACCTAGCCTCTCCAGCATACCCCCTGAATATCCTTAACTTTTCCGTTACTAACATTCTCAAACCTTTTGTATATATACTCCTATCCAGCCTACCTTCCCCCAGTAGAAAGGAACACCATTAGAACTTTACTAACCCTTTGCATGCCATCTATTCCCTCACAACCCATTCACAACCCTGTACCAAATGATCGTCCGTGCGAGGCTAGCCGCCTCACCAGTGACTAACTTCTATTGCCATACTTCCAGATCAATGTGGCAGAGTTAGCACCAGTCTCCACCACATCCAACCACCCATGCAATTAACAACCTAACCAAGTAAACCAGCTGATCAAGGCACCTTCGGTTTTGGTATTACAAACACCCACATCTGTCTCATAAACAGACGGTTATTACAAACCCTTGTGATATGGCAAGCCCCCAGCCACAGCCACCCCGACGACCATCACAGAGAAGGGACGCGCCCCTACCCATTTCACCCACCCGAGGAGGGAGACCCCGACCCCTGCGGAGGTATACCTGACCCCTGTTTTGACTTCTGGGTCATTGCCAGGTAGCACAAGAATTCTTCCTATCAATGAACTAACCATGTAGGACTAACACCTTTACTAACCTCTATTAACCCCCAATAACCCATTAACCCTTCTTGCATACTCCGATAACCAAATTAGCACCTCAGCTATACCATAGAATGAAGACTGAACAATCTAAGAGAGACGCTCCTATCACAGCTGTCCCAATCCTCCTCGCAAAGTAGATCCAGTCTCTCTCCCCTAAATACTTCCAGTATAACCAAAATAATACCTCTTACTAAGGCTCAGTTATATCACATTATGAAGGCTCCATATAGCCATGTGCCACAACAGTAATCACCACCTTACCTAGTTCCCGTATCCATTGAGAGCTCAAATAAATCCATAAAAACTCGAGATCCCTATGGCCTACAGGGTCCAAAACCGAGCCTATAAACCAAGCTAAAATCAAGCTAACCCCCAGTAAAATCAGTTGAAAGATAGACACCAACCAGTGGCTGGCCCCCTTAACTTGACCTCTAGCTCTGCCCTTGTGTTGTTCCTGAGAATTGAGTTTGTGACGCTCACCGCTTCCCCCAGAACCGCATGGCTTACTCGCTAGGACTCGCCAGGGCAGAGAATGTAGCTACAGTCTACCTATCATTGTGTACTTTCCTTCTCGAGAAAGCTTGTGTTGAAGACAGTTCAGAACTGTTCTTTGTTTTCGTCTGTCACAATCCTTTCTATTTTATTTAGTCAATTGAAAGTATTGTGTTAAGTAATTGAATGATGGGAAGGCGAGCGGGAGAGAGAGAGAGAGAGAGAGAGAGAGAGAGACCAGGTGGTGTGACTTTATTAACCCGGGTAGACATTAGCTGGATTAGATCATATACTCTTTTATGCATACCCATTATTTCTACACAAGCATTTTGAGGTCTAGGTTTCTGTAGAGAGACACAACCAGCATAGACCGGTTTTGTTAATAGGAGTACTACTTTTTCGTGGCGAGCATTATTACTGTTGCACCGCTTATAATATTCTTGTGTCCAATAACATTATAGGTCCAGCCTTTTTGTGTATTTAGCCTACACGTGCATTGTCCTGCCTCCTGCTATTTTGTGGTTCCATTTCCGATACGTTCTTCTTAGTAGCATCCGACATTATTCAGAAGATTCCTTGTTCGGTGCTTGAGGACTTTACAACACTTTCTTTCATAAAGGAGTGACAGATATTATTGATTAACGTAACGTTAAGTAAACCTTCTTCTTGTTTGCATTAGATCACTCTTGTGATTTAATTAAGTTAACTATCTTTTCCTTGTGTACCATAACTAAGCAACCATATGTTATACGTAATAGGCTGTTTCAGAGAACATCAGCCTATAGTAGAAGCACATAGATACTGAGAGTTAAGATACCCCGCTATCGCAGATATAACTCTGGAGGGTATATGTGTTCTTTGTTCGACGGGATTATATATCAGGGGTTGGATCTAGCGTTTCCGTTGTTGCATTTATGCCAGTCTAGTCCAATGTATAAGAGCCACTGATTTATACGAGACCCGATCGTAACAAATGGCGACCTAGCTCAGGATTTGGTGAACTGACATATAATTGCAGGTTATTGTGCAGATTTTTCTCACAGTTTAGGCAGTGAACATTTGTTGATTTTGTGGAATATTTTTTGAGGACATGCAAGAATTATTTTTTTAGCAAAGTAATATAGCACTTAAGCGGTCTCCGAGAATTTTGTATTGTGAATATTGTGGTATAAGAGTTTGGGGTACTTCTTTTTTGTGTATCAAAGTGAAAAATCTTCAGTGAGCATCATGTCTTATAGTGGATCAGTGCAGGATGAAGACACAGTACGTGATGTAGTAGCTGAGGAGCAGCAGCATGGGCAGGTTGTTAACTTGGTGAACAGTGAGGAGGATGCAAGGAATTTTTTACAATGGCCCGTTACTTTCGACCGGTTGGTGGGTGTGAATCGGTACGGTCTCCAGTGCTTAGCCGCAGCTATCGGTCATGTATGTACTAGTGGCATGACCAAGGATGACCTGATGACGTGTGTGCTGGGTAGGGTGACTGGCGTACGAGGTAGGGTGAGTGCTCAGAGCCCTTTGGCCGAGCCTCCCCTTCACTCGACTCCCAATCCTCCTATTGGAGTACCGACCCTGAGCACGCTTCCGCAGGTGGGTAGTGACTGGCAGGGTGGTTTGCCCCTGGGGGGATCACCGGGTATTTCTAACATCATTGCATCTCCTCCTCCTCCTCAAGGTTTGACCCCGGAGATGCTCTTTCAGCTCGAGATGACAAAGATGCAACATCAGAGTCAACAGCAGACAGAGCTAGCTAAGATAGAAGAGAGAAAAGAGCTAGCTAAGATAGAAGAGAAATGAGCTAGCTAAGATAGAAGAGAGAAAAGAGCTGGCTAGGATGCAGCAACAGACGAGGGAAGCTGAGCTTAGGACTGAACTAGAATCTACAAGATACTGTGCCGACATGGATTTAGAGAAGTCTCGTGTTGAGACGACGGGACAGCGACTCGGTACTGGAAACCGTGTGCATGATCAGTCTCTGTCGCACCTTCTCAAACTGGTCCCTGTATTTGAAGAGTCTGGTGTCACAGAGTTTTTCAATAGATTTGAGAAGAAGTGCCGGGAGCATCAGTGGCCTGAAGTTAAGTGGGCGGCCCTTGTGTCCTCTAGACTCGTAGGTAAGGGGCTCAAGGCTTACGATGCACTGCCTTTGGAGTCCTGCGTTGTTTATGAGGAGCTCAAGGAGGCTGTCCTGCGGGCATATGAGCTACAACCCGAGACATATAGGTTAAAGTTCCGGGATGTGACTAAGGGGCGAGACAGTACCTTCTTGGAGCATGCCCGGGACCTGTCCGACGCTATGGGAAACTGGCTCAGATCAGAGAAGACAACTACGTTTGATGAGATGAAACAGTTGATGCTTCTAGAGCAGTTTTATAAGTGTACGGGCGGCGACTTGACTTTAAACCTTAAAGAGAAGAACCCAAGAACTCTCGTAGAAGCAGCAGAGATGGCTGATCGTCGGTTGTCATTAATTCGGGGGTGCGGCTCTGCACAGAAAAACGATGTAGGCGTTAAGGAGCGTTACCCTCCCCCTCCCCGGAATATGGACACACATAAATTTAAAAGCAATGACACCAAGACTGATCACAAACCTAGCACCACCCCGTTTAAGATGGGTCAGGGGACTTTTACACCTCAGTATAAGTCCAAGGGGAAATTTGAGTGTTATCACTGTCACAAAGAGGGGCACATGGCAAAAGCTTGTCCGAGCAGACCTCCCACAGCGGCTGTGTCATTGGCTCGCAGCATTGGGGTGTTCCAGAAGTCTTCTGTGTTTGCTGGAGGCATAAGATCAGAGGATGGAGCACCGCCAGTGAAGAAGGATCCGGAAGGCTCGAACCCTGTCCACGATGCCTTTTGCGACCATAGAGGGCATGGCTGCGTGAAGTGGGGGGGCAAGAAGCACGGGGTACAGCTTTTGCGTGACACAGGTGCCTCTCAGACACTCTAGAAGAATTTCACTGGTAGACCCATAAACGCGGCGCGGGTAGTTGTGGTGCATGGAGTTAATGCAACTAGGTCATACCCGCTTGTTAGAATGGAGCTTGAAGTTGACGGTGTGACTCGCGAACTGGATTTGGGAATCGTGGAGAAATTGCCTGTTGGGGGCATCGACCTCCTTCTCAGCAATGACTTTGCGGTGCCTGCTTCTAAGGTTTCACCCTTAGTCGTTGCCGAGGAACCGGCCGACGTGAGTGGGGAGGAACAGGAGTGGGTTGAGAGGTGTCAGGTGCAACCAATGGCGTGTGTTGTAACCAGATCTCTCGCATCCAGGGAGTCACAGCCTAACCAGCAGTCTTCAAATAAGCGGAGGAACGGTCACGAGAAGGTGCTGAAAGCTGATACGGTGGAGAGTCTAGTACCAGCAGCGCTTCTCGGGGACTCAGTATTAGCACCGTTATTGGAGTCTGGAGAAGCACCACCACCTGTCACTGAGAGTGTAGAGGCAGGGCTTAAAGAGACTCAGAGGCAGCAACGGTATACACGGAGAGAGCAACGGGATGCAAAGTTCGATGTTGGGGGAGGGCATGAGTTGTTTCACAAACACTTAGACAGGCTAGCTCCCTCAGATATTCGCAAATTGCAGCTAGAAGACCCGGAGGTTCTAAAGTGTAGTGACGGTGCTGTCGAACTTGAGAGTAGAGAACGAATGTTGCGTAGTCTGGAGTTGGCTGGCCGCAATCTGGTAGGCTCTCAGGCCCTCATGAAGGACAGGTACGACCACAAGGTGAAACTCAGGGAGTTTCACGTGGGTCAGGAGGTGTTGATACTACTCCCTCTTGTAGGTCACCCCTTATCCGCAAAGTACGCTGGTCCTTATAGGGTAGCAGAGAAGCTCTCGGACTTAGATTACCTGGTGGCCACTCCAGACAGGCGTAAGAGGAATCAGTTATGTCATGTCAACCTGATGAAGGAGTATGTGAGGCGCCCACCTGAGCCTCTCACTGTCCCCGTGATGACTTTCAGCAGTCAAGGTGGAGAAGGAGAACGGGACAGTCATGCGCAGGTGGATGACAACTGGGATTATCATGTTTCTGCAGATCAGTGGGCGGGAAACACAAGACAGGCGGCTCATGAGGCTTTGCAACACCTACCTGAGCAACAGCGTGTGGCTGTCGAGCGCCTATTCTGTTTATACCCTACTGTATTTGCGGAACACCCAGGCCTCACTACTCATGAGGTGCATGACGTTGACGTCGGAGACCACCCACCCTTCAAATCAGTGCCCTATAGGGTGCCCCCTGTTAAACTTCCGGCCCTCCGGGCGGAGTTGGAGTATATGTTGCAACAGAGACTGATCGAGAAGGGGGCGGTAAAGTGGACATCTCCCGTAACGCTGCAACCTAAGCCGGATGGCAAGGTCCACTTCTGTGTTGATTACCGCAGGCTAAACGGCTTGACTTCCACCAACCCATATCCTCTTCCCCGGGTCGATGACTGTGTAGACAAGATTGGCAGGGCCAAGTTCTTGACCAAGGTGGACCTGGTACAAGGTTACTGGCAGGTGCCTTTGTCTGAACGGGCGAAGGAGGTGTGTGGTTTTGTGGTGGATGGTGCTACATATCGTTGTAATGTCATGCCGTACGGTCTAAAGAACGCACCAGCGACCTTCCAAAGCTTGATGAACGAGTTAGTGGCTGACATTCCGAACTGTACCGTGTACCTGGACGACGTCATTATCTACGATGACGATTTCAAGAGCCACTGTGAACATGTAGAATCCCTATTTAAGAAATTAAGCGAGGCAAACTTGGTGGTCAACCTGGGAAAGTGTGATTTTGTGCAGGCTACCGTGCAGTATCTGGGGTTCATGGTGGGTTTGGGCCAGGTGTGCCCCCCACAGAACAAGATATTGGCTATTAACCACTTCCCCAGGCTGTCCACCAAGAAGCAGATCATGAGGTTTTTGGGCATGATTGGTTACTACCGCCGCTTTATAAAGGGCTATTCTACTGTGCTGGCTCCTCTGACGGACCTATTGGCCAAAGATAGAAAGTTTAAGTGGGTGCCTGAGTGTGAGAGGGCTTTTTTGCTAGTAAAACACCTGTTGTGTACTCACCCAATCCTCAGGGCCCCGGCCTTTAGCCGACCATTCCAGCTGGCAACTGATGCCAGTGGTGTGGGGGCTGGTGCCGTTCTGATGCAATCAGACGAAGATGGGCTGGAGCACCCAGTCAGTTTCTTCTCAAAAAAGTTCAACTCGGCGCAGAAGAACTATTCAGTAGTTGAGAAGGAACTGCTGGCGATTGTGCTAGCGCTCAGGCACTTTGAGGTGTATGTTCCAGCCTATGGACCAGTGGTGGTGATCTACACCGACCCCCCCTCAAGTTCCTGAATCAATTCCATAACCGGAATATGAGGCTGACCAGGTGGTCATTAATGTTGCAGGAATACAACCTAGACATACGCCATATTGCCGGTTCTGAGAATGTGATTGCAGATTGCTTATCGAGGGTGGAAGACCCGGGGTAGATCATCACAAGGGTAGCCTCCTACTTTGGTTTGATTAGTATGTTTATGTCTGGTGCTTGTTGGCTCGCGTGGGTAGCCCAGCGTATTGGGTCGTAAAGTAGGAGTTGCTGTGTTGGTATAGAAGAAGAAAAAAGAAAAAACTAGGCTGCCCCTGTAGTGCAGCCGCCATAAACATGTTAAAAATATAAAAATCCTATAAAAACTCTTTCTTTGATAGTTAAATTTGTTTTAAGCATGTTATAGCAGAAATTCTGAGTTGTACTCCTCTCAGAAGGTTGGGCTAGTGAAGCTCGCTCGTATGAGCATAACTATGTAATTTAATCTATTGTGTTGGGAGGGGTTGTTCATTTTTATAATGTGTTATTTTGAAGAGAACTGTGCTTTACATTTCATTGTCGCTGGGTGACTAGGAGTGGCGAATTTTGTATGGGTTCTGCGTGTCAGATTTAGAGCTCATAGTTGGAGCCTCTTAAAAATCTTGGGTGGGGTGTGACGCTCACCGCTTCCCCCAGAACTGCATGGCTTACTCGCTAGGACTCGCCAGTGCAGAGAATGTAGCTACAGTCTACCTATCATTGTGTACTTTCCTTCTCGAGAAAGCTTGTGTTGCAGACAGTTCAGAACTGTTCTTTGTTTTCGTCTGTCACAATCCTTTCTATTTTATTTAGTCAATTGAAAGTATTGTGTTAAGTAATTGAATGATGGGAAGGCGAGCAGGAGAGAGAGAGAGAGAGAGACCAGGTGGTGTGACTTGGTGGTGAGTGTGGCGCGTGGCCGGCCCCCTTACATAGGCCTCGCGGGATTCGTTGCCTCCTGCCTAACACGGCCTACTAGGCGGCTGCTTACTGGGCGACTGTCGCGCGCCCTCGTGCCATTCCTGAGAACTGGGACTCCACCCATGCGGTCCCTGGAAATATCCTGGTCAGATCCGTCCCAGACAGCATACTCTAAGCATCTCCCTTGAACTGTTCCACACTCTTGTCTTAGAATCTTTCTCTTCTACCGCCTCTATCATTTCCACTACTTCCTCACCTTTTATTAATATCAATCCCCCTCTGGTTCCCTGCATCCCCACCTTGAATTGGTGGCCAGACTGTATTATATGCTGGATCTCACATTTCTTATGTACTAGGCTAAGGTTGAAGATAGTCATTGTTTTTTTGGGAGATTGTATTGCTCGGACTGTCTCCATCAATCACTAATGTTTCTACAGGGTTAAATAATGCTAGACTAGGGATCAAGTACCTTGCTGTTGGTGCTTTCACTGTGTGTAGGCTACTTTTGAGCTGCACGACACTACGGATTCTGTGGGTTACCTGGGTGGATCTTTTGTCTGTGTACCTTGGAGTTTAGACTGTGTAGTGCGTGAGGGCTGCTTGCCCAATCCACCCAACACTGTTCTAACTCTATTTGCTTTTACTTTTGAGGGTCGCCAGGAGGATACTCGATACTTGTGATCGAGAATCCTCAAGAGAGCACCCCTTCATATTAACGTAATCAGGCCGCACAGACCCAAGGTCCACACTAGGCTAGGAGCTGCCTTGCTCCACCAGAATTCTGTACCTTTGCACATCCCAGCTAGACTTTATTAACCCGAGTAGACATTAGCTGGATTAGATCATATACTCTTTTATGCATACCCATTATTTCTACACAAGCATTTTGAGGTCTAGGTTGCTGTAGAGAGACACAACCAGCCTTAGACCGGTTTTGTTAATAGGAGTACTACTTTTTCGTGGCGAGCATTATTACTGTTGCACCGCTTATAATATTCTTGTGTCCAATAACATTATAGGTCCAGCCTTTTTGTGTATTTAGCCTACACGTGCATTGTCCTGCCTCCTGCTATTTTGTGGTTCCATTTCCGATACGTTCTTCTTAGTAGCATCCGACATTATTCAGAAGATTCCTTGTTCGGTGCTTGAGGACTTTACAACACTTTCTTTCATAAAGGAGTGACAGATATTATTGATTAACGTAACGTTAAGTAAACCTTCTTCTTGTTTGCATTAGATCACTCTTGTGATTTAATTAAGTTAACTATCTTTTCCTTGTGTACCATAACTAAGCAACCATATGTTATACGTAATAGGCTGTTTCAGAGAACATCAGCCTATAGTAGAAGCACATAGATACTGAGAGTTAAGATACCCCGCTATCGCAGATATAACTCTGGAGGGTATATGTGTTCTTTGTTCGACGGGATTATATATCAGGGGTTGGATCTAGCGTTTCCGTTGTTGCATTTATGCCAGTCTAGTCCAATGTATAAGAGCCACTGATTTATACGAGACCCGATCGTAACAAGTTCCAGAGCCGGCAGACTCCGTGGCAGATTGATATAGAAGCATCTGTCCACGTAAAAGACATCTACGTGCACCTTATAACCTTCACAAAAACCAGTGGGTATATAAGAGTGTAGCCAGCAACGATCGCCAAGAGATCCGTCTTGAGAACTTCTACATATGGACCATCTGGACGGCCGCGGAACCAGTCGCTAGCCCCCAACCTCACGGACGCAAGATAACCAGGACCAGACTAATCAAATACGACCCAAGATTCACTCTATCTGTTATGCCCTGTTTTTCTACAGGTTTAACTTGGGTAATGTGAGTTCTGAATGACTGGGTATAGAAGGCTGCATGCACAATACAAGGTATGAGGAATAGAGAACACAAAATAAACACACAGTAACACGACACAAGTTCACGTTTATTGAAATAAAGAAATAAAGAGCATAGAAAGATAGTTATATTTGCACAAAACAAATGATAGAAGGGAACTGCTAGCATTTGCGGATTTGGATGGAGCCTAGTCTCCCACTTCCAACGTTCAGGTATATTCTTCTGATCACGGGTTTAATTAGCAAGTTTATATTTTACTGGAAGACCTCAATATATTCGTATAATTCACTGTCACTGATTTTACCTCTTGCTGGCTGGTCGCGTGCCCACGTAGCAACTCACAGTTAGGATTAGACGCGTATATTATAGAACACGGAAATCTCTAGCAACCTCATGGGGGTACTGAACTAAGTTTGATATTCTTAAGGCAGAAATATGTAGAACACGAATCAGTGGGCGAACGTTAGATATCACTAGAGTTTTAATATCTGAATAAGGTAATTACGAGAGTCAAGGTCGCCTGTTAATAAAAAAACACTGATCGCTTAGTACGTCCCAAATGGAATGGTTAAATATGAATTACACTGGGCAAGGTCTTAGCCACTTTATAGAAAGTTAATAGGTGCGTATCAAGCTAGTACTATAACACTTAGTACTAGTAACATGAATCTTGAATAGTATGGGTAGATCTGGTCCTGGTTATCTTGCTTCCGGTGATGTTGGGGGCTAACGACTGGTCCCTCGGCCGTCCAGATGGTCCAAAATGTAGGAAGTTCTCAAGTCGGATCTCTTGATGATCGTTGCTGGCTACACACTTATATACCCACGAATTTGTGCGAAGGTTATAAGGTGCACGTTAGGACTTGTACATGGACAGATGCTTCTATCAGTCTTCTCTGCCACGGAGTCTGCCGGATCTGGAATCTCTCAACTCCGGAACAACACAAGGGCAGAGCTAGAGGTAAACTGCAGGGTAGTGACCACTGGTTGGTGTCTAGCTTTCAACTGATTTGACTGGGGGCGGGAGGTAGATTTATAGGCTCGGTTCTGGACCCTGCAGACAGTAGGGATCTCGAGTCTTATGGACTTAATTGAGCTCTCAATAGATATGGGGACTAGGTAAGATGGTATTTACTGTTGTGGCACAGGGCGATAGGAAGCCTTTATATTTTCATATAACTGAGCCTTAGTAAGAGGTACTATTTTGGCTATACTGGACGTATTTAGGGGAGAGAGACTGGATCTACTTTGCGAGGAGGATGGGGACAGCTGTGATAGGAGTGTCTCTCTAGATTGTTCAATCTTCATTCTATGGTATAGCTGAGGTGCTAATTTAGTGATCAGAGCATGCAAGAAAGGTAAATGGTTTATTGTGAGGTAATAGAGGTTAGTAAAGGTGTTAGTCATTCATGGTTAGTTCATTAATAGGAAGAATTCCTGTGCTACCTGGCAATGACTCGAGAGTCAAAACAGGGGCCAGGTATACCTCCGCGGGGTGGGGGTCTCCCTCCTCGGGTGGGCAAAAAGGGGGAGCTGGGCGCCCTCTCTGATATAGTCGTCCGGCGGCTGTGGCTAGGGGCTTGCCATATCACCAGTGTTTGTAATAACCCTCTGTGTATGAGACAGATGTGAGTGTCTTTAATACCAAAACCGAAGGTGCCTTAGCTAGCTGGTTTTACTCGGCTGGTTGTTAATTGTAGGGTTTGCTGGATATGGTGGAGACTGGGTTGCTAACTCTGCCACATTTATCTGGAAGTATGACAATAGAAGTTAGTTACTGGCGGGGCGGCTAGCCTCGCACCGACGACCATTGGGTGCAGGGTTGTGAATGTGTTGTAAGAGAATAGATGGCATGCAAGGGGCTAGTAAAGTTCTAATGTTGTTCTGGCCTACTAAGTGAAGGTAGGCTGGATAGGAGTATATATATAAAAGGTTGGAGAGCGTTAGTAACGGACAATTCAAGGATCTTCAAGAGGTATGAGAGAGAGGCTAGGTCGGACAAGAGTCGAGAAGCGCGGGTGTCTTAATGAGAGGGGGGGGGAGAGTTCAAAGGCTACAGGGAAATTTGGCCCCTAAGGTCCCTGGGCGTGGGGGTGGCATTAGGCTACAATTGATATGGAAGTTTGAAAAGGCAGTAGAATACGTTAGCCAAATGCTACCGGGGAATGCAACTATGGGGTGGTATACGAGTCTGGAAAAGATAGAGTTATGTGATCAGTCAGAGGGTTATGGATACTATTAGTTGGCCCTGGGAACTGCGTTTTCTATTAAATATAAAATACCAACCACAGTGGCAGTTCGTAGGGGTACTTAGTTATTGTTTCGGGGTACTTATGACAGATACTGATAACCAGGTTATCTTATATAATCTCTGGTTGGGGTAAGAGGTGTAAGACACGAAGTAAATTGGCGTAGTGTGGACTGTGGATACGAAGGAGGCAAGGGGAAGACGTATGACAATTGTGGAAAGTAAATGGAAAAAGGTGAACACAATGGCGGATAAAAATACTTAACCTGAGGGTTGCATACATAGATTTATGGGGGGATGGGTCTTCAGAAGCTTAGTCTGGCAAGACAAGATGTTAGGGAATGTTAATATTAATACTTAGTTACTAGAGGAGCAATGCAAGGGGCGACTGAGCACGGGTTACATATATCTATACTCGTCATGGAAAATGATATAAGAGATCTAGGGACAGCGTGGGTGCTTTAACTTCTAAGATATATAACATCTACTTCTCGGATGCAAGAACATACATAGATATAATTATGGCTGTCTGATGTGTTGGCATTGGCTCAACGTCGGGACAGGCATGGGTGTTTTTAATATGAATGTATATTCCTGTTCATCATCTTTGTAGTTAATAAGTGTAGGACACGAGGGGTTAGTGTACGTGAGGTGTGGAAAATGGTCGGTTTTAGAAAAGGTAAATGGGTGTGTCCTGGAGCTGTTTAGCCCTGCGGGCTTGGGCCTGCCTGGAATGGCGGGCTCGGTCAGCTGGTCCTTTCGTTCTGTGGACCTTTCTTCCGGGTGTTTCTGTGTGGTGTTCGCTCGTGGCTTCTGTGGTGGGCTTCTTGTTCTGGGGCATTTTACTTCCCTCTCCTTCATTATAGGCTCGTCCTCGAGCCTCAAGAATGAAGTTAAAAGAATCATAGTAATGGTGGGTCATTTTCAGGGTATTTAGAAAGTTCCACCAAACACGAGAGCGACGGTCAGGTTTCTTTTGCAGGTCAATGTATACCTGTAAGAATGTGTCCTCTGTGTTGTGGCGGGCGGCTGCCCGGGCTTGGTGTGGGTGTGGTACACGGGCGAAGTGTCCAGTGGGGGTCTTTACTTTAACCTTTCGTATGAATGGTTTGTAGCTTTCCCCCGTGGGGGTCGGAGTGAGGTGTGTGGGGTTGACAGGAAGTCTGTTTAGTGTGGTGAATGGGTTACTAACCGAAAGGGGATTCGCGCGTGACAACAGGGCTGGGGACGAAGGGGGAATGCGAGTCTGGGTTGTATTTGGTTTTCTTAGGCGGTGTTGTAGGTTGGGAATATATAGTGAGGCAATGCGCAAAATCGGTGTAGGTAAGGTGGGTGAAGGAGGTGTGTGGGAAGGAGGGGGTGTGTGTTGTGTGGCTTGGGTCCTTAGTGTCAGAACGGGGTGTTATTTTTGTATCGCTGTCTTTAAATCTGATGGGTCTGTTGATTATTCTACCTCTGGCGGTCCTGGTGGGAAGGTAGATGTTTGTCGTGGGACTTGAGTCGCTCGACGATGTTTTATAGTGAGGGGAAGCATGTTTTATAGGTAAATGACATGTGGGAGTTTTCTCGGGGGTGACTTTGGGGGGGGGGTTTCTTAGGGGGGGGTTGGTTGGGGGTTCGGTGAGATGAGGAGGTTGGTCGGTGTGTGGGGGGTGGTGGGGATCGTGGAGGGGAAAGGGGCGGATGCGGGGGGGGCTAGACGGGTGGGTAAGGAGTGTAGATTTAAGTTGGAGGGTTGGGGGTAGGGGCGTGTGTTGTTTGATGAGGTTGGTGATTTGCTGGTGATTATTCGTCTTCTTTCCCTTTGTGGGGGAGAATTCGACGAAGAAGAAGAAGAGGAGGAGGAGGAGGAGGAGGGTAGTGGTCTGGCAGCCCTACGGAACTTGGTTAGTAGGGTGTGTTTTCTGGAGGTTTTAAACGATGTTTGTCGTGGGCGTAAGTTGTAGCGTGAGGTTACTGAGGTAGATTGTGTGGTGCGGTTGGGTGTGTACTTGGTTTGGGGTGGCGGTGGTGGTTTTCTCACTGTGGTGCCTGGTGGAGGTATGTCAGGGCTAGACGGGAGGGTTTCTGTTGTGGTCGGGGTTGTGGGTGGAGGTTTTTGTACTTGGATAAGTTGGGGAGGAACTTGACTATCAGAAGTGAAAGAAGGTGTCATGGTGGAAGAGGGTGTGATATTGGGGGCTTGGGGTTTGTGGAGGTTAGTTGGGGGGGTATGGTGAGAAAAGATTTGTCGGTTCGGTGCTGGAGGGCTTAGGTCCTTAGGGGTTTGTATGGGAATATTCGTAGCGTGAGTGAGGGGGTGAGTAGGGGTATTTACTTTAGGGTCGGACGTGTGGGGTGGGTTAATGTCTTGTGGCTTTAGAGGTTTAAACGCTCGGACGAATCTAGTTCGGAGCGTGCGAGTTACGCCGTGATAGTCGATGGTGACTTGAAAGGCATTTGGGACTTGTATTACGGTGTAGGGTCCGACATAGCGAGGGCCTAACTTGTTGGTGATAGGGAGGTTGGCTACCATTACGGTGTCATGGATGGCGAAAGGGTTTTTTTCATCGATGTTGTCAGTTTTGGTGTCTTGACAGATCTGGGCGGTATGGAGGGTGTTTTGCAGATGTTGCAATGGGTCAATTGTGGAGGTGGTGGAGGGAAGGTGAGCGTGGTGGTGGAATGGCAGTAACAGGGGGGGTACACCGTAAACACGTTCATGAGGGGAAATACCGTCTTCCCGAGGACAGGTGTTCATACCCCACTGTATCATTTTTAGTTGTGATGGCCAGTCTGAGGTATTAAGAGCAATCATTCTTGTACGTAACTGGTTGTTGATGGTGCGATGGCTGCGTTCGCAGATAGCATTTCCTTGAGGCCAGTACGGGGATGAGTGTTTAATCTTGATACCGCATTGTTGGGTGAATTGTTGCCAAACGTGTCCACTAAACTCGGGGGCATTGTCCGATAGAAGAGCAAGGGGAAGGCCGAATATAGGGAACACTTCGGTGGCAAGCAGTGTGGCGACTGTGGTGGCTGTGTGGTCTTTAACTGGGCAGGCTATTAGAAATTTTGAATATACGTCTACAAATGTGACGATATAGCGGTTGCCAGCGTAAGAAGGGAACGGGCCCATGATGTCGAGGGATAGGACTTGGAACGGTTTGTTGGCAGAAATGGTACCAGCTGGGCCTGGGGTGCGTGATCTATCCTTTCCCAATAAACACGGTTTGCAGGATTCTGTCACTCGTTGTGCAATTTTGGAGGGGTTGGGGGTCCAGTATTGGTCTGTGAAGATCTTTAACATTTTCTTTTGTCCAAGGTGTATGCCGTTTCCCTCGTGGATGGCAATCATGTAGTCGTGGGCTATGGTGGGGTCCAAGATTATGTGACCAGTGTCTGTGGCAAGTTGATCTCCCCAGCGAGTCAGTCTCCTGAAGACGTTTAACGGTATCCAGGGGGGTCTGATTCGTGCTTCCCAAGATTGAATTAGGGAGGGGGCTGGGGGGGCATTCTGTCGGGAGGTGGGGGTAGATACCAATTGAGTGTTTTGTAAGGCGGCTAGGTTGGTGGGGGGGTCTTTTGGTACTGGCAAACGTGACAGGGCGTCTGCATTAGTATGGAGTTTGCCGGGACGATATTGTATTGTAAAGTCGTAGTCCTCTAGTGTCTCTCTCCAACGTACCAAAATGGCTGAGTTGGTTTCGCACCTACGCAGCCATTGTAAAGATTGATGGTCGGTAATTATTTCGAGTTTTGCGCCTAACACAAATGACCGGAAGTGGCTGAGTGCCCAAATGATCCCTAAGCACTCTCTCTTGGTGGCTGCGTAATTCTGTTGGGGTGGGGTGAGTGTGCAGCTGGCATACGCTATCACATGTTCCTTTCCATCTCTATTTTGAGCTAATACTGCACCTATGGCGTACAGAGATACGTCGGTATAAAGACGGAAAGGTTTCTGGTAGTCAGGGAAAACGACAATAGGGGCTTGGATTAGCTTTTGTTTCAAAGTGTTAAACGCGAGGTCTCTTTCAGGTGTCCAGTCGAACGGGGTGTCTTTGTGGGTAAGTTGGTGGAGGGGTCTGGCTATGGTGGCAAAGTGGGGGACGAAACGTCTGTAGTACGTGGCTAAACCTAGAAACGAACGTACTCCTTTAACCGTGGTGGGTGGGGTTTGGTTTTGTATGGCTTGAAGTTTCTTTGGGTCTGGCGCAATACCATGTTCAGATATCACGTGTCCGAGAAAATCTACCTTATTCCGGGCAATCACGCACTTTGAGGGTTTTAATTTCAACCCGGCGGCTCGGATTCTTTGCAGGACTTGTCTCAACCTGAGGAGGTGTTCTTCCCAGGTTGGAGAGTACACAATAATATCGTCCAGATAGGCTAGGCAGGTTTCCCAGGTTAGGCCATGCAATACCGTTTCCATCAAACGGGAGAAAGTGGCGGGTCCGTTACAGAGGCCAAAAGGTAGGACGTTAAATTCATAGTGATGGCCACCACTAGTGGAAAATGCTGTTTTCTTTTGGTCCTCGGCCTTGATAGGCACTTGCCAATACCCTGCTTGCAAGTCGAGGGTAGTGAACCATTTGGATCCGTATAGGGAGTCAAGGGAATCGTCTATTCGGGGTAAGGGCGTAGCGTCTTTAATGGTTATGTCATTTAACCTCCTGTAGTCGACGCAAAAACGGGTTGTCCCATCTTTCTTTTTGACTAAGACAACAGGGGAAGACCAGGGGCTAATGGACGGGGTGGCAATCCCGGCCTCTAACATTTCCTGGACTTGGCGTTCCTCTTCCTGACGTTGTATGGGGTTCTTTCTACGGGATGGTTGTCGTATGGGGGGGCCTGTGGTGTTAATGATGTGTTGTTCTACATCCGTCTGTCCGATTTCGGTGGGTTGTTGGGCAAAGACGTCACTGAATTCCATCAGTAGGTCGTACATGCCGTTCTTTTGGTGGTCAGATAGTGTCTCAGGAAGAGGGGGCAATTGGAGGCTGGTAGGGGTGTCGTTACAATGTATGGGGAGGTCATCGAAAGTTTCGAGATCTCCTATAATGAGACCTTTCGGTAATGTCAGGGGTTCCTCTGAGATATTAGCCACGAGAATGTGGTTGATACGAGCGGGAATGATGGCGGGTTGTAAGAGGCAGCGATGGGGGTTGGGGGATGTGTTAGTGGGGGAAAATACCATGTGAGTTTGGGGTATGGGCCGCAGGTTCACCCATTTTTGATGGTGGGGGGGAATTTGGCATTTATCCTGAACTACCGCTGGGCTAATGATGGTGGGGGATTGACTGGCGAGCAGGTGCTTGGTACTTATAAGGGGGGCAAGGCCACTTTGGTGGGGGTCACGCGTGAGGGGGGGATTAACGGCGCGTGTGAGAGGATCAGTGAGGGGGTTAGAAAACGGGATTTGTTGGAGGGACTGTGGAGGGTTGGTGGGGGAAGCGTTGTCGGTGGCAGTAACAGTTTGTTTAGAGGTTATCTGGGGTTGGTGGGTTTGTCTGTCATGAGGGGGTGAGTCAAGTGTGGGGTTTTGAAGTTTATTAGGGGTGTGAATTGTGGGGGGGTGGAAGGGAGCTACTGACGAAAAACTGTCACAAGGGGGATTGGGGGGGTGGTGGAATAGATAGCAGGGCGTTGCTGGGGGCATGGTGGGAACATGGTTGTGTCCCTCGGTCGGCACGCGTGAGGGTGGATTAACGGCGCGTGCGGGCGGTTCAGAAGGGTGCGAGGTGAGCGAGTTAGAAAACGGGATTTGCTGGGGGGACTGCGGAGGGTTGGTGGGGAAAAAGTTAGGTGTAGAACATGGGTTATTGGTGTAGGACTGGTGTATTGATTTGGGGTTGTTAACATTTCTGGGGGCATGGGGGAAACATTGTTGGGTACATTGGTCGGCATTTTCTCTGGAAACATGTGTACATAAACATTGGATAGAATTAGGGTTACATATATCAGAGTCTGTCCTGAAAACATGGGAGGATTTATTCTGGGCAGAGTTACGAGAATTGAGGGGATTACCGAGGGGGAGTTGCTTGGAGTTGTCTTCTTTCGTTTGTTGAGGCATTTTTTTACTGAATTGAGTGAGGTTTTGAGAGATCTCGGGGCAAGGGGGGGTTTAGGAGTAACCTTAGTGCTAGCTGCAACTTGGTAACCCTGAATCAGGTTTTGTTGGGGGGGAGGTTGTTTTTTTCTTTTTGGGAATGGGTTTCTGCGTGATTGGTTTGTCAGAGGCTTTGGGCTGGAATTTGTTTTTGAATGAGATCAGCCTTTGGCCGCAGTCAATCTGGGCCTCTAGTTTTTGAAGGAGGTCAAGTCCAAGGAAACCATCATAATGTTTACAGTTGGAGGAAAATACTGTAAATGTGTGATAACAACGAGCATGGGGGCCAGGAGTGGTTACTGATAGGGGTAAAGTGTCTCCTAGGAGATTTAAGTAAGTATCAGCAGCTGAGATGAGTTCTGTTTTGGTGTTTAACAAAGGGCCAAATCGTCGGGGATGTTTTTCATAGTAAGATTTGAACAAACATGACTTGGCAGCTCCCGTGTCGATTAGCAAGCGGACAGGAATGTCCTTGATTTTGGCCATGTAATAAATGGGGGCAGTGCGACTAGTTATGGCGTCCCCCGCCGAGCCCATCGTGGGCGGGGGATACTTTAAAAATCCTGGGGGTCGGTATCTACCTCTTCCAGGGTTTCCTCGGTATCATCTGAGGTCATGGTATGGGGGGCAATTTCTTCCTCTTGTCCCCACTCCTCTTCATTTACAGAAATGCGAGGAGTAGAGGGGCGAGGTTTGGCAGAGTCACGAATTTGGTGGAGGGCACACTGAGCATTACAGGCAGGGAATTCATAGGGGTTGATAATGACTAAGGTAGGATTTTTACTTTGGTAGGTGTTGTAGTTGCTGTTCCGGTTGAAGATTCTGCGTGGCTGGGACGGTTGGAACCGGGGTCTACTGGGTTGGGGCTTGCCGGAAGGGTAGGTGGGTCTGTTGTTGAAAGATGAGGCTGGGTAGGCATTCTTGGGGTTTTGGTGGTTGGTTTGCTGCGGGTGCGTGGGAAACCTCTTGATTGCAGCGATTTGGGTGGGTGCTTCTGTGCGCACGGCCAAAATACGTCGGATCGTGATGAGGTCTTTTTTGTATTCGACGAAATCGTGCACCCGGAAATGGTCTTTTACTGCTGAGGGCAATATTGACACAAGGTTGACCAGAATTTGCTGTTCTTGTTGGATTTTGGTCAACGTGGGGAAAGAATTTTTTATGTGTTGGGCAAGCTTACTGACTGTGGCATCTAGATCGCCTTCGAATTTCGTGTCTAGGATACGGGTGTGGGCCACGAAAACGCCCAACGAAGGTTTAATGGCTTCTATCACTATTGTGCGAAATTCGTTCCAGGTGAGATCAGCGCGCACTTGATAGGCCACCAGGGAAACGGCTTTTCCCAGGTGTGGTAATGTTACGGCTATTTTATGTGCGTCCGTGGTATAAGTAATGTCAACTAAGGATTTCACTATGTCCATGAATACTTCGATCCCATAATTTGTTTCCTCATAATTTGGGATGAAAACGTAGTTAGGTTGCGCCATGATGTTCTCGTGTTCTAGCTGTTCCAAACTTGCAATGTAATGCAACCTTTTATCCGAATCAAGAACCACCGCTGCCGCCAATGTTATGCCCTGTTTTTCTACAGGTTTAACTTGGGTAATGTGAGTTCTGAATGACTGGGTATAGAAGGCTGCATGCACAATACAAGGTATGAGGAATAGAGAACACAAAATAAACACACAGTAACACGACACAAGTTCACGTTTATTGAAATAAAGAAATAAAGAGCATAGAAAGATAGTTATATTTGCACAAAACAAATGATAGAAGGGAACTGCTAGCATTTGCGGATTTGGATGGAGCCTAGTCTCCCACTTCCAACGTTCAGGTATATTCTTCTGATCACGGGTTTAATTAGCAAGTTTATATTTTACTGGAAGACCTCAATATATTCGTATAATTCACTGTCACTGATTTTACCTCTTGCTGGCTGGTCGCGTGCCCACGTAGCAACTCACAGTTAGGATTAGACGCGTATATTATAGAACACGGAAATCTCTAGCAACCTCATGGGGTACTGAACTAAGTTTGATATTCTTAAGGCAGAAATATGTAGAACACGAATCAGTGGGCGAACGTTAGATATCACTAGAGTTTTAATATCTGAATAAGGTAATTACGAGAGTCAAGGTCGCCTGTTAATAAAAAAACACTGATCGCTTAGTACGTCCCAAATGGAATGGTTAAATATGAATTACACTGGGCAAGGTCTTAGCCACTTTATAGAAAGTTAATAGGTGCGTATCAAGCTAGTACTATAACACTTAGTACTAGTAACATGAATCTTGAATAGTATGGGTAGATCTGGTCCTGGTTATCTTGCTTCCGGTGATGTTGGGGGCTAACGACTGGTTCCTCGGCCGTCCAGATGGTCCAAAATGTAGGAAGTTCTCAAGTCGGATCTCTTGATGATCGTTGCTGGCTACACACTTATATACCCACGAATTTGTGCGAAGGTTATAAGGTGCACGTTAGGACTTGTACATGGACAGATGCTTCTATCAGTCTTCTCTGCCACGGAGTCTGCCGGATCTGGAATCTCTCAACTCCGGAACAACACAAGGGCAGAGCTAGAGGTAAACTGCAGGGTAGTGACCACTGGTTGGTGTCTAGCTTTCAACTGATTTGACTGGGGGCGGGAGGTAGATTTATAGGCTCGGTTCTGGACCCTGCAGACAGTAGGGATCTCGAGTCTTATGGACTTAATTGAGCTCTCAATAGATATGGGGACTAGGTAAGATGGTATTTACTGTTGTGGCACAGGGCGATAGGAAGCCTTTATATTTTCATATAACTGAGCCTTAGTAAGAGGTACTATTTTGGCTATACTGGACGTATTTAGGGGAGAGAGACTGGATCTACTTTGCGAGGAGGATGGGGACAGCTGTGATAGGAGTGTCTCTCTAGATTGTTCAATCTTCATTCTATGGTATAGCTGAGGTGCTAATTTAGTGATCAGAGCATGCAAGAAAGGTAAATGGTTTATTGTGAGGTAATAGAGGTTAGTAAAGGTGTTAGTCATTCATGGTTAGTTCATTGATAGGAAGAATTCCTGTGCTACCTGGCAATGACTCGAGAGTCAAAACAGGGGCCAGGTATACCTCCGCGGGGGTGGGGGTCTCCCTCCTCGGGTGGGCAAAAAGGGGGAGCTGGGCGCCCTCTCTGATATAGTCGTCCGGCGGCTGTGGCTAGGGGCTTGCCATATCACCAGTGTTTGTAATAACCCTCTGTGTATGAGACAGATGTGAGTGTCTTTAATACCAAAACCGAAGGTGCCTTAGCTAGCTGGTTTTACTCGGCTGGTTGTTAATTGTAGGGTTTGCTGGATATGGTGGAGACTGGGTTGCTAACTCTGCCACATTTATCTGGAAGTATGACAATAGAAGTTAGTTACTGGCGGGGCGGCTAGCCTCGCACCGACGACCATTGGGTGCAGGGTTGTGAATGTGTTGTAAGAGAATAGATGGCATGCAAGGGGCTAGTAAAGTTCTAATGTTGTTCTGGCCTACTAAGTGAAGGTAGGCTGGATAGGAGTATATATATAAAAGGTTGGAGAGCGTTAGTAACGGACAATTCAAGGATCTTCAAGAGGTATGAGAGAGAGGCTAGGTCGGACAAGAGTCGAGAAGCGCGGGTGTCTTAATGAGAGGGGGGGGGAGAGTTCAAAGGCTACAGGGAAATTTGGCCCCTAAGGTCCCTGGGCGTGGGGGTGGCATTAGGCTACAATTGATATGGAAGTTTGAAAAGGCAGTAGAATACGTTAGCCAAATGCTACCGGGGAATGCAACTATGGGGTGGTATACGAGTCTGGAAAAGATAGAGTTATGTGATCAGTCAGAGGGTTATGGATACTATTAGTTGGCCCTGGGAACTGCGTTTTCTATTAAATATAAAATACCAACCACAGTGGCAGTTCGTAGGGGTACTTAGTTATTGTTTCGGGGTACTTATGACAGATACTGATAACCAGGTTATCTTATATAATCTCTGGTTGGGGTAAGAGGTGTAAGACACGAAGTAAATTGGCGTAGTGTGGACTGTGGATACGAAGGAGGCAAGGGGAAGACGTATGACAATTGTGGAAAGTAAATGGAAAAAGGTGAACACAATGGCGGATAAAAATACTTAACCTGTAGGTTGCATACATAGATTTATGGGGGGATGGGTCTTCAGAAGCTTAGTCTGGCAAGACAAGATGTTAGGGAATGTTAATATTAATACTTAGTTACTAGAGGAGCAATGCAAGGGGCGACTGAGCACGGGTTACATATATCTATACTCGTCATGGAAAATGATATAAGAGATCTAGGGACAGCGTGGGTGCTTTAACTTCTAAGATATATAACATCTACTTCTCGGATGCAAGAACATACATAGATATAATTATGGCTGTCTGATGTGTTGGCATTGGCTCAACGTCGGGACAGGCATGGGTGTTTTTAATATGAATGTATATTCCTGTTCATCATCTTTGTAGTTAATAAGTGTAGGACACGAGGGGTTAGTGTACGTGAGGTGTGGAAAATGGTCGGTTTTAGAAAAGGTAAATGGGTGTGTCCTGGAGCTGTTTAGCCCTGCGGGCTTGGGCCTGCCTGGAATGGCGGGCTCGGTCAGCTGGTCCTTTCGTTCTGTGGACCTTTCTTCCGGGTGTTTCTGTGTGGTGTTCGCTCGTGGCTTCTGTGGTGGGCTTCTTGTTCTGGGGCATTTTACTATCAGTACTACAGTGTTACAGTGCTATGTAGAGATTCACTTATTAATATTTCTACGAAGTGGCTATATCTTTGTCCCAGTGTAATTCATATATGACCATTCCATTAGGAAGTGCTAAGCGTATCAGTGTTTATTAATTAACAGGCGATATTAACTCTCGTAATTACCCCTATATCCAGATATTATTACCTAGAAGTGAAACCCTAGTGATATCTAATGTTCGCCCACTGATTTGCGTTCTATGTGTTTCTGCCATAAGAATATAAAACTTAGATCAGTACCCCCTGAGGTTACTAGAATTCCCGTACTCTAAAATACGCGTGTCTAATCTAGTCTATGAATTACTCCTTGTGCACCAGAGCTACTAGTGATAAATCTAACATTGAATATGAATCTATAAGTAATATTTATGGTCTCCAATATATAAACTTGTGAATAAAGCCAGTGATCAGAAGATTAATACCTGAATGTTGGAAGAGGGAGACTAGGCTCTATCCAGACCCACTTAATACTAGTTTGTTTAACTTCTATAAATTGTCTTGTACAAATATTCATATCTTCTTATGCGTCAGATTAATCATCATCAAACAACATATAGAAGTGTGTCCCTAAATAAAAGTGATCGTGTGTCGTGTTACCGTGTGTTTATTTTGTGTTCTCTATTCCTCATACCTTGTTTTGTGCATGCAGCTTTCTATACCCAGTCAGTTAGAACTCACATTACCCAAGTTAATCCTGTAGAAAACAGGGCATAACACTTCACATACCTCATTTAAACTGTGTCTCACAACATCTCTTTTTACATGACATTAGCTGAGCTTAATTGTGTGTTCATTGTAAATGAGTGGGCAAAGCCACTAGTTTTCACTGTAAAAATAAGTGGGTTAACCACCAGGTTTATGTCGCTGGCCGTGAATGAGACCTCAGGAGTTTTCCCCTGTCAGTAGAAATTTTAACGTAAATGCAGAGGGGTTTTTCTACTCAAGGGTGATCATTTAATGCACCAGCGACAGGTTAGACTCGCACTACACTATGGAAGACACTATGAATGACACCTGAGTGATTTTAGCAGAGCAAAATCAATGTTAGTAGGGGGGAATGTCACGGGTCAGACCGTGACTGTGATTATATACTATAGGGTTAGCTATATTTATCCAGCGCGGAAAAATTGGGGAGGCGGGAACAGCTGTAGAGAAAGGGAGAGGTGAGGGGTGGAGGCACGGGCATAGGCCTGTGTACCGCTAGGCGCCTCGCGTACATGTGTGCGTGTGTGCGTTCTTGCTTGTGAGCGTGGGTAGGCCGCCGTTACGCGTACATGTGTGTGTGCGTTCATGTTGTAGGCGTGGTCATAGGGAGTGTCCAGTCTTTTCATTGGCACCAAATTCAAAATGTGATGGGGGAGGGGAAAACCGAGGTTATAAAGGGGGAAGGAATGCCCAGGACAGGCCTTATTCTCCTCCTGCCCGACCCCAACGAGATAGTCAATTTTTTTTGTGCCTGCGATGAATGGGTCGGCAGGGCTGCGAGGGCACCTTGTGCCCTAATTCAACCATAATCAGGTGAGTCCAATTCAGTTAGACAAGTGTCAACGTTGATTGAGATATCCAGAGTGATGTGTGGTGGTGAGAGTGATGTGTGGTGGTGTGCTTGTGTGCGTTGGCCAGTCACCAGGACTGTGCCAGACCGTACACATGGCCAAGGTTGTGACGCCGACCGAATTAGCTTAATGCAATGGCCGAGAATGGCAGGTGTAAGCATGACCCCACAGAGGGTTTGCTAAAAGCTAGGGATGCCCAGGGCGAGATAGTTCTCCTGCGGCGATATCCCACTGATTTAGGTATGCACGTGGCCAGGGGTGTGTGTGGATGTGTGCGGGTGTGGTGAGTGACGCCGTAACGCTTAACCCCACAGAGGGTGAGGTTAACGCTAGAGGAGTGTCGGCTTGAAGGGCTTGTCGTACTGCCTTTTTGAGACCCTTTGATTAGGTAACTCTCATTAGTCACATTCAGCTCTGAGCTCCCATCCTGAGCACACCTACCTCACCTCTCTCTCTCACAACCAACCATTCACCATGAGTTCAGCAACTCCCATCCTTGCTGGACTTGTAAAATGGTTCAATGTGAAGAAGGGGTACGGCTTCATCACCCCTGACGACGGCACCAAGGACATCTTCACCCACAAGGGCGCCATCAAGAAAAACAACCCCCTTAAGGCTGTGCCCTCCCTTGGTGATGGAGAAAGGGTGGAATTTGTGGCAGTGGCTGCTCCCAGAGGTCCTGAAGCCAGACAGGTGACGGGACCAAAGGGCGCCGCTGTCAAGGGCTCCACTCACGCCAGGGACCTCCTGAAGGAGGGGCAGAAGGAGTCAACCAGCAGGAGACCCACCAGGCCGAGCCCAAAATCCAATACCACATCTTTTTCCATCATAGATGTGGTTATTAGGACGGCTATGGCTCTGGCTGGAGACGACACCTCCCTCCTGCAGCAGATTCTGCCCGCCCTCCTGAAGGAGAACAACCTCCCTGTAATATTCATCCCAGCCAACCTTCCAGGGAGCCACCAGAGAACACCGAGGCAGAGGAACACACCGGCTCCAAAACTTCTCCTGCCTCGCCCTCTGAATAGGAAAAACTGCCCACCACCACCTTCAGAGGGGCCTGCACCATCACCACCAGCACCCACCAAGCCGAAGGTCCTGACTCTGACTCCCTTCATCGACCTTTTCACTGGAAAATGCAACCCTGAAGAGGACAAGACTCCAGCACCACCTATGGAGGTCGAGGAAGCCCTCCCACCACCACCACCTTCAGAAATCACGGCTTTGACTGCAACCACTACACCACCACCTGAGTTAGCACAACATGCAGAAGCAGCCTCCATGCCCACCATTGAGATGGCGAGCCCCAAAGCCAAAAGAATGAAGAAGAAGAAAACACCAGCAGTAGCAAAGGAGACCTTACCAGCTGCAACTTCCAAGCCCCAGCCACCAACACCACAATCAGCAAAAACTCCAAAAACTCCTCAGCAACTGTTCAAGGAAATCTGTTATCCACACCTCGAAACAGACTTCAACATGTCCATGAGCTATGCATACAAGGACTGCATAATACCTGAATTCCACGGATTCCTGTCCTACTGTATGGAGAATTGGAAAAGAGACGGCTGCAACTGCTACTTCCACACGAAGGACCCCAAGACCAACTACGTGACCTGCATGGTAACAGTGGAGGAAGCTCTAAAACGCGGCTTCCCAGACCTCCCAAGGAAATAAAAACTCACCACCACCACCACCACCACCCATCACCTTCACCACCATCACCCCAGCCTCACACGCCCCCGACCAGACATGGCAGATGATACCCGTGCCAGCGAGGAGCCTCCCCGAACGCGCCCCTGTCGACCTTGCCCTGGCCAGTCTCTTCAGCAGCTAAAATCAGAAAAACCCTCAGGCAGTTCCAGTCAAGCCTGGAAACCTTTTTCTCCTGCTACAATTCACTTCATCCAACTATTTCTTGTCCTATCCCCACTTCCTCCTAACCCCCTGTCACTACTCATTATTCATTCATTAGTCTAGCGAGTCACGTGTGTGTGGTGTGTGTGTCGGTGAGTGACGCCGTAGCATCTTAACCCCACAGAGGGTGATGGCTACCGCTAGAGGATTGTCGGCTTGAAGGGCTTGCCGTACTGCCCTTTTTGAGACTTTTAATTAGGCAATTAACTCTCATTAGTCTAGCGAGTCATGTAACTGAGGTGAGGAGGTGAGAGAGAGAGAGAGAGTGATGAGTGTGATTGACGGGTACTGAGAGTAAAATACCACAGGAACGAAAAATCCTGAGAGCGAAACCTCCAACCCTAAAGAGGCACAGGAACGAAAATCCTGAGAGCGAAACTCCCATCCCCAACGAGATCCCAGGCCCCCTTTTCCATTCCCGATTTGGTCTCTCTCTCTCCCTCTCAATTCATTCCACATATTATACGTCTCTCAATCACAGTCTTCTAATATACAAACCACAATACTTTACTCACTGATATTCTTGATGTACCACCTAAGTATGTATTTAATTAGGTAACCACCATACAGGCTATAATACTTTCATTGTGTAGGTTCGAGGCGATCTAAGACACCTTAGCTTCCATTTCACACCAAATTAGATTGTGATTACGTCAGCCCTGTATTTAGTTATAACAATCAGAGTCCCCCCAATTCTAGCAATTCTATGTCTCTAACCTCCCGTTGTTTTATCCACTAACTATAGATTCCCAACCTTTAACCACGACTCTATACACCCGATAACCCTATGCCAGTTATTGTATTGATTTAGGCCTGTTAATTCGGATAAACTCACTATGACCAATCTGCAGACGATTATCAGGAGAGATGCAGGATAGCTACCTCGTATCTCCCTTTCCATGACGAGTATAGACACATGTACCCCCGTGCTCAGTCGCCCCCCCTTGCCTTGTTCTTCTAGTAACTAAGTGTATATATAATATTAACCGGAGTATGCCACCAGTATTGATACGACATAGCGGCACTGTCCTTGTGTCGTATTGTGCCACGTGCATACCAACCCGGTTTCATCATCTTATTAGGACGACGGCTATAATGTCGTCATTCATGCATGTATTCAATCCTTAGGTTAATTATCTTTTATCCGCCATTGTGTTCATCTCTTCCATTTACTTTTCCACAATTGTTATACGTCTTCCAATCACCTCCTTCGTATCCACAATCCACACTACTCTATTTAGCTTCGTGACCCTATACTCAGTGGTACCCTGTTTGGGTCATCCTGTCCGCTTATCCTTCACGCCCCGCTGCACACACCACCCTACCTGTTCGATCGTAGGGAAATGCCACCCCGATGTCCAGCGCATTAAGGGTCACTATCCTAGGTCACGAGCGGCGCGGCGCCTAGCCTCAAACCACCCCTTTACAATTCACAACCCTCCCCCACCTCGCGTATCCACTACCCCTCTTCTCCTACACCTCTTACCCACTAGACTCTACCTACACGAGGATGAACATGAATACACCTTAATTTAATACACCCATGCCCTGTCCCTAGGTTGAGCCAATGCCAACCAGTTCAGACAGGCATAAATCTATGTATGTCTTCCATCCGAGAAGTAATATGTTAAACCCCTAAAAATACCTTGTCTTGCCAGACTAAGTTTCTGAAGACCAACCGCCCCCATAAATCTATGTATGTTCTTCCATCCGAGAAGTAATATGTTAACCCCCTAAAATACCTTGTCTTGCCAGACTAAGTTCTGAAGACCAACCGCCCCCATAAATCTATGTATGTTCTTCCATCCGAGAAGTAATATGTTAACCCTCATGTCATAATTGATAAGAAACTATGATACCCACGGGTACACCATTGTATATATAACCATTATTCCTGTAAGACCTAGACAGAGATAATGACTGAAGATGTTAGCCACCATGCAGTAACTCTAATTCTTACCCCAACCAGAGATTGTATAGATAACCCTTTTTTACCATTGTCTCGACACATATCTACCACGAAACAATAACGAAATACCCCTACGAACTGCCGCTTTCTTTGGTCTATATTTCATAGAAAACGCAGTTCCCAGGGACAACTAGATCAGCAAGAAATCGTGTCAAATAATAGTGTCCATAACCCCTCGTATTGACGAGTAATAATGCACCATGTTTTTCTCTACTTTTATCCACAGTCAAGCACACACCTACAGTTAACCTCCTCTTCCCCCCAGCCCCACAGTCCACATGATTCTATCCTTTCCAGACTCATATACCACCACATATTGCTCATCCCCCAGTAGCGTTTGGCGGACATACTTTCCCTGTCATTAACCCCCAGGCTACGATACCAACTGTAGGCTAATGCCACCCCTACGCCCAGAGACCTTAGGGTCAAACTTCCACGTAGCCCTCCTTAACCCTCTCCCTCTCGTTAACCCCCCACGCTCCTCCACTCCCTCCTAACCTAGCCTCTCCATCACACCCCCTGAATATCCTTAACTTTTCTGTTACTAACATTCTCAAACCTTTTGTATATATACTCCTATCCAGCCGACCTTCCCCCAGTAGGAAGGAACACCATTAGACCTTTACTAACCCTTTGCATGCCATCTATTCCCTCACAACCCTTTCACAACCCTGTACCAAATGATCGTCAGTGCGAGGCTAGCCGCCTCGCCAGTGACTAACTTCTATTGCCATACTTCCAGATAAATGTGGCAGCGTTAGCAACCCAGTCTCCCCCACATCCAACAAACCATGCAATTAACAACCCAACCAATTAAACCAGCTGGTCAAGGCACCTTCGGTTTTAGAATTACGAACACCCACATCTGTCTCATAAACAGAGGGTTATTACAAACACTTGTAATATGGCAAGCCCCCAGCCACAGCCGCCAGGACGACCATCACAAAGAGAGGACGCGCACCTCCCCCTTTTTACCCACCCGAGGAGGGAGACCCCGACCCCTGCGGAGGTATACCTGACCCCTGTTTTGACTTCCGGGTCATTGCCAGGTAGCACAGGAATTCTTCCTATCAATGAACTAACCATGTAGGACTAACACCTTTACTAACCTCTATTAACCCACAATAACCCATTAACCTTTCTTGCATACTCTGATAACTAAATTAGCACCTCAGCTATACCATAAAATGAAGATTGAACAATCTAAGAGAGACGCTCCTATCACAGCTGTCCCAATCCTCCTCACAAAGTAGATCCAGTCTCTCTCCCCTAAATACTTCCAGTATAGCCAAAATAGTACCTCTTACTAAGGCTCAGTTATATCACATTATGAAGGCTCCATATAGCCATGTGCCACAACAGTAATCACCACCTTACCTAGTTCCCGTATCAATTGAGAGCTCAAATAAGTCCATCAAAACTCGAGATCCCTATGGCCTACAGGGTCCAAAACCGAGCCTATAAACGCAGCTCCAGCCCCCAGTAAAATCAGTTGAAAGATAGACACCAACCAGGGTTGGTCACCAGAGTTGACTTCGAGCTCTATCATTGTTGATTGCTGAGAATTGAGTTCCAGAGCCGGCAGACTCCGTGGCAGATCTAGATAGAAGGACCTGTCCACATACTTGAGAACTTCCTACATATGGACCACCTGGACGGCCCCCAACATCACGGACGCAAGACAACCAGGACCAGACCAATCAAATACGACCCAAGATTCACTCTATTAGTGCTACAGTGTTACAGTACTATTTAGAGACTCACTTATTAATATTTCTATGAAGTGGCTATATCTTTGCCCCAGTATAATTCATATATAATCATTCCATTAGGAAGTGCTAAGCGTATCAGTGTTTATTAATTAACAGGCGATATTAACTCTCGTAATTACCCCTATATCCAGATATTATTACCTAGAAGTGAAACCCTAGTGATATCTAATGTTCGCCCACTGATTTGCGTTCTATGTGTTTCTGCCATAAGAATATAAAACTTAGATCAGTACCCCCTGAGGTTACTAGAATTCCCGTGCTCTAAAATACGCGTGTCTAATCTAGTCTGTGAACTACTACTTGTGCACCAGAGCTACCAGTAATAAATCTAACAGTGAATTTGAATCTATAAGTAACATTGATGGTCTCCAGTATAATAACTTGTGAATAAAGCCAGTGATCAGAAGATTAATACCTGAACGTTGGAAGTGGGAGACTAGGCTCCATCCAGATCCACTTATGCTAGTGTTGTTCAATTCTATTATTTGTCTTGTACGAGTATTCAGAAGTGTGCAAATCAATAAACGTGATCGTGTGTCTTGTTACCGTGTTTCTTTTGTGTTCTCTATTCCTCATACCTTGTTTTGTGCATGCAGCCTTCTATACCCAGTCAGTTAGAACTCACATTACCCAAGTTAATCCTGTAGAAAAGCAGGGCATAACAGAGAGTGTGGGAAAATCTTATGCCTATTCGATCATGCGGTCATTTGCTGGGCTGGACGTTATCAGTATCACAGTAGACTAAAGGGTTGGTTGATGTGAGATTTCATATGACTAAGCAGTAATCAGTATAATGATTTGGGGTAATCTTAGGGGTAGTTATAATACTGGGTAATTGTATTTAGGTAAGTGGGTTAGATTGAGTGGCTGAGTGTGTGAATGAAATTGTCTCTTTGATTAATGCAATTTCAGTGTCGCTATTCAATAAAACCATTTTAGTAGGAATGTTTGTTTCTTTAATTCTTACTACAGTGCATTCATTCGACATATATCGACAGGCCCCGCCCACTTCCCCAACCGTTATCATACGGCTGGCATGACTGTGCGAGGTACGGGTGTCCAACAGGGTTACCAAATCAGCACAAAAATATTATTTAATCTGTTTGCAGAAATAACTAGAAGAATACAAACTAGTAAATGCCTACCTAATATTGCTAGAATATTACTCCAATATTGATAACATGTGCTAAAAGATTCGGAGTATAGCCAGCATTCTTATTGCTAGGTGTAAAATTTTGCCGCTAGATCGTCAATATTTATTTATCATTTTAAATTATTAAATATGGCCTACAAAGCCATCTACCTTTCTACATCAACGAGTGAGAAAGAAATGTTAAGACTGGAGCCTGTCTTTAACAGCTCCATTCCCTTGTTCAAGTAAATACTTTTTGATCTAGCGGTAAGGAAGCTACATTGGCAACGCTTCTCTCTCAAGGTTTCCAGTGTCACTGCGCTGCCATTCAAACATCAGTTCAGTTCCCTCCTGTCTTCTGAAAGGGGAAGATGGCGTCTCCTGCCCATACCCCTGGCAGACCTGCTGGTTCTCCCCGACTTGTCAGTCAAGCCAGGAATATTGTCTTGAATGTATTCATGTATTTTGATAAGGAGAAAACTGAGCCAGTTGATGTGGTGATGAAGAAAACCTCTGAGGCAACGAAAGTTTCACAGCCATTAATTAATAAGATCAGAACTCAAGGCAGGAAGATTGAAGGAGTCTTTCATTCACCAGTTTACCAGCAACGGCTTTCACCCATACTTGGACCATTGACAATTTTGATCACTTCACAATATGAGAGAGAGAGAGGGAGGGGGAGGCATTACGGTTAAGGTACCGTACCCTATACACCCAAACGCAGTCGCTCGCTAAGCCTAGCTTAATAATTTTCTACCTCTGCTCTGCCCAAGTAGACGAGGTAACAATGGTAATGGAGTTTACTTATCTGTACTATGGTATATGGTAATATTGTATAGTAAAGAATAACTGCAAATATGCATGTATTAAAGCGCTCTTACATCGTATAATTAATTTTACTTGGAGCTCTTATCAGCTCCGTGGTAAGGTGACAACTTCTGACAAGTGACTTGTCCGAGATTGCGGTATGATAAGCTCTACTTCGTCTACGGCGCTGGTGGAAGCGGGCGGGGCCTGTCGATATATGTCGAATGAATGCACTGTAACTTTAAGAATATAATTATTATCAATATATACCTATCATTACAATAAATCCGTGTACTCTATTATCCCACAAGCTGGGAACTGCAATTTTCTTTTCAAATATATTACTGCATCGAGTCAGTATAGATATAAATGTATAGCATGTTCTGAGGTGTGTGGAGTGAGGAGAAGAGGGAGGGGAGTGAAAGGTACAGCATGGTGGACAGAAGAGGTAAGAATAGCTGTGGAAGAAAAGAAGAAAGCATATAGAGAGTGGTTGGGTAGTAGAGGGAATGAAGATTCCGAGAGACAGAAACGAGCGAGGTACGTGGATAGTAAGAGGGTGGTGAAGAGAGTAGTGAAGGAAAGTAAGAGAAGAGTAGATGAGGAATTTGGAAGGAATCTGAGTGTAAAATGGAGGGAGAGTAAGAAACTGTTCTGGAAAGAAGTCAAGAAAGTTAGGGAAGGTAGCAAGGGAAACAGTAAGGGTGTGAAAGATAAGAATGGGAGAATGCTAGCCGAGAAGCAAGAGAGTCGAAAGATGGAGGGAGTACTTCAGTGAGTTGCTAAATGAAAGGAATGAAGAGCCAGCAAACATAGCTGGATATGGTATGGGAGGGAGAAGAAGAGAAGTAGTGGAGGAGGAGGTGGGGATCAGGAGGTCAGAAGTGTGGGAAGCCATGAAAAGAGTGAAGTTGGGGAAAGCACCAGGAACAGATGGAGTGTGTGGGGAAATGTTGAGGTATGGTGGTGAGATAGTGATAGAATGGGTATGGAAAATGTGCAAACTAGCATGGGAGAAGGGGAGTGCACCCGATGACTGGAAGACTGGCATAATAGTCCCCCTATATAAGGGCAAAGGGGAAAGAGGAGTGTGTGGTAACCACCGAGGAATATGTCTTCTAAGCGTAGTAGGGAAGGTATACAGTAGGGTAGTGATTGAGAGAGTGAGAGTGAGAACGGAGAAATGGATAGGCGACGAGCAGGGAGGTTTTAGGAAGGGAAGAGGATGTGTAGATCAGATTTTTACCCTGAATTGTGTTGTGGAGAAGTATCTGGAGAAGAAACAAAAGGTATATGTTGCCTTTATGGACTTGGAGAAGGCCTATGACAGAATGGATAGAGAAGGTTTGTGGAAAGTACTTAGAATATACGGAGTAGAGGGCAAGTTGCTGAAAGCAGTGAAGAGCATGTATGAGGGTGCAAAGGCGGCAGTACGTGTGGAGAGTGAGCAGAGCGAGTTCTTTGACCTGAATGTTGGTTTGAAACAGGGGTGTGTGATGTCCCCGTGGTTGTTTACTGTATATATGGATGGAGTTATGAAAGAAATACTATCAAGAGCAGTGGATGTTGGTGTATCGCTGAAAAGGGAGGGAATTGAGTGGAAGCTACCTATACTGCTGTTTGCGGATGATACAGTTCTGATGAGTGATAATGAATGGGAGTTGCAGGGTCTGGTAAATGAGTTTGGAACAGTGTGCGAAAAACGGAATTTGAAGGTAAATACGGGGAAGAGCAAGGTTATGGTCTTCGAAAGGGGTGAAGTCACAGAGTGTGAGGTGAAGCTGAACGGTCAGGCTATGGAGATCGTCAACTCTTTTAAGTATCTGGGCAGTGTGTTGAGTAAAGATGGGACTATGGATGAAGAGGTGCGGGAGAGGGTACAACAGGGGAAGAGGGTTGTAGGAACGCTAAAAGCAGTAACAAGAAATAGGGTGGTCAGTATGGAAGTGAAGAAGTCCTTGCATGACAGTGTGGTAATCCCGACACTGACTTACGGAAGCGAAGCATGGACGTTGGTTGAGAGACTCAGACCAAGAGTGAGAGCAGTGGAAATGAATTACTTAAGGAGTGCGTGCGGAGTTACATGGAGGGATAGACAGACTAATGAGGAAGTAAGAAGGAGGTGTGGTGTGGAGGTAGATGTGCTGGAAAGTGTGAAAAGGAACAACTTGAGATGGTTCGGCCATATGGAACGTATGGAAAGCGAGAGAATGACTAAGAGGGTGTACGAGAGCGAGGTGGAGGGACAGAGGGGGAGAGGTAGACCGAATATGAGGTGGAAGGATGGAGTGAGGAACTACATGAACGAAGGCGGTGCTGGTTGGGGGGAGGGGCGTCGACTGACTGGGGACAGAGGTGCATGGGGGCGGTTCGTTCATGGCCACCCCTTCGGGGATCACGGCGTCAGGCAATAGATAGATAGATAGATGTTCTGGGACTTTTGTTGCCACAATTTCACAAGGGATATTTGTCTATTTTTGATCTAAAGTAACGACACTATCAATTATAGGTTTATTTCCTAGATAATGGGCAAGTGTTACAGTAACCTATTAGTCTTGTGATCTATTACAATTGGCGATCTGGACAGGATTACTATTACAATTGGCACCGGGACATGATCTATTACAGTCCCATACAGGGCTATGGGCATTAAAGTCACCCAACAGTAAGATGGGAGAGGGTAGTGTAGAGACAAACTGAGAAAGCAAGGAAAGGTCATAATTGTAAGCAGGTTGGTTATAGATATTGCAAATGGTAACAGAGTCACCATCGGGGATATGAAGAGTAAGGATAGTGCTGTAGGAAACTAGTACGAATGGGAAATAAGTCAAAAGTTACTCGATGATGGACATAAATTGCTGTGCCATATTCTCCATCAGGGGATAGAGAACGGCACGCAAGGTGGTAGTTGGTGACGGATTTATCATAATTGCCAATGTGTTGTAAACAAATACACATTGGATTATAGACATGGAGTAAATGCTGGATCTCACCTAGATGAACTCTAGATGAGAGACCATTACAATTCCATTGTAGTATATAAGGATTGAACAGGTTAAGTGAGCGACGTCAGGTTACGTAAATTAACAGCACTGTTCGGCTGTCGGAGATGAAGAGGAACGGGTCTGGGGGAAGGGTCATGAGAAGGCAGGGAGTTTCGACGTGGACGGTGGGGGGACACGTCACAGGATAGGTCATAGAGGATAGTAGCTACCTTGGAGTGTGAAAGATCTGAACATGACTTTAAGTGAAAAGCGCATAAGCACGAGGGGCTATGAGAGGCGGTGTTATCAGGGGTTGGTAAATATCGGTCACGGAGAAAGGAGCGTATCAACGGAGCAACAGTGGATTTAGTGCGGGTAGGCGTCCAGCGATACTCACGCACAAAGCAGTCATGACAGCCGCAGTTGGGTGCATGGGAGCCCGAGGCGGTAGCATTGATAGGTGCGTGAGGTCGAGGACGAGTAGACGGATGGGACGCAAGCGTAGAGGGAGTGTGGAGTGAGGGAGGCTGGGACGGAGAACCCATATCAGAGCGGAAGATGCGGGAGCGAGGAGGGACACGTTGAGGTTTGGGAGGCAAAATCAGAAGCCGGGCTGTGAGGCTCTTACGTTTTACAGAGGGCGGGTGCCCAACCCCGAAAGGGGTTGAAATAGGGGAGCTATTCCCCCGCCAAAGGCGGCTTTCTAGGGCCTTTCCTAGCTGATGCCGAGAGGACTGGGTTCTAGTCATGTGGTGATGGGCTGGTCTATCCGAGTGAGAACTGAGCGATCTCTGCCATACCCATAGCTTACTCTGACTGTTCCTTTTACTTATATATTTTCTAGATCTCAAGTGACGGCGTCTCTTCCGTGGATTGACCTCCCAATTATTCACCAAGATTGGAAGCCAAAGCGTCACATTTTTCCTTTGCCCCTCAACTTTCTCTTCATAATTGCTGAGGGGCACAGGGCCCTAAGTGGGGCTTTGATTTCCCGGGCGTTTCCGCACCCTCCTCAGCTCCCCGCCATGGAGTGGCTTCGGTCACCCAGGCTATATTTTGGTCGGCAGGGAGGGTTCTGTGGGGGCGCTAGGTTATGGCCTTGGCCTTGCTCGGGGCCTTGGGGCTGTTCGGCCAGGCAGCTTGGGGAACAACAACAACAACAACAGAGGAATGTTGGCGATCTGAGAAGGGAGAATGTAGAGCATCAGAACGACGTTTACTGGTGGAGGGGGCAGAATCCATGACATTGTCAGCATCGGTAAAGGGAGCCGGGGGAAGAGACAAGGATTGAAGATCAGTTACGGGTGAGGGGGACACGGATGCCTGTGGGGTGGAGGCCCCATGAACAGGGGGAGGGGTATTCAGTGCATGAAATTTGTTGGAGAGGGGAACAGCGGCTGGAATAGGAAGGGGTGAATCCAACACAGCCTCACTGTCCTCACATCGCCGACTACCGGGAGAAACGTCAGTCGTAGGTGCACGAAGTCTAGCACTGTAAGTCATATCTCTAGAGGGATCTTTAACATCTCTTACTCTCAGTTCTTGCTTAGCTTCCCTGACAGACATGCCTGACCGACTAATAAGAAGCTTTAATTCAGCATTGTACATGTAGAACACACATTGCTTTGAGCGAGCATGGTATTCAAGGCCACAGTTGACGCACTTTGGAGGGCCACAATTCCAACGGGTAGCATGTTTAACGGAGCTACAGAAGGCACACACCCGAACCTTCTTACACCTACCAGCTGAGTGACCAAAGGTGGAACAGTTTGTGCATTGTAACGGTTTGGTGACATAAGGTCGTACTTCACGCCTTTGTTCTTCGATCCTGACGTCTCGTGGGAGGGAACGTCCACTAAACCTAATGCGATCTATGCAGAGAGGATATGAAGGAGTTGATTTGTTTGGGATACTATGCAGTTCAACGTTGTGCACACTGGGATAACGCAAGCGCAACGACGACAGGAGGGTCGACTTATCAGGAAGTCCGTCATGGTCATAAGTAGAGGGTAGAACAACAGTACCGAGGATGTAGTTGAGGTCGTTATGTTTCGTGACAGTAACAGGGATATCGTCCAGGGTAGTAAGTGATAGGTATGTCTCAGATTGGGCACGAGTAGTGGTTTCCACAATCCAATCATTATTACCAGTCTCACGGAATGATAAGTCCGAAGTTGCGTGCACTGAGAGGAGGAAGGTTCTCTAACTTAGCCCCCGAGATGTAGGAAGCCGATCGTATGACGAGGAAACGTGGCCAGTCATCATCGCCAAAAAGTGAATCGAAGTGCCGGAGGGTGGCATTGGGGACAAACTGACGCCGAGGTTTCCGCCGATGTTGGGGGCCGGAATGAGGCATGTGGGGCTCCAGAGTTGCAATGAGTGAGGCGGAGGTGGTGGCTGAACTAACAGTCGGCTGAAATGGTGGAGACACAATGTCGATGGGAGGTGAAGGGTCACCAACACTGGTGTCACTATGCAGGTGGTCAGTGGAAACTGTAAGTCGGTTAACGGGTAGTGCTGAGGAGCAGGGCGTGTCAAGAGAACTCAGCACGCCAAGGTCCATGGTTTGAACAGGAGACTCAATACAAGGAGGGTCTTCCTTATCTTGGGGAGAGGGGAGGGACATTCAAATCATGAGCGGCAGGTGCAGTTGGGCTCTGTGGAGAGTCGATGTGAACAGGGGCCATTGTAGGGTCCACAGATGGAGGACGGGAATCCTTAGTCGTAGAAGCAGGTAATTTAGTATCAGAGCGTGAGAGAGCATCAGACTCGAAACAACTCGGAGGGGAGGTGTCCAAGGTGGTAGACTCAGAGGGCAGAGGAAGGCCAGATGGAGAGTCCAGGGGAATGCAAAGGTCAAGTACCGGGGGAGCCAAAGCTGGATCCAGGGGAGGAGGTTTGCATGGCTGATCCATGATGACCCTAGTTGTTTTTACTGTTCTATTTTCATTTTATCGGAAAACAAAAAAGAAAGAAAAACAGAACCGAGGGGAAAAAAAGAAAGAAAAAGAAAAATAGGAAACAAAACAATAAATAAAGAATATACCAGAAGGGCCAACAGAGAGCCCTCCGTCGTGAGTCAGGGAGCCCCAGCCTCTACACCAGTGGAGCAAACAGGGGCAGGTCTCCAGGGGGCTCATCCTCATACCCTACCCCCCTAGACTAGGGGGGATAGCACCAAAACGCACAGAGAGGCCAAGCTTAGGCAAAACCGCTATACTGGGACCGAGGGCAAAGTTAATTGCAATCATCCCCAATCTGTGAGTATTGGAGGGCAGCCGGACAGAAGCCAGGAAACCCACCAGGAAGGGAAAATGGACCTCTAGAACCGAGACCAGTCCCCACTGATGGGCGACCCCAGGAGCGTCAACGCGGGCAACCGCGTCGCCGCTCCCGGGACCAGCCCCCTCGGGCGGTGAGCTAGACCGCCACGGCTCCTGTAAACGGAGAGGAGCCAGCACTCCAGACTCAGCGAGGGAAGGCTCTCGAGCCTAGACGGCACAATTTAGTTAAAATAGGGAGGAAATCCTCCACAAAATTAAAACCACAAATGAGAACACGAACAATGCCATCACCGGGAGGTTTCGCTTACCCCAGTGACGACGGGCTGGGAGGGGGGGGCACTTTGTCCACGACACCGATTGAATCCCTGCCCTTAAGAGAGTGACACCAACGACCCCGTTACCACGGCAAGGTGGCTCCCCATTGGCGGGGGGGGGGGGGAAATCAAGTTATACACATTACAAATGGTAAAAGGATCTTCATCTGGTAGGCATACCTGGACAACTGAAGACTGGAGATATTCGTCAGGGGGTGGGGGAATTAAACATCAATAAGTTATGGACATATAAGGCAGAGCCCAGCTCATGCCTGGGTGAAGGTGAGCGACTAGCCAGAGTATAATTAAGTATAGAGGGCTGACACTGCCCAACATGTTGGATACATAGATATAGTGGTACAAATTCTATCAGTAGACGTTGAACCTCCCCTAGGATGAACCTGGATAGGCCGTTAACTTTCCACTGGAGAATGTAAGGAAGAAATTTCATGTCAGTGATTTAAGGTTGTGTAAATTAACGGTCGAGGTGCTCCCCAACGCAGCTTTTAGCCTTTGATAGAAGGATGAGGCCTAACAAAGAGTGACTTGTTGGTAATGCACGATCTGGCCAAGTTAGTAACCTGATCGACCGACCTACACCTTATTTGACAAGTAGGACTTGGCAAGACCATGCTGTAGATGGTATGAACAGAAGCAGTTGATAGGATCATGATGGAAAGATGTATCGTCCGGGTCCAGTTAATGTTATAAAAAGTCACGGACGAGACAAGCTAAACTATTGAACGTAATGGTAGGGAGCGATTGACGAGTGACAAAGCACTGATGACAACCACATTTGGAATGATGAGGGGGAGGGGATACAGTAGGGGGTGTGGAAGTGACATCTGAAAATGTACGGTTATTATCGGAAGGATGTGGCAAGGGGACAGCAGATGGATCGGAGGGAGAGGTATGAGCAGGAGGGACATTATGGGCGACTATTGATAGCGGTGTGGGGCTGTGGTCGACTAGAAGATGAGGGAGGAGTGGAAGGGGCTGGGAAAGAGTGGCATTTTGCCAACTTCCTGATCTGACCTCCATTGGGAGAAGGCGATCCTGAGTCATCAGGTTGGCGGCGGCTCCGTTTGACAAGTGTATATTCCACGTACGGTCCGGATGGTGTTCCCCGTTGTACAGTACTAAAAAAATGTGCTTCCGTGCTGACTCCCTGCCTAGGCAAACTCTTTCGTCTGTCGCTACTCGCTCCTCTAACGTCTTCCCTTCTTGCTGGAAGTTTGCTCTCATTCAACTTGTCCCAAAGAAGGGTGACCGCTCTCAACCCACCAACTATCGCCCAATTGCTCTCATCTCTTGTATCTTTAAAGTTTTTAAAACTATTCTTACTCCCAAATTTCTTAAGTATTTCTCTTCTCATAATCTACTCTCGGATCGCCAGTAAGGATTCCTTAAGGGTCGTTCTACTGGAGATCTTCTTTCATATCTTACTAACTCTTGGTCATCTTCCTTTTGAGCCTTTTTTTAGACCTTTTCTATTGCACCAGACATATCGAAGGCCTTCGATAGAGTCTGTCACAAATCTCTAATTTCTAAACTACCCTCCATCTGTGTCTCTAATTTCCTTTCCGGCTGTTCCATAGCTGTGGTAGTGGATGGCCATCGTTCACTACCTCATCCTATCAACTGCGGTGTTCCTCGAGGTTCTGTCTTATCTCCAATTCTCTTTCTAATTTTCATAAAGGATCTTCTCAACTGTACCTCCAGTCCTATCCATTCATATGCAGACGACTCTACCTTACACTATTCAATTAGTTTTCCAGCACACCCCAGCAAGCAATTCCTCAAAAACAAACATGATGAAGCCATACAACACTTATCTTCTGATCTAAATACCATTTCCAATTAGGGCAGTGAAAACCTTGATATCTTTAAGACTTCCAAAACCCAATTTTTCCATCTATCTACCCATCGTGAACTCCCAGAGGACTATCCCTTATACTTCAACAATACAAAAATCAACCCTTCATCTTCTTTCCGTATTCTCTGTGTTTCTTTCTCTTCTGCTCTTTCTTGGAAGGACCATATTACCAGTCTTGCTAAGGCAGCCTCCCAGAAGCTGGGAATGCTCAACCGCCTCAAGGGGTTCTTTACCCCTACACAGCTTCTTGCTTTGTACAGGGGCACAGTGCGTCCTTGTATTGAGTATTGTTCACATATGTGGGGAGGATCCTCTCACACAGCACTTCTAGACAAATTAGAAAGGAAAGTCTTTTGTATCATTAACTACAGTTCACTCACCGACTCTCTGCAATCTCTTTCTCTTCACCGCAATGTTGCATCTCCCTGTGTATACCACCTCCTCTACGTAGGGTACATAGTACCTGTCTTGCAACACAATCCCACCCCTACTCTGTGCAACTCTCCAACTCACGAGTGAAACGATACTCCCAATCTTTCTTCTATTCAACAGCTGAGCTCTGGAACTCTCTCCCTGAATCCATCTTTCCCTCATCCTACGACTTCAATTGCTTCAAACTCCGTGTGTCCAGGCATTTTGGCTCGACGGTTCCTTGATTTTGACCCTGTCACTCTTTCAACTCAGGGAGAGGTACTCATCACAGGCAGTTTTGCCTTTTGTCTCGCTTATAAAAAAAAAAAAAAAAAAAAAAAAATCCCCATGGATGGAAAGGGGCAATTCAGGATAGAAGTGCATACACATTGGAAACTGGGACAGCCGAGTCATGGGTGGAGAAGGAAGAAGGAATTCGGGCACGTGGAGAACTAGAACTAGCGGTAGAAAGAGGAGACGGAGCGGACACAGCAGGGGAAGTGACGGGATAAATTTGGTATTTGAGATGTTGCAGGGATGATAAGAGGTTGGGAGGGAAGAGAATAAGCAGGGAGGGGAGAAGAAGTAGAAACAACGGGCAGGCGGGAATGGGAGGGGGGAGGTGGAGAGGTCGCATCTAGGTACCAACTTTCGCAGCATAAGATGTAGTAGGAGTGAGGCAACGGTCTCTAATTCGTCGCACAGCTTCACGCCGAGATGTACCCTGATGGACAAGGGCATAAACCTCCGACTCTATTTGAACATCTGGCAGCCTCTGTACAAAGCACTGTGGGGTTGCATACAATTCGGACGCTGACGAGGACCATCCACGGGACAATCTTCATGAGCATGGTCAGGGCTAGCACACAAAGGACAGACACGAGGATGTTGGCACCGATCTTGACCATGTCCAAATGTCCAGCAATTACGGCATGTGTCGGTGGACGGATTCTGATGGGGAGACGCTCGTCAGTAAGAACCACGTGTGTAGGTGGGTCTAATGTATCAAAGACAACTCTTGCAATCCGTGATGGTCGGCGAGTTTGGGTGGCAGACAACTCATAGCACGACACGGATAAAAAAGGAAAATCTAGCAAGAGAAGGAGTCTTGACACGATTGGAGCAATATGGGAAGGGAACCCCACCAAGGTCTACCGCACTGGGTTTGGAGATGGTACCAACACTCTAGTTTAGGCGAGTATTGCTAGTTCCTAGCATGTGAAACATGCTAAGAACATTAATTTTCTTTTTTATATATCCCTTAAAAAAACATACAGGTGTGTGATGTTTCGGACAGCTAATAATGAATGAGGGGGAATGGTTCGTCCACTAGTCGAAGCATCCCTTCATAAATTTAATCTAATATGTGGAAGATCAAAAATGTATTCTGCAGCAGTGAAATAGATTTGAAATGGTAAATAATTACATAATAGTTATCCCAGATCTATTTAAATAGGTGCTTAATTAACATGAAATGTACCGTATGGTCGAACAATCCTTACCTTGTGCCCGAATTATCCTACCTAGTCGGGATGGTTTAGGCTTGTTGTAGGGGGTATTTCATAATACAGTATTCCCATTCAATAACTAACCAAGATTAAGCTTTAAACATACAAAACAAAAGAGCCAAGATTGGGGGCTTCACTGTGGCACCAATATATGTAAAGTGCTTCCAAAAATTATTTCTTAACAATTATTTTCATAATAAGTGGCCGAACCATTACCGCTCTCCCCTACAGATCAAACCATAACTTTAATTAAATTAAAGTCTTGCAATATATTTAGAGAATCATCCTTCGGCCACCCCCAGCCATAATAATAATAATAAATAAAAAGGGGTATGTGCCTGAGCGTATAGATAGTCAATTACCAATATCATAAACATTCTTTCACATTATCTACTTTTCTATATTGAAGAGGAATACAATAAAAGAAATTGTAATACAAAAATTTCTATTTGGAACTACAGAAATCACAAATCACAATAGATTGCTTAAGCTGTCATAATCACAGCAGTTAACTAAACAATACAAAAGCATTCTCCTTTACAAAAAATATCACAAAATGGCTTCAAACCAAGTGCCTGCTGTCTCTGAGAGAAGATACAAAGTGGTAAAAGTATAGTTGCACGATACTCATATGCCAATTTTGTTAATTATTCTAGCTACTTGCAGACAATTATATTCAGCCTAAATAGGATCTCTAGGTATCAAAGGGTTACAGAAAAGCTCAATTTACCATGACTGATTTGTCCTTTCCTAGTAAAATAATTTATTCAGCTTGACCATCACACAGTGGCTCCCGTAATATTACGCCATGGGCCATTCTAAGGAGTGCGGTGGGCCTGGTATTATTAATGGCTGTATATCCCGCGCTAAAGAATGCTTCCAGGGTGATGTGGTAGTACCGAGACTTCAAAATTTCCAGTTGCCACAAGGCTAGCCCAGCCAAAAGAGCTGATAGCTCAGTACAGGTAGTCGACTAGCCTTGCATGCTGGTGCACTTGTTAAACTTGACCCTGCACTCCTGAGAACAATAATTTCCTCGCAACATTGATCAAACCAAACATGCTAGGAACGAGGTGTCTACGTACAGGCCAGAACACAAGCTTTCTACCACATACAGTACAGTAGTTTTTTTCGTAACCCTTTGTTTTACAGTTAGAGCAAGGTACAAACCCCAAAAACGTGAAAATAGCCCAATTACGGGGTACGGACGATCCAAAACAACTCTGCCTTATGGGGTTAAGAAGACCCTCTAGGTTTTCAAAGGATTGCAGAATAGCTCAATTAACTCTCCGACATGTCCTCCTTAAATTGAATAAAATCATCCAAAATTATATATATATATATATATATATATACAGTTCAAACCACTTGACCACCAAGAGAGAGAAAAATATATATACAGTACAGTACTGTATTATAAAATTGATGTAGTACTGTACATGTACATGATGATCAAATAATTTCATGTAGTGTACAGCAGTATAGTCTAATACTTCTGCTGATGGTAAACTGGTATTTCACTATCTTGATCAATTAGCTATTGCGATAAATTTAGAGCCAAAATGTTGTTAATCATGAAGATTTACCAATAATATAATGCAGGGACATAAATGTTCATATTTCTCATTAATTATCGATAAAACTGTTGCTAAGGGATTTAATTTGTTCTCGGCCAAAATATAACTAAATACAGTACCTGAAGAATGTTCTTTACGTAACCCTTTCGGTATACAAGGTCGCATCTCTTCCTTATATTCTGGCTAACATTAGAATATATTATTCAGCTTTGGAGGAATATGTGAGAAACAAAGGGGTTAACCAAGATACCTTTTGTTCTCATGATTCCTAGAGATCCTTCCTAAACCAAATAAAATACTGCAGTCTAATGATACCTAGAAACAATGAGAAAGGTATCATAGTACAGTACTGAAATACAGTAGTTCAAAATTATCTCAACAATGTAGTGATGCATTCAGTACTACCTGTCAATGGCATATTTTAGGTGTATAATTCATAATCCTCTATCATATGTAGACATTATCCAATTATATTCATATAGTTAACATTTTTCCCTCTATTTTTTACAGAACCTCCATTTAATACCCTAAATGATTTGCTTCCATCACTCTATAATTTACTAAACAATAAAGTGAAGCTGAATGAATCCAATACATATGTTGTTATTATCCATGTAAGTCCCCTGCAGAAATGGCCTAGCTGCTACAGGATGCGTCTTCCCATCATAGTTCAAGTTAGATTGGCAAGGTGGTGTGAACAGTGAAATATGCATTAACCCCTTCTTTACCGGTGATGTACTTTTCATTCAATTCTGGCAACTATTAGACGATTTTGTACAGCTTATGAAGGACGTCTACTCATTGAAAGGCTTCAGACTATCTCAATTAATCCTTTTAGCTACCATAAATCCTTTCTAAGCTTCATAAAATCGTCTAAATGTAGCTATAATAAAATACAAAAGACGTCGCCGGTACAGAAGGGGTTAAGAAGTTTATGTTAGGATGAAGTGGCAGTGTTGGTGAGTGATATTAGCGAAGACCCGACTTGGTGAGAGAGCACAGCTCAAGTATAACATACAAATTTAAATAGTGACCATTGCAAGAATTGACAACTACAAACAGTATCCAGTATTTGTGTGAACTGTTCAAACATCAACAGGTTGGCTAATCACACTGTACACATGCTAAGTGAGGCTAATAGTATTAGTAAGTGATGAAATATTTTAACCAGATCACACTCAGTGCTAGTGAGATGATCACTTAACAATGACACTTTATAATATTACCCGCAACAAAGAGAAAATAATTGTATTAGTACAGCACATTCTCGAATCAAGCAGTAGAGTTGTTCATAATTATTTATATTAATCCAAGTACAGTACTTGAGTTAGTAAGTGCTCTATACTCTACCTAGGTATCAATAAAGAAAATAATTATACAAATGAACTAAAAAAAGTTAACATTATACGAGGAGGAGCACTTTATTGATAACTTTTTGCATATACAGGTAGCTTCATCAGGCCATTCATTTCACCTGATGAAGATATATGTAGAACGTAAACAAAAAGTGCTCCTCCTCATATGGTGTTTTTCATTGAAAAAAAAAAAAAAAAAAAAATCTCTAAAGACAAGTAACTAATTAATGATTTTTTTTTTTTTTACTAAACTATGAAAGCCACTTTGCATGTATTTGAAGGATTTCAGCAGATAAAAAAGAAGAATAAATAGGCTAATTAAATAAATAAATGTCCCCCATAAACATACATGTTATATAAGAAAAGTTACCACATGTGCAAACAATACTAAACCAGGAGTTCAATTATTCATTCAGCAAGTTCCACCGCAACTCAAGGCAAGTTTTTTTTCTAACAGATTTAGTTCATTAATACAAATTATTATTTTTCAAACTAGATTTTTTTTAGTTTGGGGAATTAATTTAGACAGTCAGATTGCCTGGATTATTACAAAGATTTATGTATGTATGTATGTACAGTATATATGTTATAAATAATATACTGAAATTGCCAATAAATGGAACACCCAAATTTGCTTAGTAGGAACAAGTCCAAAATTACCTGACTGTGAAAAAATGGTCCTTAGGCAAGTTCTACAAGTTGGGGTAATGTTTGTAAATAAATTTACTTTATGCTAGACCTTTTTTTAAATAAAATGCTCTTATCCATCTATAATAAAGGAAAGAATATAGTGCAGTAACCCTTGAATGTCAATGCAAATTTTGGATATGAGACGGCTCTCTTTCAGGAATGTATCGCATTTCTTGCAATCAAGATAGTACTGTATATACACACTAAGTATGAAATTAGATTATGTATAATTATGGTAGATGTCATAAATGAACTAAATCCCCAATACATAGAACCGTACTGTACATGAGTTATTTGTTATACCCAAATATATGATAATTATCAATAGAACATTATTTGAGCTATCCCACAACTTCTCTGGGATATAGAATTACAGTATACTAAAATATAGGAATCTGAATAATTATAACACCAGATAGATAATAATATAATAATACTAAGCTTGCACAGTACCCCAGACCTACAAGCTAAGTTAACTCTTCAAGATGACAACAATTTCTTTACTTTCATAATGCCACTGCCAGATGATTTTACACAGCTTAAGAAGGACCTGAATAAATCAAAGGGTTGAAGATTATCCCACCGAATCCTTTAACCGATTCTGCCTAAGTTAAATAAAATAGTCTGGAGGCAGCTAGAATAATAATAAAAATTAGTCATCTGATTGCATCATATTCAAATTATTCTGGCTAAATTTACAATAGTTTACTCAGTTTACAAAGGATCTCTAGGAATCAAAGGGCTAAAAACAATTTCATTTAACCCTCTGACTTCCATATGTCCATCATAAACTGAATAAGGTTGTCTAATGATAGCCAGAATAAGAGGAAGAGAGGCATCATCATATTGAAAAGGTAAAAATTACATGGTCAACACAAAACATGTTGATAGTCAAATTCCTTTAATACACACAATATAGAATAATAGTGGCACAAAATAAATTCCTGTACTCTAAAGCTAAATGTGTAAGTGGCAGCTGTACTCTGTTCATCTTAACTGGGAGAGAAATGACCATGCCCTTAACTACAGTAGATAACTGGAAAACTGGGGTAATTATCAGTTCTTTGTCAATATTAATACAATCCCAGCCATAAAATTTTAATGTAATCTTCACATAGTGAATTTCCAAGGCAAGAGAGTACCCTGAACTTGACCAGGCGAGGAACACTTTAACAAAGTATCAGCTCAAAATCCATACACCATTTCTTTTCTTCTTCAATACTGTATAGTCAATCCTCTGGTTACGCAATCCTCCAATTACACGAGGGGGGGGGGGGGGGGCGGGGGGTCAAGAACCTAACAGATTCCATGTATACAAGGTGGTCCCATTTACACGAATCAGGGATGGAAAGTTAAGGAAAGCCTTAAAAACCTCCACTTAGCCCCCCCCCCCCCCCGAAGGAAAATATATTATGAAACTAGCCTGGCCCTGCCTCAGAACCCCCTTCAAGCCAATTAAGCCTTCTTACTTTTCATTTGAGGTGAATATGACATCCTGTAAATAATTTTTTTTTTGTTTTTTTTTAAACTGTTAGGATGTTAATAACCATTTTAATTTCTCATCGGAAACATAGATAGATGGTGTAGAGAAGAGGGTCTGGTCACCCATATGTAATTAATCTAACAAGGTACATTATTCCAATTACATTATGTGCATCCCAATTACACGAGGCCTTGTGTCGCCCATATTCTTGCGTAAGTGAAGGACTGACTGTACTTTGAAAGGCTTAGATTTCATTAATCGATTTTAGGAGTATGGTTGGTTGTTGGAAGGAACATAATAATACATACATGCATGATGGACATAATGCATGTGTCAGCCTTGGTCACCCAAAGGTGCCACTCTTGGTAGTGGAAACAGTGGGGAATCCCCAACTGCAATACATTATTTAAGTGGGAGCCCACAACTCCAGCACAACCTTGTCAGTTCTAGGATCCATGTGGGATGTTGGAAGCAGTACAGCTCCCAACTATAGGGTTGTACATCCTTACTGTCACCCCAGGCTATATATCAACAACCTTGATATGATGCTGGTAAGTGTAACTGGTAAATTGATCTGATTCATTTTCTGACAAAGATGCTAGGGTATCAAATTTTTGGTCCAGTGAAGCTGTACAGCGTATAACAATATGTCCACAGTAGTAAAGGAGAAACTATACAAAATATACAGGAAAACTCTGGCATTAGTTAAGACAGCAGCAGGATATATAGTACACTTGGTCAGAGGAGAAACTTTGAAGCATATATACTGTAGGTGCTCTTGCTTACAGAGGGGGCACTTCAACCCTTGGATATAATGGCACCAGTTTCAGTTTATTCTGGCTAACAGTAGATTAGAATACTCAACTAAGGATGGATCACTAGGAAGCAAGATCCGAATGATCTCCATGTACCCTTTGGCTTCTACAGGCCTTTCCTAAACTGCATAAAATTGTCAAATGATAGCCAAAATGTATATTCAAACTGGCATCACGTTACCGAGAGAAATAAATACATTCTGAAGTCAAGGCAGTTTTTATTTCTCACGAGCTTGGTCATCGAGGAAGATTTCTGAAATTATAGGAGTAGCGGTATATAATTAAGAAGCATATATTAACTTTTTTTTTTAACCGGAATAAAGTGTAAGGTGTCAAAGGAATATCTAGACTGAGATTGAAGATGTGAAACTGATTAGTAGTATCCAAGTGTGAGAAAATGGATTAAAGGAACATCTTGCCATTGTTGTCAGAATTCCATTACAAATATATGAATTCTCAACATATATGAATTCTCAACAGGTCAAAATTACTCATTCCAAAACAGAAGCTCAAAACATTTATGCTCACGATCCATTTAAAAAAAAAATCACATTATATTCAGTATACATCTAATTACACCTAAATGGAAGAATCTTACCGACAGAATCAATTGATGTACTGGGTACCATAAATTCACATTTCTTACGAGTTACTAAGTCTGAAAGACTTGTGAGGTGATGTATGTAAAATGTTAAGAGACTGGTAGGCTTAACGATTTCCTATTATTTTTGGGATAGCATTAGTAAAACGAAAATACCAGTAACCTGCCATATACTATATCTAATAGATGTTCTCAATGAATGAATCATTGGTTGGAAATAATTAACAAACTAATTCCATAACTGATTACTGTACTTTAGGTTTTTATTTCAAGATTAAGGATACTCCACTGTCCTCTTTCGTTCCATATCGTATTCTAAGACTGGGATGATTGTGAACTTAAAGTGGCAGATAGGCTACCTTCAGTGTTATATGCCTCGAAGTTTCTAGGTCACAGTTTGTTCAGCATTACAATAAACACTACAACAATCCTGAAAACTAAATACAAATCAAAACCTAGACGAAAGAACCTTAACGTCATTGAGTTACCATGACACATCTTAGACATGTTACAGTGCTCCTTAATATAAGGATTTTCCCCATTTATATTTACTGTAATTGAAACGAGGTGAACCCTACGAACTTATGCATTATTAGAACATAATACATAATACAGTACAGTACTCCCATTGAGTTTTGATACACCACATATGCTAACTTGTTCCATTTTTATATCAGTGAAACTCTACTTCATATGTGGCTTCAACCTCCACTATCATCTACACCTTGGGGTCACCGGACAACCCAGCCAGTAAACCATTTGAACCAGTAGCTCTCAACCAATGTCATCGCAACCAACACTATTAGATTAGGTTAGGTTAGGAATTGCCAGTTCATTATTTTAGTTTAGGTTAGTAATTTAAGTTGGCACTGGTTTAATTGGCCCCGGTTAATTTGGTAACGTTTAAGATTTAGTGGTAATAATGGTCTACATGTTGAGCTGTCCGAATACCGCACTTCGGTAGTATAGCAAAACACTTTTATTCAGGGTATGCAAGGTGTACGCTACATTTTCTGTTACAGGGTGAGTCTCAGGTATCTATGTTTAAAAGTATGGTAATCTCAAAACACTACACTTATGTCCTAATACACAGACAAGGCTCAGTGTACAGTATCGGTCAATAATTCTTACAACATTTTTGGAGTGCATCGGGTCTTGCCACCTTCAAAACTAGAAATTCTGAATTTTGTTTATTCGAAGCTGTAACATACAGTACTCAAAGGATATTCCATAGAACTATGCCCTACACCTGATTAACTAGTTTACCATTTAGCTTAATATTTACAAAGTTAGTGAGTTGGGTGGTTTATCATCGCATGTGAACATCAAAATATTGCATTATGTAAGTGACTAAGTGTATATTGTAACCAGACCACTGAATTATATAAAACATATAAACAAAAAATCAAAGTTGAAAAATATTATGGTGTACTAACACTGCATGATACCATATTAACGTGTTCTACTGTGGTCTTCTCAATCAATATACTGTACAGTATCTTGAAACTAAGAAGGACTACTGACCGAGACTGTACTTCTGGGCTTCCAATCCATCCCTCGTCAGGAAACCATAATAAATTTTGTTTCCATCACTGGTTAAGTACACTTCACTGAGGGAGCTTGCTAAGGCCTCATCCGCAAAACATTGGCCAGCTTATAAGCATGTTGGGTCTCGGGCATGTGAAGCTAGTTCTCTAACGAGCCACTAGATTACCAGGTTACTGTACAGTGGGAATGCATTTAATGCCTATCACAAAAAATCTATTGTGATGAATCTCCATAAATATCATATCTAGTATAGCACTCAAATCAAACGCAAAATAACCAATACAGTAAAGTGCTGTGAATATGGTTTGACCCCACAGTCCCGGGTCACGTCACCAGGCGTGCACATTTTTTCCTCACCAAAAGGCATCTGGTGGGAGAAAGACTTGCTCACACAGATTTAGTGTGGCTCAGGTCATGGTTGAAAGAGCAAATCTGTGTCACTCTCACATGCCTCTCACCCTCACCAAGTCTTCCATATACTGTATCTCCTTTCGCATTTTCGAACCTCCCAAAGGTCCTAAAATACCGATAATCTATGGATTACCAAGGGTTGAAGAAGATAACCACAAAAAGAGTTTATGGCGTCTATTTGCAGATCGAATAAGGCCCTTGGAGGCTATTTAATTTTGTCATTTAACACTTTCATTTAGAGAGAAAAAGAGGGATAATGCTGAAACTTAATTTTGTCATTTAACACTTTCATTTAGAGAGAAAAAAACGGGATAATGCTGATAATATGACCAGAGTTAGGGGGTTAAAATACCTTAAGCTTTCAAAAACATAAAAAATTTGGTATAATTAATTAGCTCATGAAAGGGCTAGTCAAACGCTCGAGAATCCCATCTAGCAGAAAAAATATAACAAAATTGCACGTGATCCGTCGCATGCATACAAATTGAGGATTAATGTTATACAGCTATAGGTTCCCTATATAAATACCAAGGATAACCTTAGAAAGTACAGCCTAGGACACAAATTAAAGCTATTTCTGACTCCTCAAAATGCTAAAATATATCCCCATAATGTATATACTAGGAAAAGAATTAATAAGATTCGATTCAGTTCGGGATAGCTTCGAATAATTATAGCTATGATTTATGTCCTAAAGTGAACCTGGTACATATACCGTGAAGGGGTGAACAGATTTAATACTCTCACAGAATTATGTATAGCTTCAAGGTAAAATGATGAGTTTACCCTTCTATAATAAAGTTAAAAAGAGGGTAAAAGCATTAATCTACATCAATACTATGCAATAAATGGCTATGATAGGGGACATACAGCTAGCCCTCCTCAGCGTTTGTACCAGGTTTATATATTGGCAACTGTACCATTTTCATGTCCGTGGAATGACACCTAAAATATAGATACTGTTAACACAAGAAATAATTGTTCTCAAACTCTCATAGCACTTCTATTACTGGACGTTTGAGAAGCTATGAAAAATAATAACAATAATTGCATCTCCATACCGGATATATCTTATATCTCAGGAACTAAACTACTTTTCTCTTGTTTTAAAATTGCTTGTTGAAGCGTCTTCCATTTATTTTTAATGAATCTTAAATCCTGAGTGCATTAAAAATAAAATGTACTGTATCTACAATACAGTACAGTACAATGAAATTATTGATACCAAGTAATTTTCAAGGGTTTTCAGTCTATTCTTAGTTAACATATTACTCTCCAGTAAACACTTTTGTCTAAGAATCTGGACTTTCAGTATGATGGTATGATTTCACTTGGATTTTAGTTTATAAATTCAGAAGTGACTACAAACTGACCGACTGATATAAGCCAATAATTAACTCAAATTCTGACAATTGTCTAATGGCAAGAAAAATAAAATAAAATGGCTCCATCATCTTGAAAGAGTAAAGTTTCTGCTTATTATAATTCAATAATATTCTGACAATATATTCATCATCAATATCTATCTATATGCTCAGGCCCAATCCCCACTTTAAAATAAAAAAAAAATATTCATCATGGTGAGTTTAAAAATCCTGACTAACTTCATTACTCAAAAAGGATTTGAGAAATCGAGCTGATATATCTACCATTTAGGAAGATTCAATCAGATAATAGATGTGGCAATTTACAGCCTGTAAGTTCCAGCCCTCCCTGAGTTACAAGAGGCTAGGGGTCATCATTTCTAGACTGAAGAGATGATAGTTTCACTGCATAATAAAAGGTGACTACATGAATTAAAATGTAAAACTTGCAAACTAAACAAACCAAAATTGGGACAAGGACAATATAAAGTCAAATTAAATTATCAAAATCGCTATGTGGAAACAACGCTTACTAAAATGAAAATTATTAAATAAAAGAACACAATCCACCACATAGGGTGTACATTACTACATGAGCAAGTTAATCTGTTTCCCAAGCAAACTAATCGCACATATAACAACGCACTATCGTCACGTTAAAGGAAGTACAGTAGTCAAGTTTGGGAAGTCCGGGACGTTCTGGCAAATTTTACTAAACTCTGCATGAATAAAGAAACTACATGTTAAATGTCAAAATATTATTTAAAATCAAATTTGCAACATGACAAGACATTAACAATAGTAAAAAATACAAATATTGATAAGATATCTATACTATTACAAAATAATATATAAAATACAGTACAGCACTCACTTACGATAGTGCTATCGGGTAGGTACCTGTAAGCATAGCATGCCTCAAGTGACCCCTATCAATAACTACCCTACAAATAACCTACATTTATAGCACAAATAAACTAAGGAAATCGCATAAAGTAAGCAATTGATACTATCGACAATGAATACATATAATATAAAGACAAATAATTGCAAAATATGAAGTAACAACAGATTTAAACAAAGAGTACTCTTTTAACAAGAACAATAAATTTAAAAAATCATCAATATTAATATTAATAATAGAAAAAGATAAACAATAAATACAGACAAAAAGTAAGCAGAGGTTATACAAGAAACTTCAAGTTAAAAATGCTTGATTAAAATTATTGATGTCAAATTTTAGAATACAGTCACAATAATTGACCCTAAAAAGATTAAATTTATGGAACAATTTACTTGCCTCAAAACCTCTGTCCACTAAGAGTCTGTATAGTAACCTAGCTCTAGCCCAAAAGTCATCTACAGTACTTTAGTGCAGATTTTACAAAATCTTATTAATTGGGAATAAAAAAAATTATAAGTTATTTTACTATCGATATTACTACTAGGGAAAGGAAAGTTTATTACGTTAAGATTAAAATCATCAACTTTGTGATATACTTTAAGTATGCACTTTTCATTAACAATCTCTATATTTATATCAAGAAAATTTTCAACTTTATAATTTACGTTACATTGTGTGAGGGGAATAGAATTAGGGTAAATAAGTTTAGCAACTTGATTAAAATTTAACAAATTGCAGACGAGATTCAGCGTAAACTTTTCACCAATAAAATTATATCACACTTGGGTTCAGAATAGCTATTTAGTATCCCATGGATGGATGTAAAATATACTTATGTGCTCACGACTGTACATATCTATACAGCATAAATATTAAGGTAATAACATATGTATAGGCTACTCACAAATAAATCTTCAATTTTTTTCCAGAATGCACCAACCATAATAATCACTAATGTACTGTACACTACACATACATAACATTTTAAGACTGAGTGTTCCACACATAAGTGCAGTTTCAGTCTCTTGTCCTAATGGTGGCATTCCAGGCAACCCTGTTAAGGGCTGCTTCACTTGTCAAGTTCTTGGATTTGAGATCGGCGCATATAGTCCGATCCCAGGTCTTCCTCGGTCCACCCCTTAGTGCAGCTCCCTCCACAATCACAGACCTTAATTTTTTCACCCAATTTTGTTCATCCATTCTCTCCACATGTCCATACCATCCCAGTCTACTTGTATGCATCACTTCGCTAATACTCTTTATACCTAAACGTCTCCTCAGCTCAACATTTGTTATTCTATCCCATAGCCTGGCCCCACACATCCATCTCCCCATTCTCATCTCATTACGCTCTGTTGACATCCTCTACTTTAACGGCGCATGTTTCTGAGGCATACGTCATTGCACTTCTAACACGAGGCATACACCTTTCCCTTCAGGGGGAGACGTATTCTTTTCATGGTCAGGATTGGCATCAGTTCTCTGAACTTCCCCCAGCCACATCTAATTCTAGCAACAGTGGCAGCCTCGGCCCCACCACCGGCAGAGATGGTATCTCCTAGGTAACAAAACTTGTTCACCATCTCCAAAGACTCATTTCCAAAATTCACAGCCACAGGATCATCACAGTGATCCTGTTCAAGGATTGACACAAGTTCGCCTTTGCACACTACGCACTCAAATTCCTTTATTTCTGACTTATCCTTCGGCAGGGGTCCCTTTATTCTACTACAGCGCTTACTCCCATGGTGTACCCAACATAGACAGATGCTACATTCTACCAAACAAAAAATCTAATCTCATAACAAAAACTGTTTGAAAATGACACTATAACCTTGCCTCTCTATGTGTGATAAAACATATATTAGATCGATTCACATATATAGGCATTCCCCAATTACAGTCTCCACATTTTAAGTCATTTCTTTCTATGTGGTGGATTGTGTTCTTTTATTTATAAATTATTATTTTGTTTAAGCGTTGTTTCCACATAGCGATTTTGATAAATTGTTTTGTCTTTTTACTGTGTTCGTCCAAGTTTTGCTTTGGTTATTTTGCAAGTTTTATATTATAATTACACTGTTCATAACTCGGGAACAACATTCTAATAAAGTTCCTATGCTTCATTATTAAGCTATAAATGAGACAGAAATGGTGCATAATCACAAGAATAATGAAAACAATATAAACAAACTGCTTCACTTAAAAGTTGTTCCATTTAGTCATATTTTTCATGAACGTAACTACAAGTTTAAGTAAGAAATTACTATTCTGTGAGGAGTTAGCGTGGGGTGGTGACAAAAGGCCGTCGTACCCATGATCGTGTGGTGCGAGTGTTGTGTCTCCTATATCAAATCAAACGAGTAAGGAATGCAGTGTTGATTTGTGAGAGAAATTGCTATTACCTTACTTTTTTTTAAATCTGTAATATATTGCTACAGTCTGGCCTGCCAATACGCGAGAATATGGGCGACACGCGAGGGCGCGGAATGAAAATTTGCGTATTAGCAATAGAGTATTATATGGGAATAAATCGATATGGGCGGCACTGACTCCAAGTTGTCTACTTTAGGCCTATTTATCTCCGTCAATTGCCACAAAAGGTACATATATGTATACATAAACATCCAAATCATAAGAAAATATAACTAATAATAAACTCACCTTAAAATTAACAGTAAACGACCAACACGAGTCGGACAGCTGTTGCGCGAGCGTGGACTGAGGGTAGACTGGCGTATCCCACAATGCCCTGTGTGCCTACGTAACTGGCGCGGAATGGTGGGGGGCCTCGCGTATTAGCTGAACTCCCCGGAATTGCACTTATATCGGGCCCGGATTCGCGTTTTAAAGGTACATCACGCGTTTTGAAAGTTTGGGTATGATTCGACCCCCTCCTCGCGTATAAGGTGAATCGCGTATTAAAAGCTCGCGTATTGGCAGGTCAGACTGTACTTATTTTTCCTGAAGGTGTATGATTTCCCCATGTTAATATAATTTAAAAAAAAAGTAACTCAAGGGGACATGGGCCAGTTTTCTGGACCACTTTCTCCCTCATGTTTAGCCCCATTAGTTTTCAGATGCTAAGATGTTTGCCCCATTAGTTAGTCGATTTTAAGACCTTTTGCCCGATTTCTACATCAATATTTAGACCTTTCATGCTATTTAAGTGTCAATTTTTTCCCTGGCGAACGATAGTGAGCCTGTAATGTTGGAAGAACCGGCCTTCGGTCGGCACATTTTTCTACCGAAAAATGTACAAATTAATCTAGAAGGGGGATCTAATGGATGTTTTTCTAAATTTGATGGAGGTCTAGGGAGGAAACTAGAAAAATAATTAATACATGCAAAAATCGCCCAAAACGTGAACCATCCCTCCTTAACCAGACTATATCCCCATGTTAAGGTTTGGAAAAGGATCCAATTTGCGCATCATAATTTCAGAAAGAAATGGGCAGAGTTTGAATGAGAAAAGTGAGAGAGGAGTAAAATTGGAGAAAATAAAAATGATCACAAAAGAGTATTTGTCTAGTTATTATGTAATATCGTTCTTAACACTCATATCCCCCAAATGATATTAATGAAAGCATGTGATCCTTCCGGGATTCAAACCCAAGACACCACATATAGTACTTATCTATATTTTATTAATTTCACCACAACACCAAACACCCCCAATGAAATCAATTAAAGTATATATGTGATCCACCGGGATTCAAGCAGGATAGATTTTACACACACACACAAATTCCTTTTCCATTTTAAAACAGCAGTGTGAATGAACTATAATTTTCTGTGAGCATCCAAATTACTGATTGTTCAAATTGTTAGACGTACTGTATATGTATATAAAAATATACAATAAACCAAAAACATGACTTTTACTCTATGTAAGCAATAACATTAAACAGTGTTGCAAGAATACTGTAACGGCTGACAATGCAAATTAATTCCTGTGATTCTCTAGTTACAAGAAAAATAGTTATATTTCCTTAATCCTTTTCTAAATGCTTGTAGCCGTATCTTTAAACATTTGAAGGAAGGGAGAATGAATGAAGAATCGGTATACAAAAAAGGAAATTAAATAAATAATTACAGGACCAACACTTATCAATATGTGCAAAATATAATGACCATTAGTATGGTTTTGGAGAATAATGGAATTGCTAGTGCTAATTGCAATTTCCAGTAGTATAATTTACTAATAATTCAAATAATTCAAGATCATACGCTAATCTCCAAAATTGGTATAAACTATTTTAAATCATGAAACTTCATACAATGCTCAAACTAAAGTGAAAACCACATATTTACAGTATATGAATAATATGACTTTAGAAAAACATTCCCACATTGAAAGTACAGTACTATATAAGGAAAGAAATATTTTCAGTTTGTTATAAATAATGATAATTAAAATAAAAGTCTTTGTTTATTACCTACAAAGTTAAAATACAATACCTGGTACCATTAATATCTCAGGAATATTAATTTATACTAACCTGGAAAACTTCACCCTTGAAACCCTCAAGTTTTCAAAGTTACCCTTACTTAGAAAATTATATACACGATACATTTTCCATGTGCACAGATAACTTCAAAATACTGTAGGATGCCTCATTGATATATTACAAAACTGTATTTACACTTAGGAAAGTATCAGTTACTGTAGAGTAGAGATTCTTGTTAATAGTTTAAAAGCACAACATTCATAGTTCCAAGAGAAAGATAATAAAGGTTCAGTAATATGAAACATTATTGATAATACTAAAATTATGACTGATATGTTAAGGCATCAATACATTAAAATGTATAAGTATGATAAAAGAAAATATATAAAAAATTCTTTAATCCAAATCTTGTCTTATCATATATCAAGGAAAGATTTTTTTTCTTAACATATACATGTATGTACTGCTATATCAAGCTAATTATCAGTAGTTTACATGACTTGCCATTAAATTCATAATTTTATAGTAATAATTAAAAGTTTGTTTAACCAGACCACTGAGTCTAGAACAAGACTCACAGGGCTTACTTACTACCGGTATCTAGTTTTCCAATTCATCATGTTTAGTGGACTACAGTTCTGTGTAAGCGTCCAAACCACCAAACTTAAGTGGTACCCTATCTATCTATCTATATGCTCAGGCCCAATCCCCATTTTGGGGGTAGCCGACTCAAGACAGAGCAAGAACAGGGAAAACACAAAAACAACATAAAACAACAAATAAACACAGATAAAAAGCACAAACTCTCACACATCCAGGTCACCCAGAAGACCCAGAGACCAGGGCCACCAAGGTCGCTCCAGTAGTACCCTAAAAGACCCAAACCTTCCGCATATCCCAGATGCCTCTATTGTACTCGAGATAGAGATGCCCTAGTTTTAAGTATGAAAAACGAAAGCCAAGTTTCAAATTCCCCTGATGAAAATAATACGGTTAAGGTAGAAGTTCCAAATAGATTTTTTGGTATGCTCTCCTAATTTATGGGGCTATTATCAAATTTCCAATTTGGAAAGACAGGACTGTATATTAATTACTCCAGTAAATTAACAATAATATAAACATTCTGATAAATAAATAAATAAAATGCAACTGATTGTTGATATGTTTTCTAATTTTTCGACACCTCAAATATATATTTGCAAAGTTCAGTAATACTACATAGCTAAATCAATTAGTCCCACTCCCGATAGATAATGTTCCACAATAGCTATAACACCAGCTAATGTACTGGTACATTCTATAAATTATTGACATTGACAGGACCCAGTAGGTATTTGTCATCTGTAAAGTATGATCAGTATTTGTTTTCAAGTTATGTCAACAAACATTCTTCTATTCAAATACGGAATTCCTCCAATCTAGTACAGTACTGTACTTCAACTCAACCATCACCATATCTAAGCTGCCTTCCTCATTCAGTTATACATACTGTACATACATACATAAAATTTTAAGACTGAGTGTTCCACACATACGTGCAGTTTCAGTCTCTTGTCCTAATGGCGGCGTTCCAGGCAACCCTGTTAAGGGCTGCTTCACTTGTCAAGTTCTTGGATTTGAGATCAGCACGAATAGTCCGATCCCAGGTCTTCCTCGGTCCACCCCTTGGTGCAGCTCCCTCCACAATCACAGACTTGCATTTTTTCACCCAATTTTGTTCATCCATTCTCTCCACATGTCCATACATCCCAGTCTACTTGTACGCATCCCTCGCTAATACTCTTTATACCTAAACGTCTCCTCAGTTCAACATTTGTTTTCTATCCTGTAGCCTGGCCCCACACATCCATCTCACCATTCTCATCTCATTACGTTCCATTCTGCTGACATCCTCTACTTTAACGGCCCATGTTTCTGAGGCATACGTCATTGCACTTCTAACACATGAGGCATACACCTTTCCCTTCAAGGGGAGAGGCATTCTTTTCATGGTCAGGATTGGCAGCAGTTCTCTGAACTTCCCCCAGCCACATCTAATTCTAGCAACAGTGGCAGCCTCTGCCCCACCATCGGCAGAGATGGTATCTCCTAGTTACAGATAAATAAATGATAACACTTAACTTGATTGTGTTCTTTCATTTCATAAATTTTATTTTAGTAAGCGTTGTTTCCACATAGCGATTTTGATATGTTGTTTTGACTTTATATTGTCTTTGTCCCAGTTTTGGTTTGAATTTGTTTGCAAGTTTTACATTTTAAATTGTACTGTATATGCCAGGAACTATTTGCTCATTCTTTAATTGCAAATAATGTATTCAGCTTTGAACAAGAAAATACTAGAACTTGATGGTGAAATATTGTATATAGTACCTGATTTTATAATTTCTCAAAGTTATATTTGTCATGTACCATACTGGTACTAAAGTGATGAATGGTACTTTCACTTATTATAAAATCCAATTACAGTAGTGGTAATATTATATTTTGAATACATATACAGTAGAACCTCACTCTTTCGGACTAATTGTGGGAGACCCCTGTCCGAAAGTGTCAAAAGTCCGAAAGGGCCGAGTCCGAACTCACACTTCAGCCTTGCAGACAAATCGAAAGGCTAAAATAATGTCCGAAGTTTATAAGTCCGAAACTCGGCTCTTCGGTCCGAATGCGAAATAATTTTTCTCAGCCTTTCAGACAAATCCAAAAGGCTGAAGCATGAGTCTGAAGTTTATAAGTCCGAATACACATTCACCTAACCAGACAAGTCCGAAACTCGGCTCTTTGGTCCGAATGCGATTTAATATTTCTCAGCCTTTCAGACAAATCCGAAAGGCTGAATCATGAGTCCGAAGTTAAACGTAGTCCAAAAAGGATGGAGGTATTTTCTCAGCCTTTCAGACAAATACGAAAGGCTGAACCATGAGTACGAATTGAAATGCTAGTCCGAAAGTCTGAGAATTCCGAAACATTGAAGTCCGAAAGAGCGAGGTTCTACTGTACAGTAAATGAACTGTACATTATTAGTATATTAGTACTAATTATAAAATAATATATAGTAATACAATAATATGTATATATGTATGTACAGTATGTATGTATATATATATACAGAATTGTAAATGGGGTGGACAGACTGGAGAGGGAGTTTTTTTTAACGTAGTAGGGAAGTACGAACAAGGGGGCACTCTCAGAAGTTTCAGAAGAAATTATGCAGCAGTCTTGCAAGAACAAAGGCATTTAGCCAGAGGGTGGTGGATGACTGGAATGGACTGCAAGAAGCGGTGGTGTCGAGTGGGACTGTTAACCAGTTTAAGAGTCAGTTAGGAAGATGGTGGAGAGATGACCCGCTGCTCTACTTGGAGCCACAACATCCTCATATCACCAATCACTCATCCATTGCCAGCTTTAATGAAGGAGAGAGACACAAGCCTCAGCGCTGAAAAAAATCTAGGATGCAGCAGCCGGCAGATTACTGGGTGCTGCTATGTAAATATGTATGTAACTATGTAACTATATACTCAGGCACATACCCCATAGCTGAGGGTGGCCAACTCGAGACAGAGCCTGAACAGAAACAACATTTAAAGTTCCAGTTCTTAGAGTCAGGGACCACTTTCGCTTTCCCTTGCCCTTTAATCTGTCTCGTCTAGGTGAATTTTACAAGGGGAGGAGGATTCCTAGCCTCCTGCCCCCAGAAGGAAATACAATAATACAAATAATAATAATTATAATTTTCAGGTTACTTATATTGCGCCATTTCTCTCTAGCCCACGCTCTGAGCTTCAATAGCGCTCGACCAAAGTTTATTACCAGACACTATTACCCATTTCTTTGCTCAAGAGAAACGGTACAGGCTACCAGCGTATACCTGCAAGACAAACAAGACGAAGAAGCAAACAAGATCGCGAAAGGAGGAGGCTGTACAGAAGAAAATTACTCGCACAAAGACGCACACATCAAAATCTACAGGATAGGCAAAAGGCCAAAATAGATAGAGAAATTGTGGAAATTGAACAAAGGCTAAGAATATCATATGAACTACAACATATTGAAGAGGAGAGGAAAGCTATTGCAGGTATAAAGGAAAATTCCAAATACTTCTTTTCATACGCCAAACAAAAGGCTAAAACAGCATCAAACATCGGTCCACTAAGCAAAGGGGACGGCTCTTTCACAGGGGACAAAAAGGAAATGAGCGAACTCTTACGCAGGCAGTATGAAATGGCATTCAGTGAGCCTGATGAAACAAAAGTCATCAGAGACCAAAATATATTTTTCATGGAAACCTCCCCCACGGAAACCCTCCAGATGCTGCATATTGATTTCGGTCCAAAAGACATAGAAAAGGCCATTTCCAACATGCCATCCCACTCAGCACCAGGCCTGGACTCATGGAATTCGATCCTAATGAAGAAATGTAAGGAAAACCTCTCAAAACCCCTGGCTATAATGTGGAGAAGGAGTCTAGACACTGGTGAAATACCAGATAGCTTGAAAAACGCAATAATTGACCCACTGCATAAAGGAGGGAGTAAAGCACTACCAAAAAACTACTGCCCGGTAGCTCTAACCTCCCACATCATTAAAGTTTTCGAGCGAGTCCTGCGAAGCAATATCTCAACATTCATGGAGGCATATGAACTACACAACACCGGTCAACATGGGTTCAGAGCGGGAAGATCATGTCTCTCACAACTTTTGGAACACTATGACAAAATTCTTAAAGCGCTAGAAGAAAAGAAAAACGTGGATGTCATTTACACCGATTTTGCTAAGGCATTTGATAAATGTGACCATGGTATAATAGCCCACAAACTAAAAGCAAAAGGTATAACGGGGAAAATCGGACGGTGGATATACAATTTCCTCGTAAAACGAAAACAATCAGTAGCAGTAAACCAAGTCACATCTGAGCCTTCGGATGTCAAAAGCTCAGTGCCCCAAGGAACAGTGCCCTTCTGTTGCCCCTTCTGTTCCTCATACTAATTTGCGACATAGATACCAACACCAGACACAGTACGGTGTCGTCTTTTGCTGATGACACAAAATTAAGCAAGATAGTAAACACACAAGAGGACACGGGCCGACTGTAGGAAGACATGAATGTAGTGTTCCAGTGGACCAGGGAAAACAACATGCAATTCAATGAAGAAAAATTCCAATTAATATGGTACAGAGATAATGATGGTGTTAAAGAAATTACAAATTACTTAACAGAATCTAACCACATAATAGAACGGAAAGACAGTGTGAAAGACCTTGGGGTATTAAATGTCTGAAAATATGGGTTTCAAAGTACATAACCAGGTCAAAGTTGCGGCTGCGAAACGTCTAACGGGTTGGATTCTGCGTACATTTAAAACACACGGTGAATTACCTTTGATAACGCTCTTCAAATCTCTAGTGCTACCGCGGCTTGAATACTGTAGCGTATTAACATCCCCATACAAAGCAGGTGAAATAAATTACTTAGAGAGTGTACAAAGAAATTTCACTTCGCATATAAGTTCGATAAAACATCTACACTATTGGGAGCGTTTAAGAGCACTGAATCTGTACTCACTGGAACGTAGAAGAGAACGTTACCTAATAATATACACGTGGAAAATCGCAGAGGGTTTTAGTACCAAACCTACATACTCCGATAGTCATGAAATTCAGTGATAGGAGAGGCTGGGAATGCGAAATCCCCCGGATGAATAACAGGGGTGCTATGGGCTCTCTGTGAGAGGGATGGTTATCACACAGAGGCCCACGTCTCTTCAACAAACTCCCACGGCGAGTAAGAGACAGGAGGGACGTCTCTTTAGACAACTTCAAGAGAGCCCTCGATGTCGAACTGCAAAAAGTGCCAGACGAGCCCATCCTCGCAAGGGAGCGAGCTGTTGCTTCAAACAGTCTACTGCACCAAATCACCACCCATAACGAGGGGCGTCGCGCTCCTTGGTGCCGCTAGAAGAGTGGCGAACACATCAAAAGGTATCAAAAGGTAAGGTAAAGGATGCGAAAAACCTTCATGCCTGAGCATGGGATTGAACTCGGGTCACCCAGGGTTGGAGGCCGAGACATTCTCCACTACACTACCAAGCCGGTAGTTTTTAGTAATAAGTTTGAGGATGCATCCTATCAATAAAGTTATACACATTTAAAGTATCTTGTTTAAGAATTAGCTGCACCTAATAGCTATCAATTAACCCTTCAGGACAAGGAGGTACAGTTGCCCACATAAGTTCTGTTGCTCGTTGTGATTTTATGTATGAAAGCAAAGTTAATATGAATGATTTGCGAGAGTGGTTTCTTTCAATTAGCAGTTGACTAGTCGGATGAGTTAACCACAACATAAGAAACTAAACTCGTAATTCAACCATGTGCATTAAATTTCCATGTTTAAAATCACAGAGAGGAACAGAACTTATGTGGGCAACTGTACATCATAATTTATACTCTCTGCTTCACAATTATATTTACCTTGGTAACAAAAAAAAAAGTCAGGGCGTAAAAAAGTATATAACGGTTATAAAAATTATGCATATTGTAACTATTAAATTTATTTTTGGTTTAGTTTATCTATAGGCAATTTAGGATTAGTGTAGGAAAAATAGCTTTGAAGAACAAAATATTACAGCAACAACTAAAACCAAGTTCAATACTAGAGATGACTTTTAACATTATGCTGTACAGTACTTAAATAAAAAAAAAAAAAAAGGACAATAATGAGATGTAAATATTACTGAATCACTGATGCGTGGCTAGTGAAAACTTACAACCGCAATGTAAAACTGATAAACTGACTAAATAAACAATAAAATAAGGTGGGAAACAAGGAGGGGGGTGAAGGAGAGGGAGAGAGAGATGCTAGAAATGTGAAGGATAATCCAAAAATATTCTGGAAGTACATTCAGGAAAAATTAACAAGAAGAGTAGGGATCCCAGAGCTGGTGGGGGGGTTGAATGATGGGAGTAGAGCGGAGACTGATAAGGAGAAAGCAGAGGTGCTGGGGAAATACTTTGGGGGGGTACTAACAGTGGAGTCGGAGGACGCAGTGCCTACTATTCCCATCAAACAGGCACCGGCACTAGAACTAGTAGAGTTTTCCCATGCTAGAATAAGAAGGGCTATAGAAAAAATGAACAGAAGTAAGTCACCGGGACCGGATGGGATACACCCAAGAATCATAAAGGAAGGAGGGGAGATGTTAGTAGAGCCATTGAAAATGTTATTTGAGGTATCGTTTAATACAGGACAAATCCCGATGGACTGGAGAGAGGCGAACATAACAGCTATATTTAAGAAGGGAAAGAGAAATGACCCAGGGAATTATAGACCAGTCAGTTTGACAAGTGTTGTGTGTAAACTAATGGAAACGGTAATTAGAGAAGGAATAATGGATCATATGAAGTCAAACCAACTTTTCAGTGGGAGACAGTTCGGATTCTTGCCGGGGAGGTCGACGGTACTACAGCTAATTAAGGTGGTAGATGATTGGATGCAAATTCTAGAAGATGGTGATGTAATAGACGTGGTATATTGCGATTTTATGAAGGCCTTCGATAAGGTCCCACATAAAAGGTTAATAGAGAAAGTTAGAAGCTATAATATAGGGGAGAAATGTGTGAAATGGATAGAAGCCTTCCTGAAAGATCGGAGACAGAGGGTATTGGTGAATGGAATTGGCTCGGGGTGGAGGGAAATTACAAGTGGGGTACCTCAGGGATCTGTGTTGGGACCACTGCTGTTCGTTATATTTATCAACGACTTGCCTGAAGTTATAACTAATGGAAGTGAGGTATACCTGTATGCGGATGACACTAAACTGTATAGAAGAGTGAGGAGTAAGGAAGATATGGGTTTGCTTCAAGGAGATGTGGAGGGCATGAAGGGATGGTCTGAGCATTGGTTAATGCCTTTTCATCCAAAAAAATGCAAGTACATGCGGATTGGGACCAGCAAGATAGACAAGGTAGGATACAGTATGTATGAAGCGATGGAGGAAGTGAGTGCAGAAAAGGATATAGGAGTAGTGATAGATAATAAGTTAAATTTCTCAGAACATTTAGCGGAAAAGATAAACAAAGCCAATAGAATTGTAGGGCTGATAAGGAGGACATTTGTGTCACTTGACGAAGAAATCTTCAGGAATCTATATACAGCGCTGGTTAGGCCACACCTGGAATATGCAAACCAGGTGTGGGCTCCATATATGGTAAAGGATATAGAAGCAGTGGAGAAAGTGCAGAGAAGAGCTAGCAAGCTGGTACCAACGTTGAAGAACGCGGGCTATGAGCAGAGGTTGAGGACACTGGGACTTCCGACACTGGCATATAGGAGAAAGAGAGGGGATATGATAGAGACTTTTAAGATAGTGTCAGGAAAGTACGATGAGGATGTGTGTGAAGGTATCTTCTTGATGCGGGAGGGAACAAGAACGAGAGGACACTCTAAGAAAATTTACAAAGAAAGAAATAGGCTTGAGAAGGCGAAGAACTCATTTTGTGATAGAGTGGTAAATGAGTGGAACGCACTGCCCCAGTATGTAGTCGATTCCGAATCAATAAGGGAGTTTGAAAGTAATCTTGATAAAGCATGGGGAAGACAAGATTTGAAGTTTGATTATAAAACAAAAATACAGAATAGTAAAAATGTTGCGTCTGCTACCGCCGCCGCCAACACCGTGAACGACCGCAGCAGTGCAAGTACTGGTACTGAGCTGGATACACAGGCATAGTTTGCCTTTTTCCAGAGGATCTACTGTAAGAAACTGTAAGAAACTGTAAGAAATTTGGAATCCAAAATTACCAGCATCATTTGAACAATGTTGACTTTCTTTAAAATGGGCAATGTTTATAAATGAACTAACTATTATGACAGTATTGTAGTACAGTACAGTACCACCGATTCCAAATTTAAAACAACTACAGTACAGTACTATTCATACTATTATCAAACTTTCCCAATACTGTAAATTTTATTGCAGATGTGAAACAAACCGTACTACTTTTGAATCATTCAGTCTTTAACCCTTCCCCCCCGGCCTGCCTGTCCTAAGGACAGTGTGGGGTACCCGGGTGATTTGGCCGAAAAACGTCTAGGCCTAGGCTATCTTTGTTATTTTAACTGCTAGAAATTTCCCACGCATCTCTAAACGTAGTGCGGTTTCCAATCTGTAGACTGGCATTGAGTAGAGCTCTGTAAGTCAACTGGTTCAGTTGTGATGACGATTTCCGTGGAGCGAATTTTTCCGCGATGTTGACAATATCAGAGCTTTTCAGACACTAATTTCGTCATACCATACAACAACATTGATCCGACGTCTCCTTCTTGTTTTCGGAGGTGCGTTGACGCAATGACCGGCTTTGTTTACATGCGTCGGACGCACGGCGTTCAGACCAAGCTGAATAGGCTTTCAAGCTTACTGCCTGGTATAAGGACAACCGAGGCCCTGCCCAACTGCCGCGGTGACCTTATAACAGGACAGCCGGGGGGGGAAGGGTTAAAGGAAATGCCTCGATTGGACCAGCACAGATTTTAGTTTTCTAATGTATTTATGTAATGCATGTACCCATCCTTGCTGTCCCACTTCTGGGCATACCAAATTGGTTGAATTACCATTACTAGCATGTATCAGATACATAAACAATAGTATAATGTAAGGTTTCTACGTCTTAAGCATATTTTCCAAATATATGTTTGCTTTAGAAAAAAAATATCAAACTAGGTATTTTCTAGTTTTGAGGCTTTCTATATGACATATGGGATTATATTGACAAAAGAATCTACAATAAAATAATTAAAATGGAATAATATTTACTGCAATAACTATAACATTTGTTTAGCCAGAAATACAATCAATTAAAATACGCACTGGCAACAACTCCAACATAACCATCATAAACACATACATCCCTCCCCAAACATCCCCTACAGTACCAAATGAATACAGACCACACTTACAACACATCACAAACACCCCACACATCATCCTGGGTGGTGACTTCAACGCCAAGACGTCGGCCTGGTTTGTCGACAACCCCGACACAGACAGAGGGCTGGTACTACAAAACCAAACCGATAACCTCATCATCCTTAACGACATCCATCAACATACCCATATTCCTCACCAAGCCCTCTATAACCCATCATCTCCTGACATCACCTTTTGCTCCCCAGAACTCCCCCACAACATCCTGGAGGGTGGTCAGAACCTTAGGCTCTGTCCACCTCCCGATCATTATCACCACCAAACCAGACTCACCCCAGCTAGCCACAAACACATACACCAATTATAAAAGAGCTAACTGGGAAGCATTCACAAATGAGACAGAACAATACTTCACAACTCTAAACAGTACACCCATCACTAACATCAACAATGCTGTACACATACTCAATAAAACTATCCAAAACGCTGACAAGAAACACATTCCAAGAGGTAACAGGAAGACACAACCCCAACTTCACACCAGAAATTCAAAACCTCATCAGACAACGCGACATACTGAAACACTCCCCAGCACCCCACACACAAGACATCACACAACAAATTCAAGCACTCAACACCCAAACTAACAACAAAATACAAGAACAACAAAAACTAAATTGGAATAACTTCCTACAAACACTTGATCACAAAACAAACCCCAAAAAACTCTACAAAACACTAAACAGCATCACACTTTCCAACAGCAACACAACACAATCACAACAACAGACTCTACTCCTTCATGTAAACAACAAGCAAACACTCTCATCAATCACTTCTCACATGTCAGCCACCTAAAACCTCACAAAGACGACCGACGTGTCATCCGACGTAAGAGACAATTCCCCACAGACCCTGACTATACACCCTTCACCAATCACCAGACAAAGCATATCATCAACAATCTCAAGCACTCACCCGCCTGTGGCCTAGACAACATAAGCAACATGCACCTCAGACACCTGGGACCACAAGGCATACAAGCACTCACTAACATATCAAACTACAGCTATTCACACAACACAATACCAGACATTTGGAAGCATGGTATCATCATCACATTCCCCAAACCCAACAAAGACCCCACGCTACCCTCCTCGCACCGCCCCATCACACTTCTTTGCTCCCCCTCCAAAGTCATGGAACGCCTAGTATTACAACTAATTACACCTGACCTACCCCTAGCTCCAACACAACATGGCTTTAGGCCACAAACACTCTTCTCACAGACCTTACACAAAGAGCTTTCGACGGCATCAACTCAGCTAGACCACCACACAGATCACTATTAGCCACACTCGACATTAGTAAAACCTTCGATGCCATCCCCCGCCACAACCTAACAAACAAAATCTACAACACAAACATGCACAACAACACAAAAAGGTGGCTGGCCAACTTCCTAGCAGGCAGATGTGCACACGTATCTTTTGCCGGTCAGTCATCTAAAATCAGAAACTTTCCAAACGGAGTCCCACAAGGATCCGTCCTATCGCCCGCACTCTTCAATCTGTACATGCACGATATAACTACACCCAATACGCCCCAAATAAACTTAGCCTCCTATGCAGATGACATAACACTCACATGCACACACCATGACCCAAAAAGATCAACAGATCTCCTTCAACCCTATCTCAACACACTACATGGTTGGTGCACTACAAACAGACTTAATCTAGCCCCAGCCAAATCCACCACAACCCTGCTCACAAGTTGGACAGGAGAACACGAATACATCCCTCAACTCACCATAAACAACACACCCCTAACACATACACACACACCCAAAATCCTAGGAGTAACATATGATACTCATATGACATTCAAACAGCACACCACAAACATTAAAAAGAAACTGACACCCAGACTTAACGCCCTCAGGTCACTTGCTCACACAAAATTTGGACACAACAAAGAAACTACCACCACAGTATATAAACAATACATAAGATCAGTGATGGAATACGCAAGCCCAGCCTGGGCTTCTAACCTAGCTGAAACTCATCATAAGACCTTACAGACTATTCAAAACAAAGCCCTGAAGATCATTACAGGCTGCACAGCTACTTCACCCACAGATCACCTACATCAAGAAACCAAAATTCTCAAAGTCAAAGACCATCTGGACATGAGAGGCACTCAATTCCTGGCAGCAGCCTCCACGAACCAAGACCACCCACTAAACTACATGGCAACACACCCACAGACACCAAGAAATATCAAAACAACACCCAGCACACGGTATCACACACAATTATTGTCCTCTCTCCCTCCCTGCCCACCCCGAACCAACTTCCAGAAGCACATCCATACTCATATCTCTCACCGATCCATCCACTCACTCACAGACAACACGCAGCTGCATGCACGACCTCCCGAAATCCATCCTTCCGAATCCTCCCTTCCTCGCGAGGACAGAGTCCACCTGGCCAGGCTGAGATGCGGACACCATCCAGCTCTCCTGAGCTATCAGAAGAGACTGGATGACTCCGTTGTCGACGCCTGCCCGGGATGTAACACAGCACCCCATACCATTAAACACATCATAGAAGACTGCATTTCACACAACCACTTACGCCAACAACACAATCTACACTCAATGAGAGCTCTGTGGGAAAGCCCGATCGTGGCCATGGCCTTTCTCAGGGACTCGGGGCTGTTCGGCCAGGCAGCTTAGGGAACAACAACAACAACAACATTTGTTTAGCATCTCTACCCCAAAATATCACACTACAAAACTGACCACTAAACTTTGACCATGAAGTTCTACCTTCAGTTGCCTTTGAGTAGCAGCATCATGCCCAACCACCAAATTAGGACTCCAATAATGAAAAATATTGTAGATATGAACACTGCTTCTTAACTCTCTGAAGCTTGGATAAGTTATGCTAAACTATTTTCCATGACTTTTCCTTGAAGCCCTACTTTCAAATCACGAGATTCAAGTGAGTGAGCGTCAAGGGGTTAAGCAGAAATATTTGTTGTCTTCACAATATTTAATTCAAGAATTACTAGAACTCGTATCCTAATTTAAACTACCGTACTAGTTGAGCTCTGAATAAAAATAATTTACAGCATATATCCTTTAACCCTTAAAGAGCGGCGCTCGACTTAAGTCGTGCACCAATTTGCAGCAAGTTAGGAGAATTATTAAGGCTTTTAAAGGGTTAAAATAGAGTGCAAATGGCCGGGAGAGCAGCGGGCCAGACAGCCGACTCCCAGGGCTTACCGCCGCCCATTAACTCATGTTCCCTGTGTTCTCGAGAGGCCGGCAGTGTAGCCAGTAGTGAGCATAGCTGGGAAAAATATACCGATATATGCTAAACTTCCATGTTCGTGGCACCACTGCAAGAGAACCACGAGTGCTACATAGCTCGTTCTGGTCTCATTTTGAAGCTTTTAGTGCCTAGTTTTTTGCTAAATAAAAAAAATTTCATGCAGATGCTTGATTTATCATGCAGGAGGGCCTGAATATGCCCCAATGAGCCCAAAACACCCCACTAGACAAGGGTTAAGAGTGCAGCAAATGTGGATCCTGCCCATAAATATATGGTGTTGTTTGGGGGAAAAAAATAATAAACTATGCAACGCTTGCAATAGATTATTTTCAATATTATTTACACGCTGCCAATACTGATCAAGTATTTTTTGTTTTCACATTATGATATCAAAATTCCAGTAACTCAATATCATTAATTAATTAAAAGTTTGTTTAACCAGACCACTGAGTCTAGAACAAGACTCTCACAGGCCTGGCTCAATATCATACTGTATAATGGCAGTAACTAAAGTATTATATATCAGTAACAAACTTGTACTAAGATATCCATTAACTAAAAATAGATGAGATTACAGTAACCAAAATCAGTAAAGAAAAAAAAATTAACTGGGAATCTGAAAAAAATTAATAGGTGCTTTTCTCCTGAAAGTGACATCTTATAAATAAAGATATGCTCTAATGTTGTTTTATGAATAAATAACAAAAACACTTTACACATCTCCAGATACTTATGGAAGATGGCTGTCAAACCACAAATGTATTACAATATATCACTTTGTAAAAACCGTGGATTAGTTGCTAGTTGTAGAACAGATGCCAATCACTACTACCTCGGCATACTCTGTTCTAACTTTGTTCAAACACTACAGATCATGGCAGTAGAGCTCAACTTACTAACTAAACAGATGAGCAGTTCTTGTGATCATAATGAAAATTCAACCTAAATTTCTATAAGTTCTCACTGAAAAAGTGTGACGATGGCAGTTCTACTAGTGGCGGACTTCCACAACCGCTCTTTCCCGGAGCTCTAACCCAACATCATCTGAAATACACTACTGTACACTTTTATAAGAATTTTGTCACCTATATTGTATATTCATCCAACTTCAGACTAATTGCCAATACCAGAGCAAGCTAATATGAGCATGGTGCAGTGCACTTTTATAAGAATTTTGACGCTTATTGTATATTAACCCTCTCCGACATATGACGCAATTTTGAGCCTATTAGGGATACTTTAAATCCTTTGTTACCATCAGGGGTATTTAGAAACCTTTAGTTTAGTTACTTCAACCTCTGCAGTTGTCTTTGAGTTAGCTGTGGGCAGAAAACTAATTTTGGAGGGAATTATAAGAGTGAGAGAACTCTATTTCTTATTGCTAATCTGGCAACCTCTGCGTCATATGAGTCTGAAGGGGTTAATCAAATTTCATGCTAATTGACAATACCAGTGCATAATAATGCCAGCATGTTGCCAGAATCAAGTTGTGAATCAAAAGTTGCGGGAAAAAGCCTTGTGTACAGTAAATCCACCTTTACACTGGCTGAACTTGTGTGATGATGTGTGATGATGACCACCTCTCGGTGAAGTGATGTAAACATGACACTATCCTACACTCTGTTCATCTGAATTGGGCCAGAAAAATTGCCATGGCCCTATATTGATTACCGAGTTGTGATGAGTTCAACAATAAAAACGGTACAAATAATTGAGAAACTAGATTACATATAAAGGCTGGATTGTATTACATTTGTAAAGAGTTAATGTATATTTGTTTTCTAATGAACTGTATGGATGTATGTTTGTACAGTGGATTAAAATATTGGATAATTACCGGTATATATTATTTTCTTGTGGCTTCATATACCAAATCAGCTGCATAGGGAGGATAAATCTTGGCCTACTTCTAGTGAACAGAGTATAGACACCCATATAAACAGACCGTTGCAGATGGGTTGGAAAACATAACAATACCAGATGCTAAACTCTGCACACTATCATACTATCAAGACATTCCTGTAAGTAACTTGTAGTAAGGTGTATAAAATAGTTAAGCATCCCTGAACTTGATACAAATAGGCATGAAAATTGAACATATATGAATATGAGTAAAAATTAAGTTTATTTTGTGCTTATAAAATACTCTAGAAAATAATAAACACATTGGCACCAGGCACTGCTTCATGATTAACAACCCGACTACAACTAAAGGTGGATTTACACCAGTCTTCTGACAACTTTTGAACTGAAACTTTATTCTGGCTAAATTTTGAGACTACCGGTACTGTATTGTACACTGGTATCAGCACCTCAACTGAAGTTATATTATGATAGACGACAGAATTCTTATCAAAGTACATTTCAGAAGCTGCCAGTTCAGAGTTGCGGAAAATAAGTGCAGGGAAAAGTATAAATTCACTTCAGCTAAGAACCTGAATGATAATGCTAGCACAGGTGTATCTTTCTTCACGCTTATGGAAAAAGTCCTGGTGTAAATCCGCCTCAACTAAAACCTGGCTGACAATACTAGCCTAGGTGTCATTATTCACTCTCCTCTTTATGGTCCTTGGTGATATTCTGGTTGAGCTGATCATTCTCATGCTCCACAAAGTCATCGAAGAGGCTGGGCCAGGCCTCAGTATCGTCATAGGAACCTAGATCATCCCCCACCGCATCGATGAAGTTTAGGAACATATTCCAGGTGTCTCTAGGGATGCCGCGGACATTGGGGTGTCTTTCTAGGAAAGTTAACCAGCGCTCGAGGATGCAAGGTTCCCGTTGCGAGAACACCAGCTTCCACAGCACTATGGCCATGTCGGACGGTAAGATTCGTTGTCCGTCCTCCGCCTCCAACCCAAATTTGAATGTGAAACGATAGAGGTCCTTAAACTTTTCTGGGTCCTGAACTTCAAGTAACATCTCGGGAAACTTTGACTGGATGCCCTTGACAGTGTCCACTCTTAAGGCCTTACACCCGCTCAGAAATTCTGCTCTGCTAAACTGGCACATGGTCTCAGCCTCAAACTTCCAAGCCAAGACTAACACTTTAAACTCCTCAGGCTTGACATCGAGATCTATACACAAGCACTCTATACCTTCCGAGAGAATATAATCACAGTACTGGTCCTTATAATGGTCAAACAACATGGCAATCTTGGCCTCGGAGTATTCCTTGGATGGCATCCGCCGGACCTCGTTGCCTGACTTGGTGAGGGGAGGGATTCTCGTGCCAAAGAGTCGCTTCTCCGATCCACCAACGACGATAGAGTTCTTGCCGCTGCCGTTACTATGGGTGTCAGGCGGTGGCAATGGCGAGCGACCCTCCACACCACTCACGCTGCTCCCACTCTCACTCACCTCTGAAAGATTGGGGATGGTGATAAGACTTTTACTAATATACTTAATTTGTTTTCTTTTTACTTTAGCCTTATCCCGCTTAAGGGGAGCGTCCGCCATGTTTTTCAAAATGGTATGATCATCTTCATTTTTATACAGGAGATAGATACCACTTCTAGGAACAACATATCCAAAAATGAATCAAATCGGACCAATAGTTTTTTGCTACCTCGGATTTTCGCATTTTTAGCGCATTTTAAAATGCTAAAACTTTGTTATTTTTGGACCAATTTTATTAAATAAGATATCATTGGAAAGAGGGAAGAAAATTAAATTAAAATTGAATAAAATTGTCAGACAGATTCTTGATACACCCTTTAGTTTTGCCGTTATATGAATAATACATTTTTGCAAATTCTGGAATATGTATGTAGGCTACATACAGCATACTCTATCACTGCATATATATTTTTATGAATTTGAGCATTTTTATAGGTATATATAACGTATGTGTTGGAGTTTCTTTCGGCAGATGAATTTTTTTTTGGATAAGATATATGCCTCTCCTAATTTATATATATTATAGGCCTATACAGTATCCAGAATTATCCGAAATACTGTACATAAATCGGTTAACATATTATCATATTTGTATGGGTTTTAAAAGAATGATTATTTGATCTTTAACCACCAGTTTAACCCTCCAGACTCGGGGCCTCTAACTCGCGACTGTACTGTGGTACCGGGTGTTTTGACGATTATTGGGCTATGTTAACTCACCTGTAACTCAATAAATAGGGCATGTAATGTTATGAATAAAATACTAAAATGTTGCACAAACCTTCCTCTGTAGAATGCCGTTGAGTAGAGGTCTCTAGCCCCAGTGGTTGCATAATGGCGAGCGCGGGAAGTAGAGTGATTTTCGGCGGCAAATTCTTCCCGCGTTCGGATGCGTCGCCGCGGCTACCACGCACCAAGCCACTCGTCGCGCTAGAGTGAGTGTTTACCTCCCTTAGATGATTTTAGTGTTTGATATTGAGAATTTGATGTTTATTTGATATTTGTATAGTTATTTTGAGGCCAATTATATAAAGTATGTGTATTAGGGTATCACTGTCACTAATATTGCTCTTTTTCACTCGATACCGTATGCTTTGTTAGTAATTGAGGTACCGTAGGTTATTGTTATATTAGGCACTGATTATTCGTTATCACAGGTGTTTATTATACTTTGGCCATCAAATATTAGGTCTTGTGTCACTTTCACTTTGGTAAATATGCTTTAGAGAGTGTCACTGTCACTGATAATGCTTATTTTCACTCGATACCATACGATACCGTACGCTTTGTTAGTAATTGAGGTAAGTTATTGTTATATTAGGCACTGATTATTCGTTATCACAGGTGTTTATTATACTTTAGCCATCAAATATTAGGTCTTGTGTCATTTTCACTTTGGTAAATATGCTTTAGAGAGTGTCACTGTCACTGATAATGCTCATTTTCACTCGATACCGTATGCTTTATTAGTAATTGAGGTAGGTTATTGTTATATTAGGCACTGATTATTCGTTATCACAGATGTTTATTATACTTTGGCCATCAAATATTAGGTCTTGTGTCACTTTCACTTTGGTAAATATGCTTTAGAGTGTGTCCTGTCACTGATAATGCTAATTTTCACTCGATACCGTACGTTTTATTAGTAATTGAGGTAGGTTATTGTTATATTAGGCACTGATTATTCGTTATCACAGGTGTTTATTATACTTTAGCCATCAAATATTATGTCTTGTGTCACTTTCACTTAGTTATATGCTTTGTAAACGTTTTATATACAATTTATTGTGTCTTTTTTCACTGATTTATATATTTCTATAGGTTCTAATCATATGAATGTCACTTATTATATACATATGTGTCACTTTCACATATTATTATGGTGTAATTGTATTTGTATCAATTTTCTCATAATACATGACTTTTGTATTACAATAAATTGGTTTTCTTCCACTTTTTGCCTATATATAATTATAGTGTACATATTGTCATTTTATTTGGCAATTTCAGTATGATTATTAGAACTCCAGCTTGGAGTGGTAATCAAAGAAGCACTCTAAAGCACAGAGTGCCACCTTGCACTCCACACACTCCATGGTTGACTTTTTACCTGGCCTCGGCCTCACCCTGCTGTTGTAGCAGACATGGCACCGCTTCTGCTGTGTTCTTCCTGATTCATTCTGAGGCAGGGAACCAAGCCTGTGCCTAATCAAGTATTGAGCACACTGCAAGTGGTCAATAACGGCGGGCCCAGGATGTGCCACTGCCCTCTGTGGTGTAGCATACTTCTCCAGGAGCTCCGTCAACACCTGCTTTTGGAACCTCCGCAGGCTATTGAACTTCATGGGTGTGTTCACATTCCGAAGCTTGTATATTGTAGGCATTCAGAATTGACATGTCCACCATATGCAGAAAGAACTTTTTGTACCATCTGCACGAGGTACGCAGGCAGTCAATGAAGCCTATCTGCATGTCGGACTTGTCCACCAGACTCATGTTGATGTTGTAGTCCAGGACAGCATCGGGCTTGGTCACCCTGGCCTGGGTGCGGCGATCCACCTTGCCAGTCTCCACCATTTCCCCCTTGTGGATGGTGGTCAGGAGGTTGACCTTCCGCTGGTCGTGCCAGTGGATAGCCAGAATGGGCCCCGACTTCTTCTTCAACACATCACCTTTTTTGGTCTTTGGAGGGAAAGGTGGCATGCCCTTCCTTTTCCCTCGTACTGTGCCTACAGTCCCCGTCTTGCGCTCATGCAGGTACTGTGAGAGAGTGGGGGACGTGTAATAATTGTCCGTGTAGAGGACGTGATTCTTGTGAAAGTAGCGGTCCATCATGGCTTGCACCACTGCTCCGCCAAAGCCAATGAGGGGGTCCACAAGCAAGTCCCCTTCCTTCCCGCTGTAGACCAGGAAGTCCAGGACATAGCCAGTTTGGCAGTCGCACAGCACAAAGAATTTTATGCCAAAGCGATGTCTTTTTGAGGGGATGTACTGCCGGAAGCTGAGTTTTCCCCGGAACAGCACAAGAGACTCGTCAATGACGACCTTGCGGAAGGGCTTGAAGTAGGAGGTGAAGCGTTCTCGCATCATCTCATACAACGTCCTAATCTTCCACAGCTTGTCACCGAGGTGGACGTCGGTGTTGGTGACAAGATGGAGCGCTGCGAGGATATCAAGGTACCGGTCGCGAGACATATATTTCCCGAAGGCAGGGGTGGATATCAGATCATTGGTGATCCAATAGTCAGGCAACCTATGCTTCTTGACATGAGGCATTAGCATGGTGAGTGCCAGGAACACCATGAACTCTTTATGAGTCACTGGGGTCCACTGCCTCATGTGGCCCTTGGTCACCTTGCCCAAAAAGTGGACCTGGAATTGGTGCTGCTTATTTGTCTCTTTGACAACATAGCCTACCACCTCCTCATCAAAGAAGGCCTCAAATAGTTCGTGTGGTGGAGCATTGGGGCCTGCAGGAAAATTGGGGGTAATGCCTGAACCCTCCAGTACCTCATCAAAAGCTGGCACATCAGGGTTGTATCCATCCCCATCAACTACGTCTTGCCACTGAAAAACGTAGAATGGGTCTTGTCTACGCTGACGAGGAGCTCCAGCTGGTGGCCCAGCACGCCCACGGCCAACTCGGGAGGCGCGCGCCCTAGGGCGGCGAGGGCGGCGGGCAGCACGACGGGCAGCACGACGCCGGGCCAAGCGGATGGGTCGAGGGTCGTCGATGTCCATATAGTCATCGTCAGAGTGGTCATCTTGCCCTGACGGTGGACCTATGTAATCATGGCCAGAGTCTTCAGAGAGGTGCCCTTCATCATCAGTGGCCCCCACATAATCTGGCGGGGAACCAGTGATGCGTGGGCGGCGTGCGGGTGGGCGAGGTGGGGAAGGAGTGGCAGGTGAGGCTGTGTCCCCCCGAGGTCCTGGGCTCCTTGGCCTGCGACGAGTGACAGAAAGCAATGTTTCACTGTCACTAGGCCCAGGTATTGGTGATGCGAGCTCAAAGACTTCTTCAGGAAGACATGTTGAAGGCGGGAGAGGTGGGGAGGACCGTGGGGAAAGTTGCGGGGACGTATGGCTGGGGCCGGCCGGGGTGGACGCCGCGGGAGCCTCGAACAAAACTCTCCTACTTTTCTTAATTTTTTTGGTATATTTCCTACCTTTCCCCTTTTCGGCAGCAGTATGTCTCCTGTCGGGGGACCTAGGAGGCAAATAGGCCGAAAGTGGGGGGTCCTCAACCCTTGGCAATGGTGGGGGTGGTGGTGAAGAATGCGGGGCATCCGGGTCATCTTGGGTGGCGTGGGTAGATAAGGGAGACAATGGCGGACGAGAAGGGTCACCACGCTGACCCTCACTCACAGCCTCATCCTCACCAAGTATTTTTGCTTGTTCCCTAGCTGCCGCGGCCGCCTTCTCAAGTATTTTCTGTTTATACAAGTGTAGCTTGAAAGGCGATTTACCTGGGGAAGGGCTTGGAGTCGTGTTACTTATGCGAAATTTGGTGAGTGACCTTGAACTCTCCCACTCACTCACTCTCTCAAGTTCACTGTCTTTAGGTAAACCAGCTTCCTCAACAACTGGTACATCACCTTCATCACTCTCATCACTGTCATGTTCTCTCGCAAATCCCAGGAATTGCTCTTCTTTGTCACTCTCATGGCCATAATCACTCGACTTATAATTACTGGAGTCGTCACTGACTTCATCATCAACATTATTCTTGGCATCAGCTCGCTCATAAAGTCTCAATGTCGTCTCAATACCTCCGGGAGATAACACATTTAGGCGATGGCGTCGGGGTAAGGCGCGACGAACTAGCAAGGGCGTCGTAGGAAGCACGGTATCGGACACAGCGGAATCACTATTTGGCGTACTGTCCATGATGGCGTCGGGGTAGATACTGTTGCTGTGGCGTCGTTTACGCCTGGTGGCGCCACCTACCGTCCCATGATAACAAAAATGTACGCGCGGCATTCGAAAGCACGCACGCAAGCAATGGGCGTTCAAGAGCCCTTCCGGGTTGCGCGGGCCGAGTTTGTTATGGGCGTTCAAGAGCCCTTCCGGGGTGGAGGGGTTAAGACACGTGTTTAAGCTTTCTGGCCCGGGCTCGCCCTCCTAAGGACGTTGTTGAGATCTGGGCGATATGGCCGAAAAATGTCTACGCCTAGGCTACCGTATCTTTGTTATTTTAACTGCTAGAAAATTCCCACGCATCTCTAAACGTACTGCGGTGTCTAATCTGTAGACTGGCATTGAGTAGAGCTCTCTAAGTCAACTGGTTCAGTTGTGATGACGATTTCCGTGGAGAGAGTTTCGAGGCGATGTTAGCAATATGACACACTTTTCATCACTAAATCTGTCTTAGCAGACCACACAACAACAAAGCTTCGATGTCTGCTTGCTTTCGGAGGTGCGCGTGTCGCCTCCGACCAGCTGTGTTTACATACGTCGGACGCACGGCTTTCAAAACACGCTTAATAGGCTTTCAAGCTTACGGATTTTAAAATGACACCCGCTCCTGCCCATCTGCCACGGTCATTTTAAAATGCTGCCCGGGCGGGAAGGGTTAATATTGAAAAACAAAAGGTTTATAACTAGATTATATGGATTCATGCAAGCTATCTTAGTGCAATGAGTTCTGATAAGCTACAGAAGATTCAAATTATGGCATCCTTGGTAAGTAGCCAGTTATTTTTTGTCTAAATCAAATATATTAGTTATCCGGTATCCGGCCGGATAATTTTGTTTATATCCGGCTTATCTGGTATCCGGCCGGACAGCAAAATCTAATATCCGGTGCACCCCTATTAACCTTTAAAAGGCGAAGCTATGGTATTTGAAACATCCTGCTATACGAAGGTATTTTGGTTCATTCTTGATGAAAATCGTCATATTTACCAAATATATCAGAATTATTTATCCATATGCGCCTACAGTAGAGTCACGCATCTCACGCATTTCGATCCCACGATTACGCATCCCACGGTACTATCCAATGGCTACCTGAATTCTCATCCCACGAAAAACCACACGATTCCCACGGATGCAGAGCTAATGGAAGCTCTACAGGACGCCGAACTTGATGCCATGGACGATGATTTCACGGGCTTTAGGGGCCGATACTTAAGGCTATCCCTCAACATCATCATCATCATCATTGGCGGCGACGGTGGGGTAGCGGAGAACGAGAGTGGGGCCACGGAGAGTGGTAACGAACATCCGCCTCCCGTCTATCACCACATCCATCACAATAATCACCTCATCAACTTTTCTAAGATTTTTGTTTGTGTTTTATTTACCTTTCTTTTCATAGCAGCTTGAAAGCCTGTAAGCTTGTTTTGAAAGGCGTCCGTCCGACGCATGTAAAAAACAGCCGGTAAGGCGTCGCTTGTTCGTGTGTGGCTGTGTTATTGTTAAGTAGTGAAAAGTAGTGAAAAGTGGCTGACATCGCCACAAAGTTCTCTCCACGGCAATCGTCATCACAACTGAACCAGTTGACTTAGAGAGCTCTACTCAATGCCATTCTACAGGTACGAAACACATCTACGCTAGGGGATGCGCGGGAATGCGGAAGCTGTCAAAATAACAAAGATACGGTAGCCTAGGCGAGACGTTTTTTCGGCCAAATCCCCCAGGTTTTGGAGATATACCAGTATTATAGAATGCGTAGCCGAGGCTGGAGGGTTAAAGCAACTTACTTTGGATTATTGGCATGTAAAGTGATGGTCAATAGTCGCCCGACGATAGCCTCCAGTACTTTTGTAATTTTCCCATTACTTTAATACTCTGCATCCCACGAATTCCGGTCCCACGGTAATATTTCGGTACCAATAAATCGTGGGATGCGAGATTCTACTGTATTTTACTTTTAATATGAACATATGAACATTGAAAAGCAATAAAACAAGTGGTAACAGCAATTGGCTGGTGAAAATCTTATCTCTTAGCCCCGCGGTCGTAATCTGACTCGGACCGGCGAGAGAGAAACACCCTTCCTCTCTCGTGTCTCGCATGGTACTGAGAGACTAGGGGAGGTCTAAAACTGGCTTAGAGGGTTGAAGAATGACTTCCTCATACTCCCCCCTCTCTCCCAGCCATCCTCGCATGAAAATATTGCACTCGATAAATATCAGGAATAATAGGGAAAATACCGGATAATTGAGGAGTGGGGTATAGGGAGGGGAAGGGGGCACACATGTGGAAGAGTGATGGGAGATATGGAAGGCATATATTGCTTTGTTTTGAATGCCAGTGGGGTGTTTTGAAAGTTTTTTTTTTATGCCTTGACTCTTAACCCGAGAACGGCACGCCATTGGTTTTTAAAAGTGCGTGCCAAGCAAGCATATTTTGCTTCATTCCCGCCTAAAATCGTCATTATCCGATAAATATGGTTATTACTTATTCATATGCGCCTATTTTAAGTTTAATATGAAGATATTAACATGTAACAGCAATCAAACAAGTGGGAATAGTATTTGGGGGGTAAAAAAGAGGAATTATTGCCAACCCTCCAGTCATGAGGCGAGAGGCGCCGCACAAGACATACACCCTCCATCTTCGAGGCGTGAAGGCAGACTGATGTCTCTCTCTTCCCACGCTCTCTCTATGCGTCCCTGATGACCTTGAAACCAGGTGAGAGATATTGGCGCAGTAAATAAACCGACAAAGAAGGGAATAAAAGGAAAAATAGGTGATAATTGAAGGGGGGAAAGGGATTTTTTTTTTTTTTTACATATGGAGGAGTGATAGAAGGTATGGAAGGGAATTATCTAACTTAATCACATATTCCTTTGTTTTGAGTGATTTTGAGGTCTGTTAAAAGTATTTTTTTAGGCCTTGGATCTTAACCCTTAACCATCGGCTTAGGCCAGTAAGTGACAGCCTAGAGGCAGTGATGGCCAGAGTAGACGAGTTAGCGACGGAAAATGTGGCATTCAAGGCTCAGCTTAAGGAATATGAGGGCCACCTGAGTGAGGAAGTAAAAGGAATGAGTGAGGTAAAAAATGAGTGGACAAGGGTAGAGAGTGCCACGATGGTAGCCCTTGAAGAAATTGTGAAGGAGCAGAAGGAAGAGAGAGAAAAGGAAACGAAAGAGTTTGAAAAAAATGTAGTGCAAGTTTTAAAGAAGAAAGAGAAGGTAGTGAGAGAGACAATAGATAGAGGTAAGTGTGTAGTAATCTTTGGAGATGTGGAAGAGCACCTGGCAGATATGAAGGTAAGAAAGGAAAGGGATGTTGTGAAAGTCAAGGGGATACTGGATTACTTAGACGAGGGTTATGGATGGGTAAAAGAACTGGAGGAGGTGAGAAGGTTAGGAATATATAAGAAGGGCGAGATGAGACCACTAAGAGTGGAACTAAAGTTTAGATCAACAGCAGAAGCAGTAGCCAATGTGAGCTGGAAATTAAATTCGACAGAGCTGAATCATATAAGGGTAAAAAAGGACCTAAGTGTAGAAGAACGGGAACAGTTAAGGGAACTCCAAGCTAAGGCTGATGAAGAGAATGGAAAGTTGTCTGAAGAGCAAAAGAAGATTTTTTTTGGAGAATAAGGGAAGGGCAAGTAAGGAAGTGGTACATCAGGAGCCACCAAGAACCGAAAGTAAGAGGAGTGATAGGGAAAGAGACAGAGAGACAAGTACGAAGTCAAAGCAAGGAGACGGAGCGAGAGATAATGCAGGGAGCAGGGGACCGGAGAGAGAGCCAGGATGTGGTGGAGAAGGTGGAACAGAGGGAGAGAGAGGGGGGAGGAGAATAGAATTAGCGGGGGACCTGGTAGGAGGCAGAGAGGGAAGAGAAACAAGGAGGTGGATTCAAATATACTGTGCTACTACACTAATATAGATGGAATAAACAGTAAAAAGGTAGAGTTAGATAATATATTAAGAAAAGATCAACCACAGATAGTCTGTTTGACAGAGACAAAGCTGAACCAGGACTTTGACAGCAACATAGTGTTTAGTGAAGGATATAATATATGGAGAAATGATAGAAAGGGTAAAAGGGGAGGTGGAGTGGCAGTATTAGTTAAGAACCCTATGACAGCAAAGCACGTGGAGTTAAATAATGACAAGGCAGAAATAATGGCAGTTGAACTCAATGATATAGAAGGAAAAAAGCTAGACTAGCAGTAGCTTACATGCCACCAAAGACCAGAGCATGGAGGGAGTTGGAGTTTGAGGAGATGGTAGAGGATATGATTCAGTCGTTGAGAAGATTGCTTTTAAGGAAGAATCGATTGATCTTGGTAGGAGATTTCAACTGTAGTGAGGTTGATTGGGAATCGGGAGATGCAGGGCCAAATCAGAGATCTTGGGGAAGTCGGCTAGTGGAGTTGGTTACGGAAAATGTACTTGCACAACATGTGAAGGAAAATACAAGAATGAGGGGTAATAACGAACCTTCTAAACTCGATCTGATTTTTACAAAAGATCCTCACGAAATTAGTGATATAAACTATCTATGTCCTGTAGGTAAAAGTGATCACCTATTACTAAAATGGAAGTTGACCTCGAGTAATGCCAATAGATTAGACAATAGCTACATAAATGACAGATTAAATTATAGTAAAGCTGATTATGTATCCTTGAAAAGATATTTAGAGGGAGTAGATTGGGATCTTATTTTGAAGGAACGGGACGTACAAGGTAAATATAGTAGATTCCTCGAAATTTATAGAGTAGGAACCAATCTGTTTGTCCCAAGATATAAAACTGGAAATTTTACTAAGCAGAAAGATTGGTTTAATTTGAAATGCAAAAGAGCTTTGGGTAGGCGTGATGCAGCTTGGGCTAGATTAAGAAGAAGGAACACTGAGAGTAATCGGAATAAATATAAACAGGAGAGGAATAGATATGTTAACATAATTAGGCAAGTTAAAATGAACTATGAGAAGAACATAGTAAATAAATGTGAAAGTGACCCTAGATTATTTTATAAATATATAAACAGTAAGTTGAAGGTAAAGAAACAAATTACTAAATTAAGAGTTGATGCTAGGACGTATGAAAATGTATCGGACATGTGTGAGGTAATGAATAACAAATTGGGGTCAGTTTTTACTAGAGAGGAAGGTTTTGACGAACCACAGGCGGGAGTACTGGAGAGTGGTCTTAGTAAGATTGAAATAACTAGAGATGAGCTGTTATCTGCGATGAGAGGGCTTGAAGTAAGGAAAGCTATGGGACCGGATGAAGTGTCTGCCTGGGTTTTAAAGGAGTGTGCAGAGCAATTAGTGGAGCCAGTGAGGGACATCATTCAAGCTTCCTTAGATAAAGGACAGGTTCCTGTTGAATGGAAAAGAGCTAATATCATTCCGATATACAAGAATGGAAACCCTGAGGACCCTCTAAACTATAGACCAGTTTCACTTACTAGTATTGTATGCAAGATTTGTGAAAAGTTAATTAGGAAGAGATGGATGAAAATGTTGGAGAGAAAGAAGATAATAACCCCAAAGAAATTTGGATTCAGAGAAGGGACATCTTGTGTTACCAGTTTGCTATGTTATTACAGTAGGGTGATAGATGTACTCCAAGAGAGAGGCGGATGGGTGGACTGCGTCTACTTAGACCTTTCCAAAGCATTCGATAAGGTACCACATAAGAGATTGTTATCTAAGCTTGAGACGCTAGGATGTGTCAGGGGGAGTTTGCTGAAATGGATGGAGAGCTATTTAACAGATAGGGAAATGAGGACCAACATTAGAGGAACTTACTCATCGTGGCGGAAAGTTGAGAGTAATGTGCCGCAGGGATCTGTGTTGGCACCTCTCATGTTCCTTATGTACGTGAATGACTTGCCGATAGGCATAAACTCTTACATGTCAATGTTTGCAGATGACGTAAAAATTATGAGACAAATAACAAATAAAAGTAGTTGTGAGGAGCTGCAAGGGGATTTAGATAAAATATACGAATGGAGCACCAAGTAGAAAATGAAATTTAATATAAGTAAATGCCATGTGGAAACGGATGTTGACGATGAAGGATAAGACAGTGGTGGAACGAAAGTCATTGATTGATTATTTATGTGTGGATGAACGAATGAAGAAATCTGTGATGGATGCTAGGGTGTATAGGGGTATTGGAGGGGGTCTGTCTGATCATTATGTAGTGGTAGCTAAGGTTAGGATACAAAAGAAGTGGGTCAGGAGAGCGGGAGGGAGGCGAGAGGAGGGTGGAATGGTGAGGAGGGTGGAGAGGTTGCAGGAGGAGGAAGTCAGGGAGGAGTACAGGAGAGCAGTGGAAAGACGACTAGGTGGGTTCGACCTGGAAGTTATGGAGGAAGTGGAGGAGATGAGCAAGGTGTTTAAGGATGAGATCTGTGCAGCATGTGAGGAGGTGTGTGGAGTGAGGAGAAGAGGGAGGGGAGTGAAAGGTACAGCATGGTGGACAGAAGAGGTAAGAATAGCTGTGGAAGAAAAGAAGAAAGCATATAGAGAGTGGTTGGGTAGTAGAGGGAATGAAGATTCCGAGAGACAGAAACGAGCGAGGTACGTGGAGAGTAAGAGGGTGGTGAAGAGAGTAGTGAAGGAAAGTAAGAGAAGAGTAGATGAGGAATTTGGAAGGAATCTGAGTGTAAAATGGAGGGAGAGTAAGAAACTGTTCTGGAAAGAAGTCAAGAAAGTTAGGGAAGGTAGCAAGGGAAACAGTAAGGGTGTGAAAGATAAGAATGGGAGAATGCTAGCCGAGAAGCAAGAGAGAGTCGAAAGATGGAGGGAGTACTTCAGTGAGTTGCTAAATGAAAGGAATGAAGAGCCAGCAAACATAGCTGGATATGGTATGGGAGGGAGAAGAAGAGAAGTAGTGGAGGAGGTGGGGATCAGGAGGTCAGAAGTGTGGGAAGCCATGAAAAGAGTGAAGTTGGGGAAAGCACCAGGAACAGATGGAGTGTGTGGGGAAATGTTGAGGTATGGTGGTGAGATAGTGATAGAATGGGTATGGAAAATGTGCAAACTAGCATGGGAGAAGGGGAGTGCACCCGATGACTGGAAGACTGGCATAATAGTCCCCCTATATAAGGGCAAAGGGGAAAGAGGAGTGTGTGGTAACCACCGAGGAATATGTCTTCTAAGCGTAGTAGGGAAGGTATACAGTAGGGTAGTGATTGAGAGAGTGAGAGTGAGAACGGAGAAATGGATAGGCGACGAGCAGGGAGGTTTTAGGAAGGGAAGAGGATGTGTAGATCAGATTTTTACCCTGAATTGTGTTGTGGAGAAGTATCTGGAGAAGAAGCAAAAGGTATATGTTGCCTTTATGGACTTGGAGAAGGCCTATGACAGAGTGGATAGAGAAGGTTTGTGGAAAGTACTTAGAATATACGGAGTAGAGGGCAAGTTGCTGAAAGCAGTGAAGAGCATGTATGAGGGTGCAAAGGCGGCAGTACGTGTGGAGAGTGAGCAGAGCGAGTTCTTTGACCTGAATGTTGGTTTGAAACAGGGGTGTGTGATGTCCCCGTGGTTGTTTACTGTATATGGATGGAGTTATGAAAGAAATACTATCAAGAGCAGTGGATGTTGGTGTATCGCTGAAAAGGGAGGGAATTGAGTGGAAGCTACCTATACTGCTGTTTGCGGATGATACAGTTCTGATGAGTGATAATGAATGGGAGTTGCAGGGTCTGGTAAATGAGTTTGGAACAGTGTGCGAAAAACGGAATTTGAAGGTAAATACGGGGAAGAGCAAGGTTATGGTCTTCGAAAGGGGTGAAGTCACAGAGTGTGAGGTGAAGCTGAACGGTCAGGCTATGGAGATCGTCAACTCTTTTAAGTATCTGGGCAGTGTGTTGAGTAAAGATGGGACTATGGATGAAGAGGTGCGGGAGAGGGTACAACAGGGGAAGAGGGTTGTAGGAACGCTAAAAGCAGTAACAAGAAATAGGGTGGTCAGTATGGAAGTGAAGAAGTCCTTGCATGACAGTGTGGTAATCCCGACACTGACTTACGGAAGCGAAGCATGGACGTTGGTTGAGAGACTCAGACCAAGAGTGAGAGCAGTGGAAATGAATTACTTAAGGAGTGCGTGCGGAGTTACATGGAGGGATAGACAGACTAATGAGGAAGTAAGAAGGAGGTGTGGTGTGGAGGTAGATGTGCTGGAAAGTGTGAAAAGGAACAACTTGAGATGGTTCGGCCATATGGAACGTATGGAAAGCGAGAGAATGACTAAGAGGGTGTACGAGAGCGAGGTGGAGGGACAGAGGGGGAGAGGTAGACCGAATATGAGGTGGAAGGATGGAGTGAGGAACTACATGAACGAAGGCGGTGCTGGTTGGGGGGAGGGGCGTCGACTGACTGGGGACAGAGGTGCATGGGGGCGGTTCGTTCGTGGCCACCCCTTCGGGGATCACGGCGTCAGGCAATAGATAGATAGATAGAAATGCCATGTGTTAAATATGGGAAGAAGTGTGAATAGACCAAATTGGGAGTACAGGATGGGAGATAATATAATTAGCAAGGCCGAAAAAGAAAAAGATTTAGGGTTGATTATACAAGATAATTTGTCGCCAGAGAAACATATTAACAAGCTCTTTAGCGGAATGTATGCAATGGCCGGGAATATGAAAGTTGCTCTGAACTACTTGGATGAGACCATGGTAGCGAAAATTATGAAGAGTATGATTAGACCAAGATTGGAGTATGCAGCAGTGGTGTGGTCCCCGCATCTAAAGAAGCATGTTCACAAGTTAGAAAGAATCCAGAGAGCAGTCACTAGATTGGTTCCAAGTCTCAGAGAACTGCCATATGAAGGGAGGCTAGACAAATTAAATCTACCGAGTCTAAAAGAGAGGAGAGAGAGGGGAGACATGATAATGATGTACAAATGTACCCGGGGGCTGGAGAGGCTGGATAGGGAGGATATATTAATTATGGATACAGGAATAACTAGAGGCCACAGCTACAAAGTAAAAAGACCTACCTGCAAGAACGATATCAGGAAGTTTAGCTTCCCCTATAGATGTATTGACAAATGGAATGGGCTGGAGGAGGAGGTGGTAGGGGCAAGGAACATCCATATTTTCAAGAAAAAATTGGATAAAAAGTAGACTGAGAGACGGGACAACACGAGCTTAGCTCAACTCCTGTAAACTACAATTAGGTAAATACAATTAGGTAAATACGACATATGTCGAGTTAAAGAAAACGTGCCCATATGCGGGTCTCGACATATGTCGAGTGCAATTTTGAGCACGTAATGTGCTCTGAAAGAGAGCGGAGCGGTGCGACGAGCATAGATTGCTTCCTGACCGCTCGCCACCACCGCCGTGGGTCGACTGAAATTTATTACACCCTCCTCCACCCTCTCTCACTCGCTACACAGGGAATTATGTAAGGAAATTACCTTATTTTAGGGTTTTTGCACTCTTGTTGCACAATCGTTGCAAGAGAACCAGTGGTCGTAGAAGGATGGTTCGGGTGTCATTGGAAAGCTCTGTTTACGCCCTTTCAGGGATAGATACTTGTATTACGCTCTGGGTCTTGTTTATGCATGAAAAAGAGCACGGAAACAACCCCATTTAGGGCAAAACCACCCGCTTGGCAGGTAGTAAAAGTTACCGACCCACCCGCTCTTATTGTGTTAAAGAGTCCCGTCGCCTTCGCCCAGTAAAACCTCTTAAGAGTCTCCTCGCTGTTCTCGGGTTAAGAGTCCCGGCGCCTTCGCCCAGTAAAACCTCTTAACCCTCTCCGACATATGACGCGATTTTGAGCCTACAGTATTGGGGATACTTTAAAACCTTTGCTACCATCAGGGGTATTTAGAAACCTTTAGTTTAGTTACTTCAACCTCTGCAGTTGTCTTTGAGTTAGCTGTGGGCAGAAAACTAATTTTGGAGAGGTAATTATAAGTGAGAGAACTCTATTTCTTATTGCTAATCTGGCAACCTCTGCGTCATATGTGCGTGAAAGGGTTAAGAGTTCTCGGGTTAACAACTTTTAAAATTAGTTATAAATACTGTACTCTGTATAGATTTAATTGAACATAAAGCTGTATGGTTTTAACCCATTCCTCGCGGTGACCGTCACCTGACTGGCAGGTTTTTCCGGCTATTATGTGGTCTGGGAGCAAGGCCAGCTGTTGCAGGCAGCGCGAGAGGGCCTCCTCGTCCGGAGCCCACGGACTCCGGGGACATACTGAACCGTGAGAACGAGTTCCCTCGCATATCTGCAGTATCACACGTAGCGAAAACAGCTCAAAATTGCCAATTTTTAGCGATTTTGCCCTTTGTTTGCAAGATCGTTGCAAGACAACCAGACGTCGTACAGAGATGATTCAGGTGTCATTTGAAAGCTCTCTTACCGTGCTTTCATGGATATACTGTATAATTGTATTACGCTCTGGCTTTTGCTTATGCATGAAAATGAGCAGGGAATAAAGATAATTTCGGGCAATTATGCCTGCAGAGTTAAGAATGCGACACTTTTTAACCCACTGAGCCCCAGGCAATATAATATAAATGTACACTCCAGGCCCGGCAGGTTGTCAAACAATTTGTTTTTCCAGAAAACACATGGAATGGGTTAGAAATTAACCCTTCAAACCCGGCTGGTACACGTGTGTACCATTTTGTTTTGACCCGAGGAACCCGGGTGGTACAACATTGTACCAGTGGTTGAAAGCCTGTGACCTTGGTGTGTGAGGCGTCGGTCCGACGCATGTAAACAACAGCCGGCTGGACCGACGCCCCGCATCTCCGGCCACAAGAAGGAGAGCGTCGCTTGTTCGTGTGTGCCTGTATGTTGTTGTTAAGTATCGAAAAGTAGTGTAAAGTGGCTGTTGTTGCCGTAAGTTATCTCCAATGAAATCATCATCACAACTGAACCAGTTGACTTAGAGAGCTCTACTTAACGCCATTCTACAGGTAAATAACACAGCTACGCTTGGGAAATGCGCGGGAATGCGGGAAGCAGTCAGAATAACAAAGATACGGTAGCCTAGCCTAGACGTTTTTCGGCCAAAACACCCAGGTTTCGGGGAATATTTATGTAATGCGTAGCCGGGGCTGGAGGGTTAAGGAAAAACCACAAAAACCGATCTGCTAGGTCATTAAGGGGTCCTATGGGTTGCCCGAAAGTCTAAATTAACATGGGGAGATGGGTAGGCAAAAACATGCAAAACCATGTTTTTGCATGCTCACGCGGCTGGACATTGAGGGTTTTCAACCATCGGCATTGTTGCGTGGGATAATTACGCAGTTCCCATACAAATCTGAGTCCTCTAGGTGCCATAGGACCGGAGTAATTAACCACTACGCACCCTATGCGGCACTGGGGTTTAGCATTACATACATTGCCAACGCATATGCTACGGCGCTGGGGTCCAGTGGGTTAAGGATACAGTAAATGCAAATAATTTGTAAAAAAATGGGACCGTTGTTTTCGTGACGTTGCCAAATGGATTGACCTAGGGTACGGGTGTACCCGAGGTGTCAAGTGTGTGTCCACGGTGGCTGTTTCAGTTTACCTTAACCCTTCCAGCCCGGGTGTCCTTTTATAAGGACACCGCGGCAGATGGGCCGGTACCCGGGTGTCCTTATAACAGGCTGTAAGCTTGAAAGCCTATTAAGCTTGGTCTGAACGCTGTGCGTCCGACGCATGTAAACAAAGCCGGTCATTGCGTCACCGCACCTCCGAAAACAAGAAGGAGACGTCGGATCAATGTTGTTGTTGTATGATATGACGAAATTAGTGTCTGAAAAGCTCCGATATTGTCAACATCGTGGCAAAATTCGCTCCACGAAAATTGTCATCACAACTGAACCAGTTGACTTAGAGAGCTCTACTCAACGCCAGTCTACAGATTGGAAACCGCACTACGTTTAGGGATGCGTGGGAAATTTCTAGCAGTTAAAATAACAAAGATACGGTACCTAGGCCTAGACGTTTTTCGGCCAGATCTCCCGGATACGACCTCCGTCCTTTTGTAAGGCAGCCCGGGTTGGAAGGGTTAAACATGGCAGCTGCGCCTTTATCTGATGTCCCAGGCAGACCCCACCAGAGCGGCCGTCATGAATTAGACGGAGTATACAGTAGTTAAATTATTTTGATAATTCTATCTGTCTATCTATTGCCAGACGGAATAATCCCCGAAGGGGTGGCCACGAATTAATCGTCCCATTCCCGTCCTCCCAACCAACACCGCTTTCACTCATATACCTCTCAACTCCATCCTTCCACTTCACTCTTGGTCTGTTGTCCTTCCGCCTCACTCTTGTACACTCTCTTTTAGTCATTCTCTCGCTTCCCATACATTCCACATGGCTGAACCATTTCAAGGTGTTCCTTTTCACACTTTCCAGCACGTCCACACCACACCGCTCTCTTACTTCCTCATTCATCTGTATATCCCTCCAAGTAACTCCACATGTACTTCTCAAGTAACTTATTTCCACCTCTCTCACTCTTGATTTGTGCCTCTCCAATAACGTCCATGCTTCAGTCCCATACATCAATGGCGGGATTACAACGCTATCATGCAATTACTTTTTAATTGATCGACTTGTTTATTGATTTATTGATTGCTTACTTTAATTAATAGAACAAATAGTTGGAATGTCTTTTTATTATTTTGTTGTATATTGCATAAGTGATTTGGGGATTTAGTTGTTGTACAGTATAATACGTAAGGGATTTGGGGAGTTTTATAGAGGAAAGGAAAAACAAAAATTATAAGTAAGATGCTTGGACTGTTTCGCCCAGAAAGTCAAGTCGGGAAAACAAGAAACACTTTGATTGCCTTTTATACCACCGGCTATTACCATCCTGTAGTGGGCGGGTGCACAACCCCGAAAGGAGTTGAAATAGGGGAGCTATCCCCCCGCCAAAGGCGGCTTTCTAGGGCCTTTCCTAGCTGATACTGAGAGGATTGGGTTCTAGTCATGTGGTGATGGGCTGGTCTATCAGAGTGAGAGTTGAGCGATCTCTGCCATACCCATAGCTTACTCTGAATGTTCCTTTTACTTACATATTTTCTAGATCTCATGTGACGGCGTTTCTTCCATGGATTGACCTCCCTACTGCCAACCTAGAGGTTGGCAGATTGGGAGCTAAAGCGTCACATTTTTCCTTTGCCCCTCAATTTTCCCTTCATAATTGCTGAGGGGCACAGGGCCTTGGGTGGGGCTTTGGTTTCCTTGGGCGTTTCCGCACCCTCTTCAGCTCCCCGCCTTGGAGTGGCTTCGATCACCTGGGCTTTATTAGTGGTAAGCAGGGAGGGTTTTGTGGGGCCGCTCGGTTATGGCCTTGGCCTTGCTCGTGACCTTGGGGCTGCATGGCCAGACAGCCTGGGGAACAGCAACAACAACAACCATACTGTAGTTTATAGTGATTTTTACCCTTCTATTATAAATGTTTTTGAGATTGTTGTTGTTGTTGTTGTTGTTGTTCCTCAAGCTGCCTGGCCGAACAGCCCCAAGGCCCCGAATAAGGCCAAGGCCATAATAGAGCGCCCCCAAAGAACCCTCCCTGCCAACCACAATAAAGCCTGGGTGACCGAAGCCACTCCATGGCGGGGAGCTAAGGAGGGTGCGGAAACGCCCGGGAAACCAAAGCCCCACCCAGGGCCCTGTGTCCCTCAGCAATTATGAAGAGAAAGTTGAGGGGCAAAGGAAAAATGTGACGCTTTGGCTTCCAATCATGGTAGATTGGGAGGTCAATCCACGGAAGAGACGCCGTCACTTGAGATCTAGAAAATATATAAGTAAAAGGAACAGTCAGAGTAAGCTATGGGTATGGCAGAGATCGCTCAGTTCTCACTCTGATAGACCAGCCCATCACCACATGACTAGAACCCAATCCTCTCAGCATCAGCTAGGAAAGGCCCTAGAAAGCCGCCTTAGGCGAGGGGATAGCTCCCCTATTTCAACCCCTTTCGGGGTTGGGCACCCGCCCTTTTTGAGATTGTTAGCTACAGTAGTTGAATGGGCAAACCAGAAACTGTCCAAGCCTGGCCCGGAAAGCAAAAGTCAGTGGTTACTGGTTAATAAAACTGGCCAGAGCACAGCCCTAGTTAATACTCTTAACAAATTGTTGCCTCCTCAGCTTAATATTACACGTATTACAATATCTTTCAGTTTTAACTCCACATATTCTATCTATCTCAATCTTCTCATTTCAATGCATTCCATTCTGTTAATAACATCCACTACACTTGCGCCTTTATAAAGGTAATGCAACCTACCTCCTGTGGGTGGGTGCAGGTTGGCCGTGGGTGGGATGTGGTGGTGGAGGGAGGAGTGGTGGTGCTGTTGGTGGTGGTTGGGTGGTGGAGGAACCTTGAGGCAGGAGAAGCACTTCCCCATTGGTCCCACTGACCACGACACCTCACCCACCCCGCAGGGACACCCCCAACCTACAATGACAAGTAACACATTAACCCCCTGAGCTGTAGAGAAAACTTATTATTAATTTTCCATTACAGCTAACTCTCGGGGCTCTGTCGTGGCTGTCACGAGGCGATACACGTATGTTATCGCTCTGTTTTAAACCACAATACTCGCCTCTACATGCAATGTATTATGTATCCAAAGAAAGAGCAAAACCCATACTATAAAAATACAAAAAAAAATATTGGAAAATATGGCATTATCACAGTCAAAAGAAATAGATAATAAAATATTTCATCATTCTTCCGAGTTCCCATTGTCATAATTTTGTTATATGCTTAGCGATAAATATTTTATATCTGAAATAAGAAAAAAATACACGCGCTTTCCAACGGTGTACCGTACCTTTATTACAATGTATTAAGTCTGTATATCTAAAATGACAGGAAAGATTAATCTAGAATATTACCATAGAACGTACAAAATATCAACTGATCATAGTAAAAATTGATGGCGAGTAGATAAAAAAAAAAAAAATCGTCAATCATCCAACTTTGCATGGCTATAATTCATAATTTTGAGCCCTCGAAGTTTTCCCCTTACATCTCGGAATTTTCCGAGATCTAAGGGCAAATTCCGAGAGGCCGATGCCAGTCCGAGAAGTGCGGGTTTCCGACTTTTAGAGGTCCGAGATAGCGAGGGTTTACTGTACAGTAAATAGATTCTATTACTAGTAATATTATTTTTATTAATCTCACCACCACACCCCCAATGAAATTAATTAAAGTATATATGATCCACCGGGATTCGAACCCGGGTTATCACACACATATTTTTGCCACCTTAACCATTACACCACCAGGACGGTTAAAGGTTTATGCACACGCCTACAACTTATTATCCATTCTCGAATACTGGATATTAATCTAATCATGTTCATATTCCCAACCGCACTATGGTAGCCTACTGTTTAAGTGAGAGGAAAGAATATTCATGGGGCACAGATCATATAGACCGGCCTCTCGAAGAAATATCCCTAAACCTACTAATAATATTATTTTTATTAATCTCACCACCACACCCCCAATGAAATTAATTAAAGTATATATGATCCACCGGGATTCGAACCCGGGTTATCACACACATATTTTTGCCACCTTAACCATTACACCACCAGGACGGTTAAAGGTTTATGCACACGCCTACGACTTATTATCCATTCTCGAATACTGGATATTAATCTAATCATGTTCATATTCCCAACCGCACTATGGTAGCCTACTGTTTAAGTGAGAGGAAAGAATATTCATGGGGCACAGATCATATAGACCGGGCACTCGAAGAAATATCCCTAAACCTACTAATAATATTATTTTTATTAATCTCACCACCACACCCCCAATGAAATTAATTAAAGTATATATGATCCACCGGGATTCGAACCCGGGTTATCACACACATATTTTTGCCACCTTAACCATTACACCACCAGGACGGTTAAAGGTTTATGCACACGCCTACGACTTATTATCCATTCTCGAATACTGGATATTAATCTAATCATGTTCATATTCCCAACCGCACTATGGTAGCCTACTGTTTAAGTGAGAGGAAAGAATATTCATGGGGCACAGATCATATAGACCGGCCTCTCGAAGAAATATCCCTAAACCTACTAATAATATTATTTTTATTAATCTCACCACCACACCCCCAATGAAATTAATTAAAGTATATATGATCCACCGGGATTCGAACCCGGGTTATCACACACATATTTTTGCCACCTTAACCATTACACCACCAGGACGGTTAAAGGTTTATGCACACGCCTACGACTTATTATCCATTCTCGAATACTGGATATTAATCTAATCATGTTCATATTCCCAACCGCACTATCGTAGCCTACTGTTTAAGTGAGAGGAAAGAATATTCATGGGGCACAGATCATATAGACCGGCCTCTCGAAGAAATATCCCTAAACCTACTAATAATATTATTTTTATTAATCTCACCACCACAACCCCAATGAAATTAATTAAAGTATATATGATCCACCGGTATTCGAACCCGGGTTATCACACACATATTTTTGCCACCTTAACCATTACACCACCAGGACGGTTAAAGGTTTATGCACACGCCTACGACTTATTATCCATTCTCGAATACTGGATATTATTCTAATCATGTTCATATTCCCAACCGCACTATGGTAGCCTACTGTTTAAGTGAGAGGAAAGAATATTCATGGGGCACAGATCATATAGACCGGCCTCTCGAAGAAATATCCCTAAACCTACTAATAATATTATTTTTATTAATCTCACCACCACACCCCCAATGAAATTAATTAAAGTATATATGATCCACCGGGATTCGAACCCGGGTTATCACACACATATTTTTGCCACCTTAACCATTACACCACCAGGACGGTTAAAGGTTTATGCACACGCCTACGACTTATTATCCATTCTCGAATACTGGATATTAATCTAATCATGTTCATATTCCCAACCGCACTATCGTAGCCTACTGTTTAAGTGAGAGGAAAGAATATTCATGGGGCACAGATCATATAGACCGGCCTCTCGAAGAAATATCCCTAAACCTACTAATAATATTATTTTTATTAATCTCACCACCACAACCCCAATGAAATTAATTAAAGTATATATGATCCACCGGTATTCGAACCCGGGTTATCACACACATATTTTTGCCACCTTAACCATTACACCACCAGGACGGTTAAAGGTTTATGCACACGCCTACGACTTATTATCCATTCTCGAATACTGGATATTATTCTAATCATGTTCATATTCCCAACCGCACTATGGTAGCCTACTGTTTAAGTGAGAGGAAAGAATATTCATGGGGCACAGATCATATAGACCGGCCTCTCGAAGAAATATCCCTAAACCTACTAATAATATTATTTTTATTAATCTCACCACCACACCCCCAATGAAATTAATTAAAGTATATGATCCACCGGGATTCGAACCCGGGTTATCACACACATATTTTTGCCACCTTAACCATTACACCACCAGGACGGTTAAAGGTTTATGCACACGCCTACGACTTATTATCCATTCTCGAATACTGGATATTAATCTAATCATGTTCATATTCCCAACCGCACTATGGTAGCCTACTGTTTAAGTGAGAGGAAAGAATATTCATGGGGCACAGATCATATAGACCGGCCTCTCGAAGAAATATCCCTAAACCTACTAATAATATTATTTTTATTAATCTCACCACCACACCCCCAATGAAATTAATTAAAGTATATATGATCCACCGGGATTCGAACCCGGGTTATCACACACATATTTTTGCCACCTTAACCATTACACCTCCAGGACGGTTAAAGGTTTATGTATCAGACACGAAAAGGGTGTAGGTTGTTGATGCATGCGTGCAAACCTAAATTAAATCTCTAATATGTGGTACCTGTTAATTAACCCTTCAAACACGGATGGTACACGTGTGTACCATTTTGTTTTGACCCGAGGAACCCGGGTGGTACAACATTGTACCAGTGGTTGAAAGCCTGTGACCTTGGTTTGTGAGGCGTCGGTCCGACGCATGTAAACAACAGCCGGCTGGACCGACGCCCCGCATCTCCGGCCACAAGAAGGAGAGCGTCGCTTGTTCGTGTGTGCCTGTATGTTGTTGTTAAGTATCGAAAAGTAGTGTAAAGTGGCTGTTGTTGCCGTAAGTTATCTCCAATGAAATCATCATCACAACTGAACCAGTTGACTTAGAGAGCTCTACTTAACGCCATTGTACAGGTAAATAACACAGCTACGCGGGAATTCAGGAAGCAGTCAGAATAACAAAGATACGGTAGCCTAGCCTAGACGTTTTTAGGCCAAAACACCCGGGTTTCGGGGAATATTTATGTAATGCGTAGCCGGGGCTGGAGGGTTAAATGCGCGCCCCTTCAGTAAAATTCTACCGGCTAATGATAAATAAAGGAATGAGCTGTGTTACCGGGTGTACGTCGTGTAAACATGTGAGTTGATGTTAAACAGCGGTGGGGGGGAGGGGGGCCCCTGGGGTCAACAGCCCCACCCATAATACTAGGATAGGTTAGGTAAGGTTGTTAGGTAAGGCTAATGTCCTTTCAAAAAGGGGTATAGTAAACACTAGGATATACCTGGTCAGAGGAAGGTGATACGCCCGATAACACAACTCAGTAAATCTAGTTATACTACCCATCCCCCACCTCCCCCTTTCAAAACACCCCGGGTAGAATGTTTACACTATGCGTAGTGGCGTCGGACCTTTGCCATCATGTTCCCGTCTATTTTGACTGCCTTTGGATATACTGTAATAATATGTTGAGGGGGGCTTCCCCCTCACCCCCCCCCCCATGACATATTGTCATCATCATATATATTGCTAGCAGGGGGGAAAATAACCGAACAAATTGCCGTCAAAATAGACGCAAACTTAACCACGGCGATCGACAAATGTAAACATGACGGCAGCGGCGGGGGGGGGGGGGGGGGGGGCGTCGAACCTTTGCAATCATGTTCCCGTCTATTTTGAATGCCATTGGATACAATATGTTGGAAGGTAAGGAGGGGGGGCAATGCCCCCCATGACATATTGTCATCATATATATTGCCAGCAGTGGGCAAATAACCGACCGCCGTCAAAATAAACGCGAAGTTAACCGCGGAGATCACCCTATGTAAACATGACGACCATACGCCCGGAATCTACATCCATCCCAACACCCCTTTTAGCGTATTTTTGGATGGTTCAGCAGACACGTAAACTGATTTTTTTTTATATTAATATCACTAATTTTCCCATGGATTTAGGCTATATAGTTTTCTGTGTTAATTTGGAATTTATCCAGTTTAACACCAGGTCGAAACCATCGATATAATATTTAGGCAAATATATTAGTTGTCATTTACTTCATTGCCATATATAGTATGTCCAAACCGTCGGTAATTCATTATAATATCTAAGGATGTAGTATCCGGGCTACGGTTGTCATGTTTACATAGGTACAGTAGTACGCTCACGGTTTCTCTTTTGTTTTTGTTTTATTCTGATTTTGTCCCCTGCTGGCAACATATATGATGATGACAATAAGTCATGGGGTGGTGAGGGGAGGCTAAGCCCCCCCCCCCCCCCCCCTTAACCTATTTTTGTATCCCACAGAGTGACGGCAGTCAAAATTGCCGGAAATGTGATCGAGAGCGAGCGAATATGTTTTGTTGCTTTGGTGCCTTAAGATTGATGGATAATGTTTGTTTTGCAATTTCCGACGGGGTTCATAAAATAACTCGCCTAAAAAAAAACTTAGAGAAGCGAAAAAAGATGCAAACGAAAGGAGGGGTCAAAGGTTGAGTGAGAATTTTGAAGAACGAAAGAAGATGTTCTGGAAGGAGGTAAATAGAGTAAGGAAAGGAGGACCAAAGAGGGAAGAGTCAGTGAAAGATGCAAATGGAGAATTACTAGCGGAACCAGTCGAAGTGAGGAAAAGATATGCAGAGTATTCTCAATCTTTGCTAAATGCAAGAGAAGCTGTGATTGAAGCAGTGGTTGATGGAGATAGGTTACCCAGGCCACCCAGGTGGCAGGGAATGAATGAAAGGATTGAGGAAAATGAGGTGAAAGAAGCAGTGAAAGATTTGAAAGCGGGAAAAGCAGAAGGTATTGCTGTGGAGTGTATAAAGAAGGGTGGAGATGTGATAATAGATTGGTTGGTGAGACTTTTCAATGTGTGCTTTGTGATGTCAAGGGTACCAATAGACTGGAAGAGTGCATGTATTGTGCCGTTGTACAAGGGGAAGGGAGATCGCCAGGAGTGTTCAAGTTATAGAGTATTAGTTTATTATCAGTGGTTGGAAAGCTGTATGGCAGGGTGTTGACAGAGGATAATATAATGAACGGAAGTTGCAATAGGAGAAGAACAGTGCGGTTTTAGGAGGGGAAGAGGGTGCGTGGATCAGATGTTTGCAGTAAGAGTTATGCGAGAAGTATATATTTAGAGAAGCATAAAGAGATATTTTGGGCTTTTATGGATTTGGAAAAAGCGTATGATCGTGTGGATCGTGAAGCAATGTGGAAGGTGTTAAGGATTTATGAAATTGGAGGAAATTTGTTGGAAGCAGTTAAGAGTTTTTATGAAGGGAGCAGAGCATGTGTTAGAGTAGGAAATGGTGAGTTGAGTGAATGGTTTGAGGTAAAGGTAGGTTTGCGACAGGGTTGTGTATTGTCACCATGGCTGTTTAATATGTTTATGGATGGTGTGGTGAGGGAGATGAAAATGAGAACTATGGGAAGAGGATTGGGTTTAGTAGGAAAGAATGGTAGAGATTGGGAGTTGAATCAGTTGCTGTTCGCTGATGACACGGCATTGGTGGCGGATTCTGAGGAGAAATTAAAGAGGGTAGTCAAAGAGTTTGGAGTGCTTTGTGGGAGGAGGAAACTGAAGGTGAACGTCAATAAAAGTAAAGTAATGGTGTGTAATAGGGGTGATCGTAGGGTGAATCTAGAGGTGAAGCTGGATGGGGAAATATTGGAACAAGTAGAGTGTTTTAAATATCTAGGAGGATCGATAAACAGGAGTGGAGGTATGGAAATGGAGGTAAAACAGAGAGTGTGTGAAGGAAGGAAGGTTTTCGGAGCAATGGGAAGTATGTGGAAGACGAGAAATCTCGGAATGAAAGTAAAAAGTGCAATGTATCAAGGAATTGTTGTGCCAACAGTGATGTATGGGGGTGAGACATGGGCTCTGAAGAAAAAGGAGAATAAAGCTGGATGTGATGAAGATGAGCTGCTTGAGGAGTATGTGTGGAGTTACCCGTAGAGACTGAGGCAGCAGGAACATTTGTCAGCCCGAGTGGACAGAAGGGTGCTGAGCTGGTATGGTCACGTTGAACGAATGGGAGATGAAAGGCTTACAAAGAGAATATATTAGTCAGATACAAGGGGAGATAGAAGGGCAGGAAGACCCCCATTGAGATGGAGAGACTGTGTAAGACAAGCTTTGGATGATAGAGGAATGACTATAGATCAGGCAAAGGAAATGGTAATAAACAGGAATCATCATCATCATCAAATCTGATGCCTCGCTTCCAGAGGAAGCACCCTAAAAGGGATGGCCATGGCAGAAACTGCCTCCAGGCTCCCAGACATGCCCCGACTGACCCACTCCACAGTGCCATTTCCACTAAGTGGATTATAACCATGAACACTGAAGGAGCAGACCCAGAGCAGTCCCTCACCCGAATGGCAGTTCCACCACTATTTTGCTATTTTATTTACCCCAGTGGGGCCCTGGCTGGAAGCATACCAAGCACAGGAATTTTCTGGAAATAGGAACCAGTGGTCCACTGCTCCAGAGGCTGATTGCACCACCAAAGTGGCGGGCGGTGAGGTCGCCGCATCCCTACGCCAGAATATACAGGAATGAATAGAGAATGCTTGTGAATAGTTCAGTGAACACGTGGTCATTTGGGGGAAGGGGTCGGGCGCAAGTTGGACTAGATAATATAGTCCATCAGGCGCCTGGCCCGGGGAGACGATTAATATGAAGGGTGCACCTGGAAGTGTGGTGGGCAGGCTTGTGGCTTTGGCTCCGCTGCATGTCTGCCTGCCGAGATCGGAGCCTCTCCGGGTGGTCGGGGGCCGGGGGAGTGCTGGAGCGACCTTGGTGACCCTGGTCTCTGGGTATTCTCCTGGGTGACCTAGATGTGTGTGAATTTTGTGTTTAGTCTGTGTTTGTTCGCTGTTTTGTCTTGTGTTTTGTGTTTTCCTGTTCTTGCTCTGTCTTGAGTTGGCCACCCCCAAGAATATACAAAAAAAACAAAAATAATAAAATAGAGGAAAATAAAAATAGGAAAAGTGGGGATTGGGCCTGAGCATATAGGCCAAGATAAAAAAAAAAAAAAAAAAAAAAAAAAGCCTAGGCCTAGGCTAAAAAAATACTTATAAAAATCATCCCCGGTGTTAAACAGGATATTTACCGTTAATTTTCATCAATATATAGTGTTTGGAGGTAATTACAAGCCTCTGAAAAAACTATTTCCCCATGAGGGGGGCCTTGCCCCCCCCCTCATCCCCCCATGATCTATTGTCATCATCATATACAATTATACATTGACAGCAGACGAAGAAACCGCGGAACTTTTGCACTTAGCCGAAGGTTTGTAATAGGCCTAGGCTACTTCAATGTACCGGTATCTATTTAAAGTCAAATATACTTCCGCGCATCATCAAACCATACTTAGGCTAAGTCTAGCCTACTACTAATAATAGTAACCTATTAGTACCAACAGAATAGGCTAGTGACAAAATAGGGGTAGCCTAGGATAACTGTAGATTTATCCACAACTCTTGCCTAAATAAATACTAGGCTTAGTAGACTACCGGTCGGGGATAGGCCTAGGCTTAGCCTACCTAATAACAATAGAAAAAAACATGGAAAAATTGGTGGTAGTTTCAGTAGCCTAGCCTGTATTTTCCAAATGTGAGAAGAGTTTACTGAATCCATTAGTAGATGAAATACGGCCTATAATAAATTTGTAATTGTTTAATCGAAGGCCTCTTTTTCTAGTTATTAAAAACGTATTCTATGGTGTAGGCTAAATAAATATGATAGGGCCTATATAGAAGCAATAGAACTGTTATAGGGAAGTGCATATTAAACCAATTACAAAACTTTGAATAATGAGGTTGTTGTTGTTGTTGTTGTTCCCCAGGCTGCCTGGCCGAACAGCCCCAAGGTCCCGAGCAAGGCCAAGGCCATAGAGCGCCCCCACAAAACCCTCCCTGCTTACCACTAACAAAACCCAGGTGACCGAAGCCACTCTAAGGCAGGGAGCTGAGGAGGGCGCGGAAACGCCCGAGAAACCAAAGCCCCACCCAAGGCCCTGTGCCCCTCAGCAATTATGAAGGGAAAGTTGAGGGGCAAGGGAAAAATGTGACGCTTTGGCTCCCAATCTGCCAACTTTTAGGTTGGCAGTAGGGAGGTCGATCCACGGAAAAGACGCCGTCACTTGAGATCTAGAAGATATATAAGTAAAAGGAACAGTCAGAGTAAGCTATGGGTATGGCAGAGATCGCTCAGCTCTCACTCTGATAGACCAGCCCATCACCACATGACTAGAACCCAATCCTCTCAGCATCAGCTAGGAAAGGCCCTAGAAAGCCGCCTTTGGCGGGGGGATAGCTCCCCTACTTCAACTCCTTTCGGAGTTGGGCACCCGCCATGAATAATGAGGTAAGAGATAGGCCTATGTGTTTTTTATCACTTTTCAACCCAAGACCAGCGGGGGTCTGACCGTCTGGGGGTGGCAGCCCCCAGGATGCCCAGGTTAGGTTAGGTTAGGTTAGGTTAGGTTAATGACCAGCTAGGCCCTATGTAAATACAGTAGTGAACTTTTGGATAATTATCGCGAATAGACTCGCAGTGGCAGCGTTATTATACATAGGCTAATTTATTAGGGAAAGTGAAGCTCTATGGAATCTTTATAGGCCTAATATACTCACATAGATTCCGTTGTGGTAGAATAGTTTTGATAAGTTTTGTAACTCGATTTTGTCAATATAAATAGTCCCGCGCGTAAACAAACTCAGTCCCGCAATCTTGAGAGCTCTGCTACGGACGTGTTCGAAATGGAGTACACTCGCTACGGTAAAGTGTTATGTTCTACAAAGATGTTACTGCAGGGTGTCAAACGACGCTGTTTTTTTGAGTGATAACGCAAATGAATTTTTTGTATAATGATAACAAACTCCCCTAACTTTTTTTTTTGGGGGGGTTTGTATTAATGTTACAGAAAACAACTTCACAAGAATTTGGAGTGCCTAATTGCCAAAGTGATTGGGGTTGGGGGGGGGGGGCACCCCCCCCCCCAGATTTTGTTTCGGACTTGTCACTTTTGGAATTAAGGGTGTCCACAGTCCACAGTCCACTCGGACCACACTGTCCACAGTATTGCTTCTAAGTTCTATATATTATATAATACACCATAGAATAAGTTTTTAATAACTAGAAAAAAAAGGTCATCTTATAAATAATTACCTTAATTGAGTTGAGCATTGAGGACCTTTGCCGTTCCCGGGTTAAGAGGTGGGGGCTCTGAGAGTCTGAGCCTACCAGAACCAGAATTACCAGATTCCCAGAAATAATGAGAAAATCTCAGTAACACTAAAACACTGACATTCAGACATTACAAATTTTACAATTTACACAGTCCATTAGGGCCTTAGGGCTATCAAATTAACAATTAAACAATGGAGTCGACTTCTGGAATCTCAATCTGGTTCTGGTCATCGTGCCTGCCCTGATAATCCTGATAAATTTAACACTATATTTTCAGGTCAGCATACACACGAATATCACTTATCAGCCGCCTTAGGGCTATCAAATTAACAATTAAACAATGGGGTCGACTTCTGGAATCTCAATCTGGTCATCGTGCCCGCCCTGATAAATTTAACACTATATTTTCAGGTCAGCATACACACGAATATCACTTATCACTAGTCAGCCAATAGTCTCCAATATCTAGGTGATTTCGGCCTTATATATGTAAACACTACTAAAGTCTAAGACAGTTTAAAGCACACACAAATGCTATTACAACTACTGTCTACACGAACGTTCAGCAATATGGCGGGACTGGGCAAGAACCGAATATTATTGGAACTGGAATAAACTGATACTGATAACAAGTTTTAAGTATCATTTCACGCAAACCTCCCTCCCAGTCTCTGATAGCCTTCAGTTTTAAGGCTATAAATCCTTATTTTATAGAGCACAGTAACGTGTGTATACTGTACATGAATGATGTATATAGGCCTTACAGATTCCGTGTGTGATATAATTATTGATACACAACCCTATCAAAACTTATATGACGGTATGGGTGATGCGTGCTTTTTTTGGGTGCTATCCTAAGTAGGGTCCATTTACTGTTTGTTTACATTCGTCAACATTATTCTGGGGACAATAATATGAGGCGAATTTAATTTAATATGTCAATATTTACCATTTTAAAATAATTATATATTAATAGAAGCTATTTAGAGAAACTTTACATGCATTCTTACAATCTATTGTATATTATATGGCACTATACATTATTTTTACAAGAGAACAAGTTTAGGTGTAGAATATTATCCTTCATCAGTCAGCCATATTGGTTTATACAAGGCGCCAATTTTAAATAACCATATATAAAGGTGTAGGGGGCAAAGATTTACCCAACAACTATTCGAAGCTTGACATAAACTATTAGAAATTGACAAATATATCGGAATGAATAGGAAACTATCCCCTTGTGTAAAAAATGAAAACTGAATGAGGAAATTGACCACTTGCGAGATTCGTTCTATAAAGAAGTTAGTCTGGAACCCAGATCCAAAAATAAATTGTAGGCCTACAATTATAACCCAGGAACTACTACAAGGCTGATTATGACCGAATCATCTCAAAGTGTTCCTTAATATCACAGTCACACTCTCCAGCACATCCACACCACAATGCTCTCGGACTTCTTGATTTGTCTGTCTATCTCCCCAGGTAACTCCACACGGTACTGCCTTAAAATACTTAAATGAGCTAACAGTCTCCATAATCCGGCCATTCAACCTAACCTCACATTCTTTGACCGCACTACAAGTTGTTTGCTGACGACCTCAAACTCTACATCCAGCATCCAAGTAAGTCACCACAATCAAGCTCTCAAGATCTCCAACAAAATATCAACATTTTAGCATCTACATCAGACCCTTGCTTAACTTTGCTTCTCCTGTTTGGAATACTGGTTTTCAAGCCTTCAAGGCGATCTTAATCTTCTAGAGTCTGTTCAACGTCGGTGGACGAAATAAGTAACCAACCACTCAAGTCTCACTTATCATGACCGTCTCTCTACCTTAAACCTGTTTTCAATTAAAGGCAGATTGTTGAGGACCGACCTTATTCAGTGTTACAAAATATTCCATAATCTCTCGCCCATTAAACACCATGACCTGTTCACTATGTCACCCCACCAAGGAGTAAGAGGTCATAAATACAAGATCTTTGTTCCCCACACAGAAACCGAAGCAAGAAAAAGTGTTTTCTCCTATCGTCGTTGTTGTTGTTGTTGTTGTTCCCTAAGCTGCCTGGCCGAACAGCCCCGAGTCCCTGAGGAAGGCCATGGCCACGATCGGGCTTTCCCACAGAGCTCTCATTGAGTGTAGATTATGTTGTTGGCTTAAGTGGTTGTGTGAAATGCAGTCTTCTATGATGTGTTTAATGGTATGGGGTGCTGTGTTACATCCCGGGCAGGCGTCGACAACGGAGTCATCCAGTCTCTTCTGATAGCTCAGAAGAGCTGGATGGTGTCCACATCTCAGCCTGGCCAGGTGGACTCTGTCCTCGCGAGGGAGGGAGGATTCGGAAGGATGGATATGCAGCTGCGTGTTGTCTGTGAGTGAGTGGATGGATTGGCGAGAGATATGAGTATGGATGTGCTTCTGGAAGTTGGTTCGGGTTGGGCAGGGAGGGAGAGAGGACAATAATTGTGTGTGATATCGTGTGCTGGGTGTTGTTTTGATATTTCTTGGTGTCTGTGGGTGTGTTGCCATGTAGTTTAGTGGGTGGTCTTGGTTCGTGGAGGCTGCTGCCAGGAATTGAGTGCCTATCATGTCCAGATGGTCTTTGACTTTGAGGATTTTGGTTTCTTGATGTAGGTGATCTGTGGGTGCAGTAGCTGTGCAGCCTGTAATGATCTTCAGGGCTTTGTTTTGAATAGTCTGTAAGGTCTTATGATGTGTTTCAGCTAGGTTAGAAGCCCAGGCTGGGCTTGCGTATTCCATCACTGATCTTATGTATTGTTTATATACTGTGGTGGTAGTTTCTTTGTTGTGTCCAAATTTTGTGTGAGCAAGTGACCTGAGGGTGTTAAGTCTGGGTGTCAGTTTCTTTTTAATGTTTGTGGTGTGCTGTTTGAATGTCATATGAGAATCATATGTTACTCCTAGGATTTTGGGTGTGTGTATATGTGTTAGGGGTGTGTTGTTTATGGTGAGTTGAGGGATGTATTCGTGTTCACCTGTCCAGCTTGTGAGCAGGGTTGCGGTGGATTTGGCTGGGGCTAGATTAAGTCTGTTTGTAGTGCACCAGCCATGTAGTGTGTTGAGATAGGGTTGAAGGAGATCTGTTGCTCTTCTTGGGTCATGGTGTGTGCATGTGAGTGTTATGTCATCTGCATAGGAGGCTAAGTGTATTGGGTGTAGTTATATCGTGCATGTACAGATTGAAGAGTGCGGGCGATAGGACGGATCCCTGTGGGACTCCGTTTGGAAAGTTTCTGATTTTAGATGACTGACCGGCAAAAGATACGTGTGCACATCTGCCTGCTAGGAAGTTGGCCAGCCACCTTTTTGTGTTGTTGTGCATGTTTGTGTTGTAGATTTTGTTTGTTAGGTTGTGGTGGGGGATGGCATCGAAGGCTTTACTAATGTCGAGTGTGGCTAATAGTGATCTGTGTGGTGGTCTAGCTGAGTTGATGCCGTCAAAAGCTCTTTGTGTAAGGTCTGTGAGAAGAGTGTTTGTGGAGTGCAGTGGCCTAAAGCCATGTTGTGTTGGAGCTAGGGGTAGGTCGGGTGTAATTAGTTGTAATACTAGGCGTTCCATGACTTTGGAGGGGGAGCAAAGGAGTGTGATGGGGCGGTGCGAGGAGGGTAGCGTGGGGTCTTTGTTGGGTTTGGGGAATGTGATGATGATACCATGCTTCCAAATGTCTGGTATTGTGTTGTGTGAATAGCTGTAGTTTGATATGTTAGTGAGTGTTTGTATGCCTTGTGGTCCCAGGTGTCTGAGGTGTATGTTGCTTATGTTGTCTAGGCCACAGGCGGGTGAGTGCTTGAGATTGTTGATGATATGCTTTGTCTGGTGATTGGTGAAGGGTGTATAGTCAGGGTCTGTGGGGAATTGTCTCTTACGTCGGATGACACGTCGGTCGTCTTTGTGAGGTTTTAGGTGGCTGACATGTGAGAAGTGATTGATGAGAGTGTTTGCTTGTTGTTTACATGAAGGAGTAGAGTCTGTTGTTGTGATTGCAGCATGTGATTGTGTTGTGTTGCTGTTGGAAAGTGTGATGCTGTTTAGTGTTTTGTAGAGTTTTTTGGGGTTTGTTTTGTGATCAAGTGTTTGTAGGAAGTTATTCCAATTTAGTTTTTGTTGTTCTTGTATTTTGTTGTTAGTTTGGGTGTTGAGTGCTTGAATTTGTTGTGTGATGTCTTGTGTGTGGGGTGCTGGGGAGTGTTTCAGTGTGTCGCGTTGTCTGATGAGGTTTTGAATTTCTGGTGTGAAGTTGGGGTTGTGTCTTTTTCTGTTACCTCTTGGAATGTGTTTCTTGTCAGCGTTTTGGATAGTTTTATTGAGTATGTGTACAGCATTGTTGATGTTAGTGATGGGTGTACTGTTTAGAGTTGTGAAGTGTTGTTCTGTCTCATTTGTAAATGCTTCCCAGTTAGCTCTTTTATAATTGGTGTATGTGTGTTTGTGGCTAGCTGGGGTGAGTCTGGTTTTGGTGGTGATAATGATCGGGAGGTGGTCAGAGCCTAAGGTTCTGACCACCCTCCAGGATGTTGTGGGGGCGAGTTCTGGGGAGCAAAAGGTGATGTCTGGAGATGATGGGTTATAGAGGGCTTGGTGAGGAATATGGGTATGTTGATGGATGTCGTTAAGGATGATGAGGTTATCTGTTTGGTTTTGTAGTACCAGCCCTCTGTCTGTGTCGGGGTTGTCGACAAACCAGGCCGACGTCTTGGCGTTGAAGTCACCACCCAGGATGATGTTGTTGTTCCCTAAGCTGCCTGGCCGAACAGCCCCGAGTCCCTGAGGAAGGCCATGGCCACGATCGGGCTTTCCCACAGAGCTCTCATTGAGTGTAGGTTGTGTTGTTGGCGTAAGTGGTTGTGTGAAATGCAGTCTTCTATGATGTGTTTAATGGTATGGGGTGCTGTGTTACATCCCGGGCAGGCGTCGACAACGGAGTCATCCAGTCTCTTCTGATAGCTCAGGAGAGCTGGATGGTGTCCGCATCTCAGCCTGGCCAGGTGGACTCTGTCCTCGCGAGGGAGGGAGGATTCGGAAGGATGGATTTCGGGAGGTCGTGCATGCAGCTGCGTGTTGTCTGAGAGTGAGTGGATGGATTGGCAAGAGATATGAGTATGGATGTGCTTCTGGAAGTTGGTTCGGGGTGGGCAGGGAGGGAGAGAGGACAATAACTGTGTGTGATACCGTGTGCTGGGTGTTGTTTTGATATTTCTTGGTGTCTGTGGGTGTGTTGCCATGTAGTTTAGTGGGTGGTCTTGGTTCGTGGAGGCTGCTGCCAGGAATTGAGTGCCTCTCATGTCCAGATGGTCTTTGACTTTGAGGATTTTGGTTTCTTGATGTAGATGATCTGTGGGTGCAGTAGCTGTGCAGCCTGTAATGATCTTCAGGGCTTTGTTTTGGATAGTCTGTAAGGTCTTATGATGTGTTTCAGCTAGGTTAGAAGCCCAGGCTGGGCTTGCGTATTCCATTACTGATCTTATGTATTGTTTATATACTGTGGTGGTAGTTTCTTTGTTGTGTCCAAATTTTGTGTGAGCAAGTGACCTGAGGGCGTTAAGTCTGGGTGTCAGTTTCTTTTTAATGTTTGTGGTGTGCTGTTTGAATGTCATATGAGTATCATATGTTACTCCTAGGATTTTGGGTGTGTGTGTATGTGTTAGGGGTGTGTTGTTTATGGTGAGTTGAGGGATGTATTCGTGTTCACCTGTCCAGCTTGTGAGCAGGGTTGTGGTGGATTTGGCTGGGGCTAGATTCAGTCTGTTTGTAGTGCACCAGCCATGTAGTGTGTTGAGATAGGGTTGAAGGAGATCTGTTGCTCTTTTTGGGTCATGGTGTGTGCATGTGAGTGTTATGTCATCTGCATAGGAGGCTAAGTTTATTTGGGGAGTATTGGGTGTAGTTATATCGTGCATGTACAGATTGAAGAGTGCGGGCGATAGGACGGATCCCTGTGGGACTCCGTTTGGAAAGTTTCTGATTTTAGATGACTGACCGGCAAAAGATACGTGTGCACATCTGCCTGCTAGGAAGTTGGCCAGCCACCTTTTTGTGTTGTTGTGCATGTTTGTGTTGTAGATTTTGTGTGTTAGGTTGTGGTGGGGGATGGCATCGAAGGCTTTACTAATGTCGAGTGTGGCTAATAGTGATCTGTGTGTGGTGGTCTAGCTGAGTTGATGCCGTCAAAAGCTCTTTGTGTAAGGTCTGTGAGAAGAGTGTTTGTGGAGTGCAGTGGCCTAAAGCCATGTTGTGTTGGAGCTAGGGGTAGGTCGGGTGTAATTAGTTGTAATACTAGGCGTTCCATGACTTTGGAGGGGGAGCAAAGGAGTGTGATGGGGCGGTGCGAGGAGGGTAGCGTGGGGTCTTTGTTGGGTTTGGGGAATGTGATGATGATACCATGCTTCCAAATGTCTGGTATTGTGTTGTGTGAATAGCTGTAGTTTGATATGTTAGTGAGTGTTTGTATGCCTTGTGGTCCCAGGTGTCTGAGGTGTATGTTGCTTATGTTGTCTAGGCCACAGGCGGGTGAGTGCTTGAGATTGTTGATGATATGCTTTATCTGGTGATTGGTGAAGGGTGTATAGTCAGGGTCTGTGGGGAATTGTCTCTTACGTCGGATGACACGTCGGTCGTCTTTGTGAGGTTTTAGGTGGCTGACATGTGAGAAGTGATTGATGAGAGTGTTTGCTTGTTGTTTACATGAAGGAGTAGTCTGTTGTTGTGATTGCAGCATGTGATTGTGTTGTGTTGCTGTTGGAAAGTGTGATGCTGTTTAGTGTTTTGTAGAGTTTTTTGGGGTTTGTTTTGTGATCAAGTGTTTGTAGGAAGTTATTCCAATTTAGTTTTTGTTGTTCTTGTATTTTGTTGTTAGTTTGGGTGTTGAGTGCTTGAATTTGTTGTGTGATGTCTTGTGTGTGGGGTGCTGGGGAGTGTTTCAGTGTGTCGCGTTGTCTGATGAAGTTTTGAATTTCTGGTGTGAAGTTGGGGTTGTGTCTTTTTCTGTTACCTCTTGGAATGTGTTTCTTGTCAGCATTTTGGATAGTTTTATTGAGTATGTGTACAGCATTGTTGATGTTAGTGATGGGTGTACTGTTTAGAGTTGTGAAGTGTTGTTCTGTCTCATTTGTAAATGCTTCCCAGTTAGCTCTTTTATAATTGGTGTATGTGTGTTTGTGGCTAGCTGGGGTGAGTCTGGTTTTGGTGGTGATAATGATCGGGAGGTGGTCAGAGCCTAAGGTTCTGACCACCCTCCAGGATGTTGTGGGGGCGAGTTCTGGGGAGCAAAAGGTGATGTCTGGAGATGATGGGTTATAGAGGGCTTGGTGAGGAATATGGGTATGTTGATGGATGTCGTTAAGGATGATGAGGTTATCTGTTTGGTTTTGTAGTACCAGCCCTCTGTCTGTGTCGGGGTTGTCGACAAACCAGGCCGACGTCTTGGCGTTGAAGTCACCACCCAGGATGATGTGTGGGGTGTTTGTGATGTGTTGTAAGTGTGGTCTGTATTCATTTGGTACTGTAGGGATGTTTGGGGAGGGATGTATGTGTTTATGATGGTTATGTTGGATTTGTTGCCAGTGCGTATTTTAATTGATTGTATTTCTGTTGTGTTATCATTTGGGGGGAGGAGGGATTTGGTTTGTACACTGGTTACTCTGTATGATATTTCATTGTGTACCAGGGTGATGAGTCCACCGCCCCCGCCGACAGCCCGGTCTTGTCTGATGGTGGTGAAATTATGAAATGTGGGTGTTTTTTGTGATGTGCGGAGTTTTGTTTCTTGTAAGATGGCAATGTGTATGTTGTGTTGTTTGATGAAGTGTGAGAGTTCGTGTTTCTTTGTGTTAATGCCATCTATGTTCAATTGGAGAATGTTAATGTTATGTGCACGATGTATGTTGGGTGCTGCTGCACGAGGATGGGGTGGGGGTGAGGGAGGGGCTGGAGGTTGGGATGGGTGAGGTGGGGGTGGGGATTGGGGAGCAGGAGATGGGGGTTGGAATGGATTAGGATGGGGTGTGGTGTGTTGAGTTGAGGATGTGGATGGTATGGGAAAGTTAGGTGGGTTAGGGAGGAGAGGTGGACGGGTTTTAGGGGGGGGAGTGGATGATATGGGAAGGCTAGGTGGGTTGGGGAGGAGAGGTGGACGGGTTTTAGGCGAGGGATTTGACTGGGATGATGTGTGGGGTGTTTGTGATGTGTTGTAAGTGTGGTCTGTATTCATTTGGTACTGTAGGGGATGTTTGGGGAGGGATGTATGTGTTTATGATGGTTATGTTGGATTTGTTGCCAGTGCGTATTTTAATTGTTTGTATTTCTGTTGTGTTATCATTTGGGGGGAGGAGGGATTTGGTGTGTACACTGGTTACTATGTATGATATTTCATTGTGTACCAGGGTGATGAGTCCACCGCCCCCGCCGACAGCCCGGTCTTGTCTGATGGTGGTGAAATTATGAAATGTGGGTGTTTTTTGTGATGTGCGGAGTTTTGTTTCTTGTAAGATGGCAATGTGTATGTTGTGTTGTTTGATGAAGTGTGAGAGTTCGTGTTTCTTTGTGTTAATGCCATCTATGTTCAATTGGAGAATGTTAATGTTATGTGCACGATGTATGTTGGGTGCTGCTGCACGAGGATGGGGTGGGGGTGGGGGGGGGGGTGAGGGAGGGGCTGGAGGTTGGGATGGGTGAGGTGGGGGTGGGGATTGGGGAGCAGGAGATGGGGGTTGGAATGGATTAGGATGGGGTGTGGTATGTTGAGTTGAGGATGTGGATGGTATGGGGAGGTTAGGTGGGTTAGGGAGGAGAGGTGGACGGGTTTTAGGGGGGGGGGGGGAGTGGATGATATGGAAAGGCTAGGTGGGTTGGGGAGGAGAGGTGGACGGGTTTTAGGCGAGGGATTTGACTGGGAGAGGGAGGGCATGAGGAACAGGTCCAGGTGTTCGTGTAGTGTTTCTTGGAGGCAAGTGTTGTACAGGTGAAGTGGGTCCAGTTCCTGCATGCATTGCAGAGAACTGAACCCTTAGTGTGGCGACTCGAAGTGATGGGTTTTGAGCAAGTTGGACATATGTATGTGTACGTGGGTCCTGGGTTACTCTCAATGTCTCCGGCTAGAAGTCTTCGAGAAATGACAGCCGGAGAGTCATTTCTCGGTGTAGGAAAAACTGTGTGATGTGTGTGTGTGTGGTGTGAGAGGTGTGGAAATTCCCGGCGCGACCGAAGCCGCTCCAAGGACCCGTGCCCCCAGGGAGGGGGCAAGGGATAGTTGTGACGGTTTGGCTCCCGAAACTGCTCCCCGCGGCCGGCATCCGGTTGTCCTCCACTGGTCGATTGATCTGGTCTCCGGCCGTGGAGGGTCGGCAGCCATCCGCGGTTGGCAGCTCCGGGAGGTGGTCCCACGGCGTAGACGCCGCCACATCAGGACCTGTTGTTGTTGTTCCCCAAGCTGCCTGGCCGAACAGCCCCAAGGCCCCGAGCAAGGCCAAGGCCATAACCGAGCGCCCCCACAGATCCCTCCCTGCCGACCACAATAAAGCCTGGGTGACCGAAGCCACTCCATGGCGGGGAGCTGAGGAGGGTGCAGAAACGCCCGGGAAATCAAAGCCCCACCCAAGGCCCTGTGCCCCTCAGCAATTATGAAGAGAAAGTCGAGGGGCAAAGGAAAAATGTAACGCTTTGGCTTCCAATCTTGGTAGATTGGGAGGTCAATCCACGGAAGAGACGCCGTCACTTGAGATCTAGAAAATATATAAGTAAAAGGAACAGTCGGAGTAAGCTATGGGTATGGCAGAGATCGCTCACTTCTCACTCTGATAGACCAGCCCATTACCACTCCTGTCGTATAATCCATCAGTGGAACTCCCTACCAGCTTAAATAGTTGATTCCCCCTCCCTTGCTCAATTCAAATCTAAATTGACCCAAAACCTCCACAACTCACTCTTCAACCCATAAAATCCCCTTTCCCATTTTAAGCAACATCTCAACCCCTGATACCCCATCATATTATTGGTCCGACACACACTACCCGTCATCCCATTGTCAAGCATCTCCAGTACATCAAATGTTGCATCTGAAAACTAACACACCTGCCCTACGAGGAGAGATGTCAGCGACTGGGACTGCAGACACTCAGTGACCGGAGAAAAAGAGGTGATATGATCGAAACCTATAAGCTAATGCATGGCTTCGACGACATCCCTTACGCCAGATTCTTTTGCCTCAACACAAACAATCTGAGAGGACATTCACTGAAACTAGCGAAACCGGACCACTGGAGAACAAAACTAAAAGGGAACTGGTTTGCGATCCGGGTGATCGATGACTGGAACTCATTCCCAGACGGGATAGTAACTGCGCCCACGATAGCCACATTCAAATCACGGTACGACAGACACAGTGGTATAGAGAACATTTAGGCCGACACGTCTTAAGAGGTGGGGACTACACAAGAAACCAATTCTTATTTCCCCACTACCAATTCATAGGTAAGCACTGGCGTGTCATGCTATCTCCTGGGCTGCCTAATCCTTGGCCTGTCATGCGCTACCGATTGGCGGCCCTACCAGGTGAGCAACCCTGTTTTAAAGGCCAAAACATTACTGTTTAGGATTCAAACCTACTCACTCAGGTATGTTTGTGAAAGTTGGGCACCATATTTACTCAACCATGAGCGGATACAAGGGAACCAACCTTAGTTCATATTTGGAGAACCAGGTTATAGTGTTGCGGAGGTTTATGCCTTCATACACATGGCGAGTTTACTTGACTTCAACAATGACTATTTTATACATTCCCCCCTGCCCCTGGCCCTGCCAACTTGGCTAAGTGATACAATTTTAATCGTCCTGGTACTAATATGGAACCTCTCTGATGACAAATCTAATGCTACTGTCACTCATGGTCGAGTGAATACGGTGCCCAACTCTCACAAACATACCTGAGTGAGTGGGTTCGAATCCTGGTCAGGATACCTCTCTCCCAAGTTACCAACCTCAGCCTGTCAAACATTACATAACCTTACTCTTCCGCACATTAATTGCAATATATGTTATGGTAAATATTATACCTTCGAAGACCTAGGTATATAAGTCCAAAAATTGTGTGACACATAAAATGAAATGGCATCTCTCTCACAGATACTCACAGATTTTACCAAAAGCGAAACTTAACCTCGACAGGAAAGGGTACCGACAAAACAAATATCGTAAATAATAGCAAACAGAGAAAAACAATATTTAAACAAATTAATCAGTGCAGATTATTTCTCGACCATATCGCAGGTTAGTAGTGACGTTATTGGAGAGAAAGATCTCCCACGCAACCAAATGTGGTGAAAATTCGAACCTGAGCAGTGTTGAATCAAGTTGATAGGTAAAATATGAAAATTAAAGTAGATAATAATAATAATAACTACGGTATATAAATACTATATTATACAGGTATAGGTAGCCTGGAAAGTTCGTTATTTTCCTAGAGTGCCGTATATTCCGTTAAACAGTCGACCAAAAACGGGAAAAGTGGTTAGGGCAGTGAGAATTCTGTTTCATAAGAAAATTATTGAAAGTGTTACTTAAAGTTACTTAAAGTTTAAACATAACGAGTGTAAACGAGTGGCACCCCCCCCCCCCCCCACAAACCGCGTAACAAACACCTCCTTGTCCTCCAAGCCCCCCCCCCCCCTCCCTCTCTCTCTCTTCTCTCAAATGTGGTGAAAATTCGAACCTGAGCAGTGTTGAATCAAGTTGATAGGTAAAGTATGAAAATTATAATAGATACTATATATACTGTAGGTAGCCTGGAAAGTTCGTTATTTTCCTAGAGTGCCGTATTTTCCGCTAAACAGTCGACCAAAAACAGGAAAAGTGGTTAGGGCAGTGAGAATTCTGTTTCATAAGATAATATTGAAAGTGTTACTTAAAGTTACTTAAAGTTACTTAAAGTTTAAACATAACGAGGGTAAACGAGTGGCCCCCCCCCCCACACTCCCACAAACCGCGTAACAAACACCTCCTTGTCCTCCAAGCCCCCCCCCCCCCCCCCTCTCTCTCTCTCTCCCCCATGTAAGGGCGGGTGGGAAAAAAAAAAAAATGTTTACCAGAGACAACTGTACGAGTTGTAAGATGAATATACACATCCATGAAGGCACCGCATGTCGGATATGCAAGCAACCATATCACTGGATTTGCATAGGATTGACACCAATCAATGAGGCGTACAATACAAGAGGGAAGAACCTCCATTTCTGCGATAGTTGTTTCGATATCACATGGCAAGTCATACAGACTGTAGAAAATACAGAAGTACAAGATAGACGGAAATATAGCCAAGACATAGCTACCTTTCACAGAAAATGGGGAACTATTGGGGCCTCAGGGCCCATACAAATATCACAACCCACACACGCACACCTTCCCATGATAATGCCCACATTGCCTCCTGCACATCAACACACATCGCCTGCCGAACAACAACCTTTCGCACCCTACATATACACAAACCCTGTCGCACATCTCCCCACACCTCCCCAGACCCCGAAAACACCCACATTAATCCCATCTATGGCCATTGACCACCCTACTGCTGTTAATAAAATAAAATTGCAGGATGAACGTAGGATGCAACAAGCCCCCATATCAGGCTCCCCCCTCACCACTGCCACCTGCCCACCTACAACCGACCCGTAACTCCACCCCCATGTAGGCCTCACCCACCCATACACCAAGCCCACTATCACTCACAACCACACTTAGCTCACCACATAACCCCTTGCAGCCCCAGCCACACCTACTGGGGTTGTCTACACCAGTGTGCAGATATTATCTGGAAAGAAGGTGCTACTTTGGTCAAAAGGGCGAATATAATGGGAATTCATGTAGATTTGCTCATCCCAAAATTTGCAACAACATAACCAGTCATGGAAAATGTAGATTTGGTAAAACCTGCAAATACCACCACCCATCCCTTTGCAAGACATCACTTGAGAACAAGACCTGCTACAATATGAAATGCCCAGCTTTTCATATTAAAGGGACTTGGAGATATGCTAGACCTAACACGAATGGTAGCCCAAAAAACTCTCTAGCTATGCGAGGACGAGACAGAGGAAAAAGGCAAGGAGGGATAGGGCAGATGAAGATGAAGAGACTGAGGGAGATGGAAAAGACTATTAGGTACACATAGTACTCCAAACAATCCCTCCCCAATCTTGTTTGCAAATATCCAAGGCCTAAAAAATAGAACCACGAACAAAGTACCATTTATTAGGGGCCTGCTAGAAGAAGGAAACGCTATATTTGCGGCTCTCACAGAAACTCACATTAAAGATCAGGAAGATAGTGAGGTATGGATTCCTGGTTACAACCTACATAGGGCGGACAGAACGCATAGATCACATGGAGGTGTAGCCTTGTACATACATGACTCACTGATATGTACTGAATTCCTAAATAACAGTAATGAAGTGGTGGAAATACTTTGAGTTAAAATAGAATCCCTAAATTTAGCAGTTATTGTTACATACAGGCCTCCAGACTCATCCCGAGAAGAATTCAAAATCCAGCTCAACAAAATTAAATCAGAAGTGGAAACCCTGGGGAACCCAACACCAAATATTATATGGCTAGGAGACTTTAACCTACCAAACATTAAATGGAGACAACTAGAAAACCAGTTAGTGGCAAATAACACCGGAGAAGCAAATACTAATACGAGAGAGCTTTTTGAACTTTGTGATTTTTTTAGTCTTACTCAACATATTGCTGAACCCACACGGGAAAACAATATCTTAGACCTGGTCTTCACTAACAACGACTCTCTAGTACACAGCATTAACATATCGGACACAACATACTCAGATCATAAATTAATTGAGATCAAAACAACCTTAGAAAGTGTACAGACAACCTCAGAATCGAGAACAAAAACCGGCCCCTTCAGTAAATTTAACTTCAATAACAAAAACATTAGGTGGGAAGAGGTAAATCAAGAAATGGAGGAAATAGACTGGGAAGATTTAATGGATAACCTGACACCAGCAGAATGTCTAGTCTTAATAACAGAAACCATGACCCAAATCTGTAGCCACCATATACCTGCAAGACAAACAAAACGAAGAAGCAAACAAGATCGGGAAAGGAGGAGGCTGTACAGAAGAAGAAAATTACTCACACAAAGACGCACACATCAAAATCTACAGGATAGGCAAAAGGTCGAAATAGATAGAGAAATTGTGGAAATTGAACAAAGGCTAAGAATATCATATAAACTACAACATATGGAAGAGGAGAGGAAAGCTATTGCAGGTATAAAGGAAAATTCCAAATACTTCTTTTCATACGCCAAACAAAAGGCTAAAACAACATCAAACATCGGCCCACTGAGCAAAGGGGACGGCTCTTTCACAGGGGACAAAAAGGAAATGAGCGAACTCTTAAGCAGGCAGTATGAAATGGCATTCAGTGAGCCTGATGAAACAAAAGTCATCAGAGACCAAAATATATTTTTCATGGAAATCCCTCAGATGCTGGATATTGATTTCGGTCCAAAAGACATAGAAGAGGCCATTTCCAACATGCCATCCCACTCGGCACCAGGCCCGGACTCATGGAATTCGATCCTAATGAAAAAATGTAAGGAAAACCTCTCAAAACCCCTGGCTATAATGTGGAGAAGGAGTCTAGACACTGGTGACATACCAGATAGCTTGAAAAACGCAATAATTGCCCCACTGCATAAAGGAGGGAGTAAAGCACTACCAAAAAAATACCGCCCGGTAGCTCTAACCTCTCACATCATTAAAGTTTTCGAGCGAGTCCTGCGAAGCAAAATTTCAACATTCATGGAGGCAAATGAACTACACAACACCGGTCAACATGGGTTCAGAGCAGGAAGATCATGTCTCTCACAACTTTTGGAACACTATGACAAAATTCTTAAAGCGCTAGAAGAAAAGAAAAACGTGGATGTCATTTACACCGAATTTGCTAAGGCATTTGATAAATGTGACCATGGTATAATAGCCCACAAACTGAAAGCAAAAGGTATAACTGGGAAAATCGGACGGTGGATATACAATTTCCTCGTAAACCGAAGACAATCGGTAGCAGTAAACCAAGTCACTTCTGAGCCTTCGGATGTCAAAAGCTCAGTGCCCCAAGGAACAGTGCTAGCGCCCCTTCTGTTCCTCATACTAATTTGCGACATAGATACCAACACCAGACACAGTACGGTGTCGTCTTTTGCTGATGACACAAAATTAAGCAAGATAGTAAACACACAAGAGGACACGGGCCAACTGCAGGAAGACATGAATGTAGTGTTCCAGTGGACCAGGGAAAACAACATGCAATTCAATGAGGAAAAATTCCAATTAATACGGTACAGAGATAATAATGGTGTTAACCCTCCAGCCCCGGCTATGTATTATATATATATGCCTCGAAACCCGGGTGTTTTGGCCGAAAAACGTCTAGGCTAGGCTACCGTATATTCGTTAATCAGACTGCTTCCCGCATTCCCGCGCATCCCCAAGCGTAGCTGTGTTATTTACCTGTAGAATGACATTAAGTAGAGCTCTCTAAGTCAACTGGTTGAGCTGTGATGATGATTTCATTGGAGATAACTTTATGGCCAAAACAGCCACTTTACACTACTTTTCGATACTTAACAACAACATACAGGCACACACGAACAAGCGACGCTCTCCTTCTTGTGGCCGGAGATGCGGGGCGTCGGTCCAGCCGGCTGTTGTTTACATGCGTCGGACCGACGCCTCGCACACGAAGCTCACAGGCTTTCAACCACTGGGCGTTCAAGAGGCCTTCCGGGTACCTGTTATATGCTTTTTTATGGGCGTTCAAGAGCCCTTCCGTGGTGAGAGGGTTAAAGAAATTACAAATTACTTAACAGAATCTAACCACATAATAGAACGGAAAGACAGTGTGAAAGACCTTGGGGTACAGTAGTCCCTCGTTATCGACGGCTTTTTTATAGACGGATTTGATTATAGACTGATTGCTTTATCATAGACGGATTCGACTATCGACTGATATATCGACGGATTAATTGTTTATTTATATTACTCTAATATACCAACCAAAAGTGGATTAAATGATGAACAATAAGACATACAATAATAAGAAAATACACCGAAAACGAGAGCAAAAATAATTAGCCTAAAGACTTTAGGTTTTGAGTGAATCCGGATTCATCGACGATCGGAGGGTCACTTTCGACCTCCATTTTTAATGTTATATCGACGGATTAATTGTTTATTTATATTACTCTAATATACCAACCAAAAGTGGATTAAATGATGAACAATAAGACATACAATAATAAGAAGATACACCGAAAACGAGAGCAAAAATAATTAGCCTAAAGACTAGATTTTGAGTGAATCCGGATTCACCGACGGTCGGAGCGTCACTTTAGTCCTCCATTTTTAATGTTGTCAATACCAGGCAGAAGCTCTATGTCCACCCGCCTTTACTTGCTTATTTGTGCCTGAACCTTGTATCTCTTGCGTTTATTATGGCCTCTAATGTATTCAGTGATAGACGGTGTGCCTGGTGGTAATAATGAAGGAATTGAATCCCCAGGACCATCAAAACAGTCAAGTCAAGTGCCATGTCTGACGAGGTTATGTGTAAAGGAAAAACTTAAAAGTAGGCTACATAGGATAATTTTATTTGCAATATACTCTAATATGTAAGGTTATGTGTAAAGGAAACACTTAGAAGTACATAGGATAGAGACCACGGATACTGTACATGTATGTACGGTACCGTAATGTACGGTAATACGGTATCGACGGTTTTTGCTATCGACGGCAGTCTTAAGAACGTAACCCCCGTCGATAACGAGGGACTACTGTATTAATGTCTAAAAATATGGGTTTCAAAGTACATAACCAGGTCAAAGTGGCGGCTGCGAAACGTCTAACGGGTTGGATTCTGCGTACTTTTAAAACACGCGGTGAATTGCCTATGATAACGCTCTTCAAATCTCTAGTACTACCGCGGCTTGAATACTGTAGCGTATTAACATCCCCATACAAAACAGGTGAAATAAATGACGTAGAGAGTGTACAAAGAAATTTCACTTCGCATATAAGTTCGATAAAACATCTACACTATTGGGAGCGTTTAAGAGCACTGAATCTGTACTCACTGGAACGTAGAAGAGAAAGTTATCTAATAATATACACATGGAAAATCGCAGAGGGTTTAGTACCAAACCTACATACTCCGATAGTCATGAAATTCAGTGATAGGAGAGGCTGGGAATGCGAAATCCCCCGGATGAATAACAGGGGTGCTATGGGCTCTCTGCGAGAGGTGTGGTTATCACACAGAGGCCCACGTCTCTTCAACAAACGCCCACGGCGAGTAAGAGACATGAGGGACATCTCGTTAGACAACTTCAAGAGAGCCCTAGATGTCGAACTGCAAAAAGTGCCAGACGAGCCCATCCTCGCAAGGGAGCGAGCTGTCGCTTCAAACAGTCTACTGCAACAAATCACCACCCATAACGAGGGGCGTCGCGCTCCTTGGTGCCGCTAGAGGAGCGGCGAACACATCCAAAGGTATCCATCCAAAGGTAAGATACTCATAGATGATGTTTATACTTCGATGCCAATAAAAATAACAATAATAATAATATTAAATATTAATAATAATAATATAGATTTAATGTTTGGTCTTGTCACTTCTTGAATAGGTAGTAGTCATTCATGACTGTCTAACTTATGGAATACACTTATACAGTACACTAATTCCGAAGGGAAATTGATTGAAATCTAGAAGAGAGAATTCATGCTGTTTGTGATTATGAAATGGCCAAGATTATTCCAGGAAGAACGCTGGAGAGGAAGGTTTTTCATGGCAACGAATATCCAGGCTCCAGCATCAGTAAGGTGGAGAATCGGTAAGAAATAAGCCTACAGTTAAAGTATCCTTCTCCTACCTGCATATATTATCCACCCATCCACAATGAAAATTAAAAGAACATTAGGCTTCTTTAACTATTGGAACTTGTTCGACTATTTCGATTTAGGGAATGTTTGACCTTATAGTTTCTGCATGAGAGGCTGCAATTTTGAAATATATAAACTCCCTAGTAGGCTACTTACCAAATTTAATTGACTATTATAAATGCATAATTAAAAATTGCTGTACTAATTCGTATCTCCAAATCATTTTCATTTGGGCAACTTTCCAGTCAAACAGTAGGCTGGATAGGCTTTCCCTAATGATAGGTCTTGTATTAAATTAGGCCTACTATCTTAATACACTTTTATATATGGTTATTTAAAATTGGCGCCTTGTATAAGCAGCCAATGGCAGATTAAAAAGAAGGCCAATATTCTTTCCCGAAATATCAACGCTTGTAAAAATAATGTATGTGTCATATAATAATGTAAGAATGCATTACAAGTTTCTCTAAATAGCTTTTATTAATATATAATTATTTTAAAATTTTAAATATTGACATATTAAATGAAATTCGCCTCATATTATTGTCCCCAGAAATGCCAGAATAATGTTGACGAATGTAAACAAACATAAAATGGACCCTACTTGGGATAGCACCCAAAAAAAGCTCGCATCACCCATACCGTCATATAAGTTTTGATAAGGGTTGTGTATCAATAATTATATCACACACGGAATCTGTAAGGCCTATAGACATCATTCATGTATACACACGTTACTGTGCTCTATAATCTAAGGATTTATAGCCTTAAAACTGAAGGCTATCAGAGACTGGGAGGGAGGTTTGCGTGAAATGATACTTATAACTTGTTATCAGTATCAGTTTATTCCAGTTCCAATAATATTCGGTTCTTCCCCAGTCCCGCCATATTGCTGAACAGTTCGTGTAGACGGTAATTGTAATAGCATTTGTGTGTGCTTTAACCCCTCCACCCCGGAAGGGCTCTTGAACGCCCATAACAACCTCGGCCCGCGCAACCTGGAAGGGCTCTTGAACGCCCATTGCTTGTGTGCGTGCTTTCGAATGCCGCGCGTACATTTTTGGTATCATGGGACGGTAGGTGGCGCCACCAGGCGTAAACGACGCCACAGCAACAGTATCTACCCCGACGCCATCATGGACAGTACGCCAAATAGTGATTCCGCTGTGTCCGATACCGTGCTTCCTACGACGCCCTTGCTAGTTCGTCGCGCCTTACCCCGACGCCATCGCCTAAATGTGTTATCTCCCGGAGGTATTGAGACGACATTGAGACTTTATGAGCGAGCTGATGCCAAGAATAATGTTGATGATGAAGTCAGTGACGACTCCAGTAATTATAAGTCGAGTGATTATGGCCATGAGAGTGACAAAGAAGAGCAATTCCTGGGATTTGCGAGAGAACATGACAGTGATGAGAGTGATGAAGGTGATGTACCAGTTGTTGAGGAAGCTGGTTTACCTAAAGACAGTGAACTTGAGAGAGTGAGTGAGTGGGAGAGTTCAAGGTCACTCACCAAATTTCGCATCAGTGACACGACTCCAAGCCCTTCCCCAGGTAAATCGCCTTTCAAGCTACACTTGTATAAGCAGAAAATACTTGAGAAGGCGGCCGCAGCAGCTAGGGAACAAGCAAAAATACTTGGTGAGGATGAGGCTGTGAGTGAGGGTCAGCGTGGTGACCCTTCTCGTCCGCAATTGTCTCCCTTATCTACCCACGCCACACAAGATGACCCGGATGCCCCGCATTCTTCCCCACCATTGCCAAGGGTTGAGGACCCCCCACTTTCGGCCTATTTGCCTCCTAGGTCCCCCGACAGGAGACATACTGCTGCCGAAAAGGGGAAAGGTAGGAAATATACCAAAAAAATTAAGAAAAGTAAGAGAGTTTTGTTCGAGGCTCCCGCGGCGTCCACCCCTGCCGGCCCCAGCCATACGTCCCCGCAACTTTCCCCACGGTCCTCCCCACCTTCAACATGTCTTCCTGAAGAAGTCTTTGAGCTCGCATCACCAATACCTGGGCCTAGTGACAGTGAAACATTGCTTTCTGTCACTCGTCGCAGGCCAAGGAGCCCAGGACCTCGGGGGGACACAGCCTCACCTGCCACTCCTTCCCCACCTCGCCCACCCGCACGCCGCCCACGCATCACTGGTTCTCCGCCAGATTATGTGGGGGCCACTGATGATGAAGGGCACCTCTCTGAAGACTCTGGCCATGATTACATAGGTCCACCGTCAGGGCAAGATGACCACTCTGACGATGACTATATGGACATCGACGACCCTCGACCCATCCGCTTGGCCCGGCGTCGTGCTGCCCGTCGTGCTGCCCGCCGCCCTGGCCAACGCCCTCGCCGCCCTAGGGCGCGCGCCTCCCGAGTTGGCCGTGGGCGTGCTGGAGCTCCTCGTCAGCGTAGACAAGACCCATTCTACGTTTTTCAGTGGCAAGACGTAGTTGATGGGGATGGATACAACCCTGATGTGCCAGCTTTTGATGAGGTACTGGAGGGTTCAGGCATTACCCCCAATTTTCCTGCAGGCCCCAATGCTCCACCACACAAACTATTTGAGGCCTTCTTTGATGAGGAGGTGGTAGGCTATGTTGTCAAAGAGACAAATAAGCAGCACCAATTCCAGGTCCACTTTTTGGGCAAGGTGACCAAGGGCCACATGAGGCAGTGGACCCCAGTGACTCATAAAGAGTTCATGGTGTTCCTGGCACCCACCATGCTAATGCCTCATGTCAAGAAGCATAGGTTGCCTGACTATTGGATCACCAATGATCTGATATCCACCCCTGCCTTCGGGAAATATATGTCTCGCGACCGGTACCTTGATATCCTCGCAGCGCTCCATCTTGTCACCAACACCGACGTCCACCTCGGTGACAAGCTGTGGAAGATTAAGACGTTGTATGAGATGATGCGAGAACGCTTCACCTCCTACTTCAAGCCCTTCCGCAAGGTCGTCATTGACGAGTCTCTTGTGCTGTTCCGGGGAAAACTCAGCTTCCGGCAGTACATCCCCTCAAAAAGACATCGCTTTGGCATAAAATTCTTTGTGCTGTGCGACTGCCAAACTGGCTATGTCCTGGACTTCCTGGTCTACAGCGGGAAGGAAGGGGACTTGCTTGTGGACCCCCTCATTGGCTTTGGCGGAGCAGTGGTGCAAGCCATGATGGACCGCTACTTTCACAAGAATCACGTCCTCTACACGGACAATTATTACACGTCCCCCACTCTCTCACAGTACCTGCATGAGCGCAAGACGGGGACTGTAGGCACAGTACGAGGGAAAAGGAAGGGCATGCCACCTTTCCCTCCAAAGACCAAAAAAGGTGATGTGTTGAAGAAGAAGTCGGGGCCCATTCTGGCTATCCACTGGCACGACCAGCGGAAGGTCAACCTCCTGACCACCATCCACAAGGGGGAAATGGTGGAGACTGGCAAGGTGGATCGCCGCACCCAGGCCAGGGTGACCAAGCCCGATGCTGTCCTGGACTACAACATCAACATGAGGCTGGTGGACAAGTCCGACATGCAGATAGGCTTCATTGACTGCCTGCGTACCTCGTGCAGATGGTACAAAAAGTTCTTTCTGCATATGGTGGACATGTCAGTTCTGAATGCCTACAATATATACAAGCTTCGGAATGTGAACACACCCATGAAGTTCAATAGCCTGCGGAGGTTCCAAAAGCAGGTGTTGACGGAGCTCCTGGAGAAGTATGCTACGCCACAGAGGGCAGTGGCACATCCTGGGCCCGCCGTTATTGACCGCTTGCAGTGTGCTCAATACTTGATTAGGCACAGGCTTGGTTCCCTGCCTCAGAATGAATCAGGAAGAACACAGCAGAAGCGGTGCCATGTCTGCTACAACAGCAGGGTGAGGCCGAGGCCAGGTAAAAAGTCAACCATGGAGTGTGTGGAGTGCAAGGTGGCACTCTGTGCTTTAGAGTGCTTCTTTGATTACCACTCCAAGCTGGAGTTCTAATAATCATACTGAAATTGCCAAATAAAATGACAATATGTACACTATAATTATATATAGGCAAAAAGTGGAAGAAAACCAATTTATTGTAATACAAAAGTCATGTATTATGAGAAAATTGATACAAATACAATTACAGGTACACCATAATAATATGTGAAAGTGACACATATGTATATACCAAGTGACATTCATATGATTAGAACCTATAGAAATATATAAATCAGTGAAAAAAGACACAATAAATTGTATATAAGACGTTTACAAATCATATAACTAAGTGAAAGTGACACAAGACCTAATATTTGATGGCCAAAGTATAATAAACACCTGTGATAACGAATAATCAGTGCCTAATACAACAATAACCTACCTCAATTACTAATAAAATGTACGGTATCGAGTGAAAATGAGCATTATCAGTGACAGTGACACTCTCTAAAGCATATTTGTCAAAGTGAAAGTGACACAAGACCTAATATTTGATGGCCAAAGTATAATAAACACCTGTGATAACGAATAATCAGTGCCTAATACAACAATAACCTACCTCAATTACTAATAAAATGGTCCTGATGTGGCGGCGTCTACGCCGTGGGGCCACCTCCCGAGGCTGCCAACCGCGGATGGCTGCCGACCCTCCACAGCCGAAGACAAAATCAACGACCAGTGGAGGAAAACCGGATGCCGGCCGCGGGGAGCAGTTTCGGGAGCCAAACCGTCACAACCATCCCCTGGGGGCACGGGTCCTTGGAGCGGCTTCGGTCGCGCCGGGAATTTCCACACCTCTCACACCACACACACACATCACACAGTTTTTCCTACACCGAGAAATGACTCTCCGGCTGTCATTTCTCGAAGACTTCTTCTAGCCGGAGACATTGAGAGCAACCCAGGACCCACGTTCACATACATATGTCCAACTTGCTCAAAACCCATCACTTCGAGTCGCCATACTAAGGGTTCAGTTCTCTGCAATTCATGTGGGAACTGGACCCACTTCACCTGCACAACACTTGCCTCCAAGAAACACTACACAAACACCTGGACCTGTTCCTCATGCCCCTCCCTCTCCCAGTCAAATCCCTCGCCTAAAACCCGTCCACCTCTCCTCCCCAACCCACCTAACCTTCCCATATCATCCACTCCCCCCCCTAAAACCCGTCCACCTCTCCTCCCTAACCCACCTAACCTTCCCATACCATCCACATCCTCAACTCAACACACCACACCCCATCCTAATCCATTCCAACCCCCATCTCCTGCTCCCCAATCCCCACCCCCACCTCACCCATCCCAACCCCCAGCCCCTCCCTCACCCCCACCCCATCCTCGTGCAGCAGCACCCAACATACATCGTGCACATAACATTAACATTCTTCAACTGAACATAGATGGCATCAACACAAAGAAACACGAACTCTCACACTTCATCAAACAACACAACATACACATTGCCATCTTACAAGAAACAAAACTCCGCACAACACAAAAAACACCCACATTTCATAATTTCACCACCATCAGACAAGACCGGGCTGTCGGCGGGGGCGGTGGACTCATCACCCTGGTACACAAAGAAATATCATACATAGTAACCAGTGTACAAACCAAATCACTCCTCCCCCAAATGATAACACAACAGAAATACAGTCAATTAAAATACGCACTGGCAACAACTCCAACATAACCATCATAAACACATACATCCCTCCCCAAACATCCCCTACAGTACCAAATGAATACAGACCACACTTACAACACATCACAAACACCCCACACATCATCCTGGGTGGTGACTTCAACGCCAAGACGTCGGCCTGGTTTGTCGACAACCCCGACACAGACAGAGGGCTGGTACTACAAAACCAAACAGATAACCTCATCATCCTTAACGACATCCATCAACATACCCATATTCCTCACCAAGCCCTCTATAACCCATCATCTCCAGACATCACCTTTTGCTCCCCAGAACTCGCCCCCACAACATCCTGGAGGGTGGTCAGAACCTTAGGCTCTGACCACCTCCCGATCATTATCACCACCAAAACCAGACTCACCCCAGCTAGCCACAAACACACATACACCAATTATAAAAGAGCTAACTGGGAAGCATTCACAAATGAGACAGAACAACACTTCACAACTCTAAACAGTACACCCATCACTAACATCAACAATGCTGTACACATACTCAATAAAACTATCCAAAACGCTGACAAGAAACACATTCCAAGAGGTAACAGAAAAAGACACAACCCCAACTTCACACCAGAAATTCAAAACCTCATCAGACAACGCGACATACTGAAACACTCCCCAGCACCCCACACACAAGACATCACACAACAAATTCAAGCACTCAACACCCAAACTAACAACAAAATACAAGAACAACAAAAACTAAATTGGAATAACTTCCTACAAACACTTGATCACAAAACAAACCCCAAAAAACTATACAAAACACTAAACAGCATCACACTTTCCAACAGCAACACAACACAATCACATGCTGCAATCACAACAACAGACTCTACTCCTTCATGTAAACAACAAGCAAACACTCTCATCAATCACTTTTCACATGTCAGCCACCTAAAACCTCACAAAGACGACCGACGTGTCATCCGACGTAAGAGACAATTCCCCACAGACCCTGACTATACACCCTTCACCAATCACCAGACAAAGCATATCATCAACAATCTCAAGCACTCACCCGCCTGTGGCCTAGACAACATAAGCAACATACACCTCAGACACCTGGGACCACAAGGCATACAAGCACTCACTAACATATCAAACTACAGCTATTCACACAACACAATACCAGACATTTGGAAGCATGGTATCATCATCACTTTCCCCAAACCCAACAAAGACCCCACGCTACCCTCCTCGCACCGCCCCATCACACTCCTTTGCTCCCCCTCCAAAGTCATGGAACGCCTAGTATTACAACTAATTACACCTGACCTACCCCTAGCTCCAACACAACATGGCTTTAGGCCACTGCACTCCACAAACACTCTTCTCACAGACCTTACACAAAGAGCTTTCGACGGCATCAATTCAGCTAGACCACCACACAGATCACTATTAGCCACACTCGACATTAGTAAAGCCTTCGATGCCATCCCCCGCCACAACCTAACAAACAAAATCTACAACACAAACATGCACAACAACACAAAACGGTGGCTGGCCAACTTCCTAGCAGGCAGATGTGCACACGTATCTTTTGCCGGTCAGTCATCTAAAATCAGAAACTTTCCAAACGGAGTCCCACAAGGATCCGTCCTATCGCCCGCACTCTTCAATCTGTACATGCACGATATAACTACACCCAATACGCCCCAAATAAACTTAGCCTCCTATGCAGATGACATAACACTCACATGCACACACCATGACCCAAAAAGAGCAACAGATCTCCTTCAACCCTATCTCAACACACTACATGGCTGGTGCACTACAAACAGACTTAATCTAGCCCCAGCCAAATCCACCGCAACCCTGCTCACAAGTTGGACAGGAGAACACGAATACATCCCTCAACTCACCATAAACAACACACCCCTAACACATACACACACACCCAAAATCCTAGGAGTAACATATGATACTCATATGACATTCAAACAGCACACCACAAACATTAAAAAGAAACTGACACCCAGACTTAACGCCCTCAGGTCACTTGCTCACACAAAATTTGGACACAACAAAGAAACTACCACCACAGTATATAAACAATACATAAGATCAGTGATGGAATACGCAAGCCCAGCCTGGGCTTCTAACCTAGCTGAAACACATCATAAGACCTTACAGACTATTCAAAACAAAGCCCTGAAGATCATTACAGGCTGCACAGCTACTGCACCCACAGATCACCTACATCAAGAAACCAAAATCCTCAAAGTCAAAGACCATCTGGACATGAGAGGCACTCAATTCCTGGCAGCAGCCTCCACGAACCAAGACCACCCACTAAACTACATGGCAACACACCCACAGACACCAAGAAATATCAAAACAACACCCAGCACACGGTATCACACACAATTATTGTCCTCTCTCCCTCCCTGCCCACCCGAACCAACTTCCAGAAGCACATCCATACTCATATCTCTCACCGATCCATCCACTCACTCACAGACAACACACAGCTGCATGCACGACCTCCCGAAATCCATCCTTCCGAATCCTCCCTTCCTCGCGAGGACAGAGTCCACCTGGCCAGGCTGAGATGCGGACACCATCCAGCTCTCCTGAGCTATCAGAAGAGACTGGATGACTCCGTTGTCGACGCCTGCCCGGGATGTAACACAGCACCCCATACCATTAAACACATCATAGAAGACTGCATTTCACACAACCACTTACGCCAACAACACAATCTACACTCAATGAGAGCTCTGTGGGAAAGCCCGATCGTGGCCATGGCCTTTCTCAGGGACTCGGGGCTGTTCGGCCAGGCAGCTTAGGGAACAACAACAACAACAACAACTAATAAAATGTACGGTATCGAGTGAAAATGAGCATTATCAGTGACAGTGACACACTAAAGCATATTTATCAAAGTGAAAGTGACACAATACTTGATGACCAAAGAATAATAAACACTTGTAATAACGAATAATCAGTGCCTAATACAACAATAACCTACCTCAATTACTAATAAAATGTACGGTATCAAGTGAAAATTAGCAATATCAGTGACAGTGATACCCTAATAAACATATTTTATATAATTGGCCTCAAAATAACTAGAAAAATATCAAATAAACATCACATTCTCAATATCAAACACTAAAATCGTCTAAGGGAGATAAATACTTTGGCGCGACGAGCGGCTAGGTGCGTCGTAGCCATGGCCGGGGCGACGCGTCCGAACGCGGGAAGAATTTGCCGCCGAAAAGCACTCGTCTTCCCGCGCTCACCATTATGCAACCAGAGGGGCTAGAGACCTCTACTCAACGCCATTCGACAGAGGAAGGTTTGTGGAACATTATTCTTTTTTATTCACAACATTACATGCCATATTCATTGACTTACAGAGTAGTTAACATAGCCCAAAGATCGTCAAAACACCCGGTACCGCTGCACAGTCGCAAGCTATAGCCCCCGGGGCTGGAGGGTTAAACTGTCATAGACTTTAGTAGTGTTTACATATATAAGGCCGAAATCACCTAGATATTGGAGACTATTGCCTGACTAGTGATATTCGTGTGTATGCTTAAAATAGTGTTACATCAGTGCGGGCACGTTTTTTTTTTTTTCTATGTTCAATCTGATTGAGGGAGGCAAAAGGCATAACTGCCTATAGCGAGTGCCTCCCCCATAGTTGAAAGAGTGACAGGGCCAAAATGCCTGGACACACAGAGTTTGAAGCAATTTAAGTCATAGGAAGAGGGAAAGACTGATTCTGGGAGAGTTGTTGTTGTTCCCCAAGCTGCCTGGCCGAACAGCCCCACCCCGAGTAAGGCCAAGGCCATAAACGAGCGCCCCCACAGAACCCTCCCTGCCGACCACAATAAAGCCTGGGTGACCGAAGCCACTCCATGGCGGGGAGCTGAGAGGGTGCGTAAACGCCCGGGAAACCAAAGCCCCACCCAGGGCCCTGTGCCCCTCAGCAATTATGAAGAGAAAGTTGAGGGGCAAAGGAATAATGTGACGCTTTAGCTTCCAATCTTGGTAGATTGGGAGGTCAATCCACGGAAGAGACGCCGTCACTTGAGATTTAGAAAATATATAAGTAAAAGGAACAGTCAGAGTAAGCTATGGGTATGGCAGAGATCGCTCAGGTCTCACTCTGATAGACCAGCCCATCGCCAGATTCTGGGAGAGTTCCAGAGCTCAGCTGTTGAGTAGAAGAAAGTTTGAGAGTAACGTTTCACTCTTGGGTTAGAGAGTTGCACAGAGTAGGGGTGGGATTGAGTTGCAAGACGGGTACCACGTGCCCTACGTAAAGGAGGTGGTATGCACTGGGATAGCTCTGAGGAACACTGATTATTATAGTAGCGATAGAATAGCGAGAGAGATGCAACATTGCGGCGGAGAGAGAGAGATTGCAGAGAGTTGGTGAGTGGACGGGAGTTAATGATACGAAAGGCCTTCCTTTCAACTTTGTCTAGGAGAGCGGTGTGAGAGGAACCTCCCCACACATGTGAACAATACTCAATACAAGGGCGCACTATGCCCCTGTACAGAGCAAGAAGCTGTGCAGGGGAAAAGAACCCCCTAAGGCGGTTGAGCACACCCAGCTTCTGGGAGGCTGCCTTAGCAAGACTGGTAATATGGTCCTTCCAAATGAGAGCAGAAGAAAAAGAGACACCAAGAATATTGAGAGAAGATGAAGGGTTGATTTTTGTATTGTTGAAGAATAATCTATGGTGTATTATATGATATATAGAAGCAATAGAACTGTAACACTGTTAAAATGACCTGGGAAGCGTATATTAAACTTAGCCTAGACCAACATTCCTGTAGGCCTAGGGTATTTTTTTTTTTTTTTTTGTAAGGCTAGGCAAGGCAGCTAAGCTAACCTAGCCTAGGCTACTCTTGAGATATACAAGATATATAGATTGCAGGATATGCTGTTTTAGATACCTCAATTCTCAAAAAAAATCCTGGGGGGCATGCCCCCTGACCTCTTTAACACTCTCACCACGGAAGGGCTCTTGAACGCCCATAAAAAAGCATATAACAGCTGCCCGGAAGGGCTCTTGAACGCCCAGTGGTTGAAAGCCTGTGAGCTTCGTGTGCGAGGCGTCGGTCCGACGCATGTAAACAACAGCCGGCTGGACCGACGCCCCGCATCTCCGGCCACAAGAAGGAGAGCGTCGCTTGTTCGTGTGTGCCTGTATGTTGTTGTTAAATATCGAAAAGTAGTGTAAAGTGGCTGTTTTGGCCATAAAGTTATCTCCAATGAAATCATCATCACAACTCAACCAGTTGACTTAGAGAGCTCTACTTAATGCCATTCTACAGGTAAATAACACAGCTACACTTGGGGATGCGCGGGAATGCGGGAATCAGTCTGATTAACAAATATACGGTAGCCTGGCCAAAACACCCGGGTTTCGAGGAATATATATATAATACATAGCCGGGGCTGGAGGGTTAATTGAATGTCGGAATTTCGGAAACCAGTATTTACCGAGAAATAACTGTCTTAAAATGCGCTATCATGCTATGGGTCACCCAGGGTCCCTGCCCTCTCTTTCCCAGGTAATGTTAAGTTATGACATAACTTATTATACTGCTACTGGTATATTATAATAATATTATATTAGGGTTAGGTTAGGTTAGGTTAGGACGTAACCCGAGATGGGAATAGCCTACCCTGGTATTTTTTACTCGGCCCAGGGAAAATAATAGACAAACAAATGTTCTAATCAAAGTTTATTCTTGAAACTTGGTACCGGTATGTATTTTAACCAGTACTCTATAGGCCTAGTAGTAACTCATGTATCATATGAAAGGATATAAATTAAGTACCGGTATGTAATAGTTCTTGGAATGAAACAACAAATATACATGAAATCTTTATTGGACAAAAGTTACAAAACTAAAACAGGGACTGCTAAGAATAATTTAAAAACCTGTTTTCAATGCCTATATTAGTGGACCTGAAGTGAATCTCTTTGAGACTGAAGTACAGGCAGCCAGCTCCCCTAGTATCCTAATTAAACACCAGTAAACATACATAACATCCCTTTTACTTACAATATTATTCATTCCTTTTAATACATTTTTAGCAAGTAGACTGTGCGTATATTTACCTTCACATCTCAAAAGTTCTCCAGCGGCCGGGGGGGCTACGCCCCCCGGACCCCCTGTTATGTAGCAGGGGGCTGTGCCCCCCGCACCAAGTTGATCCTTGTAAGCTTAGTAAAAAGATCCAGAACTTGATATTTTATGTTTTGGCACCCTGATTGTGTAGGTGGACAGTGGAAGAAATTAAGCCTAGGCTAGTGGGTAGCCAAGTAAGTGTTATTTAGGCCTAGCCTTGAAGGTTAGATAACAGATATGACGATGCCTAGTCTACTTGTGGGAATAGGCCTAGGCTAGCCTAGGCTATAGGTATAGCCTAATATATTTTTATCGTAAATTTTGTTTCGTAACCTACCGGTACCTTTGGATTTTAGTCTAACCTAGGTCCTAGCCTAAGCCTACTCTTCAAGTTTTGGAATAGGCTTAGCCTAGTGCTGCCTACAGTAGGCCAAGCCTAATTAAAAAAAAAAAAAGGCCTAAATTGTCACAATTTTGGTCTCTATATTTTCCATCTTGATTGCTTTTAGATTGCAGCAAATGCTCTTTTAGACACCTCAATTCTCAAAAAAAATCCTGGGGGGCATGCCCCCTGACCTCTTTAAAGCTCGCTGCTCCATTGCGCTATATATATATATATACCGGTATATATATAATTATATATACAGTAGCCTATGGCCTAATTAAAAAGAGTAAATCGACACAATTTTGGTCTCCATATTTGCCATCTTGATTGCTTTTAGATTGCAGGAAATGCTGTTTTAGACACCTAAATTCTCAAAAAAAAATCCGGGGTAGCATACCCACGGACCCACCTATAGCTCTAAAGGCGCGAGCTGCTCCGTCGCGCTATTTTTTTTTTTTTTTTCTATAGTCCAACTACTCCCTAGGCTAATAGCCTTTACACTCTACCGCTGAACACGGGGTGAGGCCCGTGAGGTCTAGCTCCAATCTAGGGAGTGAGACATGCGAAGATTCACGGCTCGAAGCAACTCCATCTCTGAAGCCGCCTTGCCTCCGCGCTTCAGTCTAATCTAAAAAAAAAAAAAAAAAAAAAAAAAAAAAAATACCGTATGCCTAAATTGACACAATTTTGGTCTCCATATTTTCCATCTTGATTGCTTTTAGATTGCAGGAAATGCTGTTTTAGACACCTAAATTCTCAATTTTTTACGGGGGGGCATGCCCCCGGACCCCCCTAGAGCTCGCCTCTCCGTCGTTCGCGCTATTATATAATGATAACGAAATAATAAACCATAATGATAACACAATTCATATTTTGTGGATTGACACCCTGTGTTAGGCTACTGTATTTCTAATATATGAACCCACAGTAGCTGGCATGCAACTTGCAAGGGCTAGTGTTGTATCCCACGTACTGGGTCTAGGGCACTCTAGGGTTAGGTTAGGTTAGGTTAATATACTAGGCCTAGGTCTCAGAAACAAGATTCGTAGTTGCGGTAGTATTTACATAAAACTATAGTTAACTAGCAAAACTATTCTCCCACAGTGGAATCTATGTGAGTATATTATAAGGATTCCATAGAGCTTCACTTTCCCTAATAAATTATGTATATCCCTAGGCCTAGGCAAATAACGCTGAGTCTTTTAAAAAAAATTACCAACTTTTGGTTTAGTCTGTGCTCAAAAATCCATTTTCGGAAAATATTAAGGAAACCACCCACCAATTATTTTCATTATTTAGTTTTTAGTTTTAGTTTATTTGCATCAATATATAGTGATTGACATTAGTTTCAACCTCCGCAAAAATAGTTTTCCCCTTTATCCAACGATCTTAAGACAGGTCTTAAGATCTATAGCCCGATAGTGGGGAGGGCTATGAAGATCAGGGAAAATGTAGGGTTAAAGACATAAAAAGGCGATATAATGGCTTTTATGATGAAAGTTGGCTCGGGTTTTGTTGTTTTTCAACTTAGGAAAACCCCAAAATGAAAAAACCCGAGCCAAGTTTTGGCAAAAGTTGGCTCGGATTTTAAGATTTTTCAGCTGCATAAAAGACAGCAAGTGCAAAAAAGAAGTTGGCTTGGGTTTTCTTGTTTTTCAACTTAAGAAAACCCCAAAATGAAAAAAAATCGAGCCAAGTTTTGGCAAAAGTTGGCTGGGATTTTAAGATTGTTCAGCTTCATAAAAGTCAGAAAGTGGCCCCCAAAAAAAAACAAAAAAAATAATTGGCTCAGGTTTTCTTGTTTTTCAACTTAAGAAACCCCAAAAATGAAAAAAAAAAAAGTAAAGTTTTGGCAAAAGTTGTTGGATGATACATGGGATAGAAAATGAAGTTACCCAGTAAGCTCATTATCCAACAATTAAGCAACATTAAAGATTTTAGCCTAACCTACCTACCAACCTTACCTAACCTAACCTAGTATTATGGGTGGGGGCTGCCGCCCCCACACCCCCGCTGGTTGGATAGAAAATTAGGTAAATTCCTAGTGTTAATTAGACTGAAAGGCAGGGAGAAAGAGGTCCGCCGAGTCGTGTTGTGTGCCGTCTATGGGGAGGTCAACCCTGGACAAATATCGTTACAGGTTCTAGGTTCTGTATCTCCCTTAATAGAATTTTTCGAGGGTTGACACTTATTTTAACATGGAGTATAGGTTATATTACATCCTAAATGAAATTTAAAATATCTGTGAAAATTCTTGGGTTGTTTATATAATAGAAGTTACTGTGGGATGTAATATGTTGAAGGGGGAGTTCTGCCCCCTCTAAACACCCGTCACTTATGTCATCATAATCTGTTGTACTTCATAGGGGGTCCAATTAAGAAGAAAGTGAATTAACAGACGAAATTAGGCCGCAAACTACAATAACATAGCGGGCCGCCGTTTATGGGAGACTTTGGTTCAATGTTATTTTAATACCACAAATTTTGTTGATATATTTGAAGATAAATATTGAATCTATGTGCTCTAAAGATCATTAGAACATTTGTTTTAACCCTCGGCAAAACCTAATAAAAAAGTATGGTACTAAAATGTCTTTTTCGTAACAAGGTTGTCAATACGGTACTTTCAGTCATCGATAGCTCTAAAGATCATATAAAAATGTGTTAAACCCCCGGAAAAACCTAATGTAAAAGTATGCTACTAAAATTTAATTTTCGTAACAAGGTTGTCAATACGGTACTTTCCCCGTTATCAATGCACAATCAAGCTGAAGATTGCAGAGTAAACACCATAGACTTCAATGACTTTTCTTTCACCTTCGTATAATCGACAGCCAATTTTTTTTATTTTTTATTAAGGGATTACCGGTAGTACTCAACCAGCGGGAGTGTGGGGGCGGCAGAGTATAACTAAATAAGTTGGTCACCAATTATTTTGCAATATTTGAAAACAAATATGGATTTTATATGCTCTAAACATAATATGAAAATCTGTTTTAAGCCTCGGCAAAACCTAATAAAAATATATGGTACTAAAATGGAATTTTGTCGTAACATGGTTGTCAATATCTTCCTATAGACGGCACCGATTCGTACACACGCCATTTTCACCTGTCTCCCGAGGTCTGTCCACCAGCTTTCTAGTCTACTCCACCTGCCCATCTCTGTCGATAGGTTGGGTTGTTTGGTTAGGTTAATATACTAGGTCTCAGAAACAAGATTCGTAGTTGCGGTAGTATTTACGGTATCTGGACACTTCGAGCGGAGGCGCAGTTAGGTTAAGTTAGGTTAGGTTGTTAGGTTAGGTTAAGTTAAGTTAGGTTAGGTTAATTAGGTTAGATTGTGCATCCGCTCTATCAGGAATTCGCTCGAAGTGACTCGCATTCGTATTTACAGATACGGCCGAATACCGGTAGGCTACTAAATGGGCGCCGGCCCAACCGCCATGTTGTATCCCACGTAGGCCTACTAGGTAGCCTACTACGGACACATTGTAGGCGTTAGGTGTGGATTAGGCTTGTATCCAATGTACTAGGTCTATGTTACTGGATATATATGATTTAAATAAGTTCTACGTTTTCGATAAATCTGGTTAGGCTATATGGCTTTGTAATTAGGGAAATCATGAGCCGATTTCCGACATTTAGTTAGTCTTTTTCGATTCTCAAAATACGATCCAAGTTTTGCCAAAAATTGGCTCGGGTTTTCCAAAATTATGCTTTTTGGGGTTTGCAATTTAGGGAAACATGAGCCAAAATTCTAAATTAGGTTACTGTAATTTGTTTACTCTTAAAATTCTTAAAATTCGCAAAATCCGAGCCAAGTTTTGCCAAAACTTGGCTCGGGTTTTCCAAAATTCGGGTTTTATGGCTTTGCAATTTCGGGAAACCTGAGCCAAATTTCTAAATGAGGTTACTGTCATTTTGTTGTCTACAAACTCAAAATCCGAGCCAGCTTTGGCCAAAACTTGGCTCGGATTTTTGAAATATTGAGTTTTAGGCCTTAGAAATACCTTAAAACCCGAGCAAAATTTTGCTAAAATACGTTTTAATCGCCGTTTTACGCATTTAACCCCTCATTTTCCCTGTACTTTATAGCCCTCCCCACTATCGGGCGGCGTGTCTTAAGATCGTTGTATAATGGGGAAAACGGTTTCGCCGAGGGTTGTAATTATTTCCAAACACTATATATTGATGAAAACTAACAGGGAAAAATAAAAAAATCCATGGGAAAATTGGTGACCATCTTATTTAGTTTTTCCGGCGGCAGCCCCCACCCATAATACTAGGTTAGGTTAGGTAAGGTTGTTAGGTTAGGCTAATGTCTTTTCAAATCACTATCGGGGAGCGAGCGTGTCTCAACATCGATCGATAGGCCTAATGGGGAAAATAGGTTTTCCCGAGATTTCTAATTAATTACAAACACTAGGCCTATATATTGATGCAAATGACCAATTTTGTTTATAAAAAACACTCGGAAAATTTGTGGTATTAAAATAAAAAAAATCCGAGACTTTTTACACATAATTTTCAATGTTAATTTTCTCCCTTAATCGATTTTTCCAAATTATCAATGTAATGCCCTCGAAAATGTCCCGCACCCACAATAATACTAACCCGAGTTGACGTCAGGTATAGCGTAAAATAGTCGTAGATGGTAAGTCCAATAAACTCATCTCGAGAGACTATCACCGTGGTTCTTAAAAATCGGACTAGGGTTGCTATACTTTTGTACGTCCGTGGTAGTACAGTGGGTTAGCGCGCGGGCCTGGTGGTGATGGTGGTGCGTCACTAACCAGGGTTCGAACCCCCAGGGTGTCAAACGACGCTGTTTTTTTTTAGTGATAACGCAAATGAACTTTTTGTATAGGCTAATGATAACAGAAACTCCCCCAACCCTTTTTTTTTTAAGAAACAAAAAAAGGTAAATTGACACAATTTTGGTCTCCATATTTTCCATCTTGATTACTTTTAGATTGCAGGAAATGCTGTTTTAGACACCTAAATTCTCAAAAAAAATCCGGGGGGGGGGCATGCCCCTGGACCCCCCGCCTTCGCCGCTCCGTCGCGCTATAATGATAACAAAATAATAAACCATAATGATAACACAATTCATATTTTGTGGATTGACACCCTGCGGACCCCACCCAAGGCATCTCAAAACCTGTGGGATTTTAGGAGGATTAAATTCCCTTCAGAGGTTCGTACCCCGCGCCAGGTACCAGGAAAGGTTGATCCTAAAGGTAGCCTGGGGATAATTCCCATTCCTATTTAACCTGGAAAAACCTAGCATTTCAATCAAACTTAGGCCTACATAAAAATGAAGTAGGCCTACAGTTTAGCCTATAGGGATTCCAACATGCATTTCAAAATGGTCATGAAAATTGGTGGGTGCTTTGCTTAATATATACCCCATTTTCTTTAGGAGGCGGCCATAGCCTACACTAAACAATTAGGCCCTACCAATATATTATATAGCCTATAGGCTAGGCTAGTGTACAAAAATATTTTGACCACATCAATAGCCTACTTAGGCTATAAGCTTGGGCCCCGAAAATATCCATAGGTCTATACAATACGTACTGTACTAGGCTATATATCACAATAATGCAGACACACAAGAAAATAAGGAAACAATACTAGGCCGAAAATACGAGCCCCCAAAACTGAGCCGAAAAGTGCCGACCTGTATCGTTTCCTCAGCGTCGCGCCCACTTCTCCGTCTACCTCATCTCGCCCTCCTCACGCCTCACGCCCGCAGGACCGGCCTACTGCACGCCACTCTCACTATCTGGGAATCATACCGTCACAATCACCCTTACATCGATATATCTCCCTTCAAGGCCCTGGGAACACAACAACAGATCTCTCAGTTCAGACCATAAGGGGAGGGAGATCGGATTCCTGGAGGGAGTGGCCGGTAGAGGGCGGGGTGGTGGTTTAGGGACTCTGATTCCTCTCCCCTCCGGTGTATAAACGTTGATAGGAGGAACTGGAATCCCCTGGAGTGCCTCTGTAGGTACTTGATACACATTCACAATGCAAGATGGCACATGGTTGAAGCCACTTTAGGAAGAGGGTTGCAGAGACTGCTAGAGGAAGCAACGAGATTCGGAGAGGAACTGGAAGTGAGATTCAGTAAAGAAAAGAGCCAAGTAATGAAAATGAATGGACAGCTCCAAGAGGACGAGGAATGGACACTGGAAGGAAGCAGAATGAAGAAGACAAGAGAATATAAATACCTGCATAACAATAACAGAGAAAGCTAGGGTTTGAAAAGGCAAAATACGAAAAGATTGGCCAAATGCAACAATGGCATGGGAGATTATGGAGCACGACAAGATTAAGAGCGAATAGCTATGAAGGACGGGATTGGGGGCAAACAAATACGTTACTTTTTTATACGTAGCACAAGAAGCGATCCGAGGAGAAATGGGGTGGAGTACTTTTGAAGAAAGGATAGGAAAAGCTAAAGGGAAGTACAACGTGAGGCTAGAGGGGATGGAGGAAAATAGGTGGCCAAAGAAGGTATAGCCTACAGATGGGCGAGCGAGGGAAGTAAATGGAACAGAGAGTGCAAAAGAAGGCTGGGAAGGATATATATAATACAGGACCATGTGGGAGGGGAATTTAGAAAACGAAGTGCATGGAAGGGATGAATGGGTGATCCTGGAAAATGGGAGAGGATGTATCAGAGAGATAGAGAAAGGTATAAAAGAGGAGGGAAAAAAGAAATGGAGGGAAGGGGTAGAAAACAAAGCCACGCTGTCGTACTACAGAGGGAAAGAAAAAACAGCTAGAGAACTCTTCTATGATGGGGGATGGGGAGCTAAATTGCTGTTTAGAGCAAGGACAGGATCCCTAAAGACAAATGAAAGAACAAGGAGATGGAACGGGCTAGGACCGCACTGTAGGCTACTCAATGCGAACTATAGCCTAGGCCTACTCTATTTTTTTCCAGCTGATCGTAAATTGAATCCCTTAGTAGCTGATTTCTCGATAATTAATGGAAATATGTGAAACTACTATGTCTCTGTGCCTTATTAATGCTAAGTTTTCATAATTAAGATCATATTTCGATACAAAATCTACCTTATAGCCGAGTAACCAAGATAGAAACATGACAATTTATGCTCAGCTGGAAAAGAATAGACTATAGGAGGAGACCCAATAGTCGCGGACATAGAACACATAGTAAATTGCCCCAGGAACGAAATCACCATCAATAACGAAATCCCCAAGAACGAAGGGACCCGGCATCACAGGCTAGGATAGCTATACGGATCACCACGCCAACTTCGTTTTCTCCCTTCCACTTAATTCCATATGCTATACGTGTCTTCAATCACAGCCTTCTAGAAGTTCTAGTATACAACCCACATTACTTTATTCCTTAACATTTTTGATGTACCGACTAAGTATGTATTTAATTAAGGTACCAACCATGCATGCAGACTATAATATTTTCATTGTGTAGGTACGACGGCGATCTGAAGACACTTCAGTAAACTACATGCTCTCCCCACTCTGTTCTTTCCACCGCGACCGTCCGGTATATTTTTTTTTTTTTTTTTTTTAAGAGACAATGAATGGAGGAAGGAAAAACACAGATAAAACAAAAAGGTCCATGTGCCTAAAGGCATCCTCCATTCATAAAATGTTTGTAACAACTGGATTTAAACATTTGTAGATTGTAAGTTTGTGGAAAGCAATTCGAGGGAAGTGAATTCCAAAGAGTAGTAGCTCTGGGGATAAATGAATTCTGATAAGCAGAAGTTCTGCATTGTGGAGGAGAAAGTGTAAATTCATGTGCGCTCTCAGCTGCCCTAGTTCTACGGGGAAAGATGTGGAGAGGCGGCACAATTGAAGCAAGTTCCTCGGAACAATTGCTGTGAAAATATCTGTAGAATAATGCAAGGGATGCAACGTTTCTTCGTATGGATAATGTAGGAAGGTCCTGTGTGATTGCAGGGTTATTGATTAATCTAATAGCTTTATTTTGAATTTTGTCCAACTGCCTCAATGCAACCACTCCACTTCCACTCCACAGAGGTGAACAGTAATCCATCTGAGAACGCACATGACTTTTATATATCACGGCCAACTGCTCGTCAGTGAAGAATTCTCGAACTCTGTACAGGAGTCCCAGTTTTTTAGAGGCATTCTTAGCAATGCTTCTAACATAATGTGTCCAGCTCAAGTTAGTAGTTAATGTTACACCGAGAATGTCAATACTAGGGGAAGTGGGAATATTTACATCACAAAATATATGGGAGTCAGTGAGATTCTGTCGGTTAGAAAATTGTATGTATTTGGTTTTCTGTGCATTAAAGGAAACTAGATTCTTTTGTCCCCATCCATTAATTCTAGAAAGGTCCTGGTTCAGAGAAATTGCAGTGTTTATTTTTGAATTTATAAGATCGGGTTGGGTGAAAGAATTGGTAAATGTGAAGGAACTGTGGAGTGTTGAGTCATCTGCGTAGGAATGTATTGGATTATGAGTGGTAGATATGAGATCATTGATATGAATGAGGAACAGAATTGGGGCCAAAACTGATCCCTGGAGAACACCAGCATTTATTGAGTGAAATTGGGAATAAAGGCCATCTACCATTACACATATTTTTCTGTTATGAAGATAAGAAGAAATTAGTGGAACTAATGATGCAAGGCCGTAGTGTGACATCTTCGACAATAAGGATTGATGCCAGACTCTATCAAATGCCTTTGATATATCCAGTGCTATTGTATGTGTTTCACCATGTTGGTCTGTAGCTTGGTTGATTTGATGCGTAAGAAGGCAAAGCATGTCTGCAGTTGATCGACATCGTCTAAAACCATATTGCCTATCACTGATTAATTTATTATTCTCAAGATGCTTAATTATGTGATTATTTAATATAATTTCAAAGACTTTACCAAGAGTGGAAGGTATAGCTATTGGTCTGTAGTTTGATGGATCTGAAGAGGCACCTTTTTTAGGAACTGGATGGATGTTTGCTTCTTTCCAGGGTACTGGGAAGCATGAGGTATGAGTACACAGACGGAAAAAATTTGCCAATACAGGAGCGAGCACCAAGGAGCAATTCTTAAGTACTATTGGAGGAATTTCATCTGGACCAGGAGCCTTATCTACTGAGAGATTGCAAAATAGTTTTGACATGTCTGGTGTGGATCTTAAGTGAGGGAATTTCAGGCGAATTAAAATTAAGTACAGGGACATCTTGATTTATTTCATCTAAGGTTGAGTTGGTGGAGAAAATATCCGCAAGAAGGTTAGCTTTACCTCGTGGGTCACTTACAAGATTGCCAGTCGGAGATTTTAATGGTGGAATGGATGAAGCAGTAGTGAAGTTGGATTTAAATGAGTTAAGAGTAGACCAAAATATTTTGTTATCATTTGGATTATTTAAAGTTTATTTGCCTGCTTGTGGAGAAAGTTTGATTTAGTTAGGTTTAATACAGTTTTGGCATGATTTCTGATGTTTCTAAAGTAATTAAAGGCTTCATGAGTTTTTGATCTTGTGTATGCATTGTAGGCTATTGCTTTTTGTTCAGTTACTCTAGCACAATTATGGTCAAACCATTTAGGTGAATTAGATCTTTTACTGTACTTTTGATGAGGAATAAAAGTTTCCATTCCAATTTTTACAAAATCTTGTATGTGGCTCAAGGTGGAGTGTGCATCATTAGAAAAGAAAGAGGTCCAGGGAATATCAATAAAGAAACCTTGAAGACCCTCCCAGTCTGCCCTATCGTAATGCCATTTAGTCACCAAAACAGTGGAGCAGATAACTGCAAATTTCAGGAGAATCGTTCATTTCCGGAAACAAGCACCAAATTTGGCACACATACTCCTTGGGGATTGCTCTTTTGATAAAACCCGTTAGCCACCTAAAAATTCAAGATGGCCACCATTGAATATACAGAAATATTGCATTTCGCAATAAAATCGCAAAGACTTGTCCTATTTGAATGATCTTGGTGTCAAATCATACATTTTTCACTATGTAGAATCCGAATTTGGAACCATAGACTTACTCACTAGCTTCCTTGTACCATAATATCAGTCCCGGAATCCTAATATTCTGCTAAATTAGAGGTTCATGTTACGTCTGACTCGGCTAAAATGCATGGTAGTGTATATCGTAGTAGTGTTAGAGGTTTAGTATGTGTAGCATCTTCCTGTACAAGGCTTCCAAACTGGACATGACACGATGCGGTGAGGGGGGGACATTGAGAGACTTCCAGCGGAAGGTGTAGAGTAGTAGCTCAACAGAGCGGATGTCAACGCACAGCCAGGGCACAGTGGTGGCACCGCTGCTGTGAAACTCAGCATGGGGTTCAGTATCAGCTGAATAATTAGTTTAGTGTAGCTAAATAATTAGTTTAGTGTCCCAAATGCTGTCTAATAAGCCCCGCATCAGTTAGCTACTGTAGATTACATGTAGTTTAACATAGATGTTTAGTTAGATAGCCGCGCCTGAATTGACAGGGTGTGCCAGCGCAGGAGAGCCGAGCCAAGGGTAACGGGGCTTTACATTGCTTTGCATGTAGTTACCTGGATGGTGTACAGATCGCAGATTAAACGATACTGGATGAACGATCGGGCTAGGTGTAGGTCATATATTTTTATTCCCGAACCTATAGTCGTATCCCATACCTTATTGTGCATGATTGTGATCAAGGTGGTAAAAGGATAACCTCTCGGCCTTGATTCACTGAATACAGATACTTATCATACTGTGATTATTTGTTATATCTGTTATCATATAACATACTGTGTTATATCATACTGTGATTATCTGTTATATACTGTGATTATCTGTTATCTATTATATCTGTGTTACAGATAATTATCATACTGTATTCACCAAGATGGCAAATACAGATCCAGGACCGTCTAAATTCCGGACTGACTGGAGCAAGTGTTGTCTTTGCCAGAAGAAGAAGAGTGAAGAGCTCAAGTCACCATGTGCACAACAACCACAAGAACATGATGGCTACATGTGGTGTAATTCGATTTACGTTGGGTAGATTCGATTTACGTTGGGTAGGTTAGTTAGTTTTAGGCACATTGGGCGAACGAAGGGGGGGTGGACAGTAAACACGCGTGGGAGGATGGGGGGAGGCGATGTACGTAGCTCTAAAACATGACGTCACTCACCATCTGCGCATGCGTGAGAATCTAGGCCCCCCTTGGCCCCGCCCCTCACCTCCGTTGCGTTTAAATATACCCTTCAAACCATATCACCCAGATCTCTCCGTAGGTCACTCGGTATGGCACCCGCCCGTCACTAAGGAAACCAGGGATCGATCCCACTCTTCTTTGGTATATTTTGTATTTGTTTATTTCGTTATATTTGTTATTTTGATTATTTTTGTTATATTTTAGGGTTAGGTTAGGTTAGGTTAGGTTAGGTTAGGTTAATCTAATCTAATCTAATCTAATATAATAGTTGTACAGTTGAGGGGCTGGGCCAAGATTCTCACGCATGCGCAAATGGTGAGTGACGTCATGTTTTAGAGCTACATACATAGCCTCCCGAGGATGGAGGTGCAGAGGTCGCAGGGAGCTCCCGTCGTATTTACCGAGTGTAGTGTTGCTGTGGTAGGTGAATAGATTCAGTCGAGGTCGGTAGTTCGTGTGGTCATCCCTGTAGCTGTATGTCAGGTCGGATTGTGGTTTGAGGTCGCAGTTTCTGGAGCGTTGACAACGTTGGATGGGGAACTGCTTGGCCTAGGCCTAGGCTAGCCTATACTGTACAGCGCTGCACAAGGATATTCTCACCGTGAGGTAAGGGTGCTAACGTTTTTGTATTTCAACCACAAGCTATCCGGGCGCATACTAGTCACCATGTCTGGAAAAGGGAAGGTGAGTAGTGAAATGATGAAGTCGAATGATGGTAAGGGCGACGTGGTGGCGTGGCTAAAGAAGGCAGAGTTGGTGGCGAAACTTGAAATTTGACGACTTGGCTAGTTTCATACCACTGTACTTGGAGGGAGATGCGTTAGCCTTGTACCTCGAAATGAGTGAGGATGATCAATTAGATGCTAAGAAGATAAGTGCTAGATTGAAGGAGGCTTTTACACAGGGAATTTTTGAGGCATATGGAAGGCTAAAAAGGTGACATGGACAGGTGAGGGGGTGGATGTCTATGCTAACGAGATAAGGAGGGTGGCAGGGCTAGCTGGGTGGAAGGGAGAGGGCTGTGAAGCTAGCTTTTATAACTGGGTTTCCGGACAGGATATCGATGGAGCTGCAGCAGGTTAAGGACGTCGAGTCGGATTCGGTGAGCGTGAGTGAATTAATAGTTAGGGCTAGAGTACTGGCGTCAGGAGGAAGCCGGGGAGTTGCAGCAGTTGCTACTGGGGGGCCGGAAGTGGAGGCAAGGTGGCAGGCTCCACGGGTGACCCGAGTGGCAGGAAATGGGAGGCGCGTGGGTTCAAAGGTCGCTGCTTCAGATGTGGTGGCTCTCACATGGCAAGGGAGTGTAAGGAGCCGAAGCCAGCCATAACTTGCTATCGGTGTGGGAAGGAGGGTCACATAGCGAGCCGTTGCAACCAGGGAAACGGTCAAGGGGGAGCTGCTGCGCCGGAAGCTACCCCTTTAGTCGAGTAAAGGCGCTCCCAAGCTCCCTGCCAGTGGTGGAGGTACTGGTGGGGGGGAAAGGGGCAAGAGCCCTTGTGGATACTGGCTGTTCGACCACTGTGTTGGCCTCTCGTTTGGTAGGAAAGTGTGAGGGAGAGGACGCTAGGCTGGTCGGAGTCGATGGAAGAGAGATAAGGTGTGAGGGTGCCAGAGAAGTGGAATTGACAGTGCGAGGAATCCGATTGTGGATCAGGGCCATAGTACTTGATACAGTAATTGATGGCATTGATGTAGTGATGGGGATGGATGTAATCAGCCAACTGGGTGGCGCTACGATTGTAGATGGAAGAGTACCGGTAACGTTTGGGAAGGTACCGGTAAGCCGTTCAACTGCCGAGAGTGGAGAGACCCAATGCGCTGTGGCCATAAAGTCGGAAGGGAGGGTTGTGAAGCTGCCTGAGACTGACGAGCTGAAAGATAAGTTCACAAAGGCAGCCGGAGTTGTTGAGCCAAAGAGAGGGGTGTCGAAGCCAGGAACCGAATGGGGGGCTGATCCATGCAAGATTGAGGATAAGGATTTTGTTGCAGTATTTGATGGTAGGAAGTGGGTAATAATAATAATAATACTTTATTTCAGACTCACACAGTACAGAGGAGACCATACTGGGGTCCATATATACCTTTCAGTAACATAAATATATATAAGCTACTGTACATAGGCTACATAAAATAAACAGAAATTAAATAATACCCAGCTTGCTATCATGTAGTTCACAGCACTGCCTCAACCAAAAACAGTGGTCATCAAACTACTGTGTTACCAAAACCACTGTCCTAATTGTGTACAGTACCATGCCTCACATCATTAGCTTCCGGTACAGTATGTTGCTACAGTACAGTATAGGAATATCGGTACTGTACTGCACTATGAGGTTCAGTACCGGTATGCTAATTCTGTAGAGTAGCAGACCTGAAATCATTACTTAAGGTTAAATATAGAGCAACTTCCTCCAGTGTGCCTGGATCCTGGAGGTGTACACTATGCTTGGAATTTGTAGCATTTTAATGATCCTGTTCTCAGAAGTGTTAAGGCGCTGAATGAATTTATATGTTAGCTTTCTAATGAGTGATTGGTAACAGTGTAAGTTCATATAGGCACATAGCGTACTTGTACTCTCATATTTTGAGAGCCCCAGAAACATTTTCATGATATTGTGATATGAGATACTTAGTCTATTCACTGTCATTTTCTTATAGTTCCACCATAGTTGTGCTGTATACATTGGTGAGCAGTAGGAGTTGAACAATGTTATGTTTGTATCCCATGTGCACATGAAATTTTAATATTGAATTTCCCTGCATGTAAAGTTGCCTTCGCTGACGACCCATATCCTCATCATCTGAGCGATCACTTGAAATATAGTGTCCTAGATACTTTACTTTACTTGCTTCTTCAATAATTTCTTCATACAAATGGAATTTAGGTAGCTTTGATTTCAATAGAAGGTTAGATTTAAATATGATATTGCTCTTTATAGGATTAAATTTGACTGAATGTTCGATTCCAAATTTTTCACATACTCTTAATAATTTATCGAGTAGTCGAGTGGTTGTTGAAAGGAGAGTTGCCTGTTTTGAAGAACAAAGTTGGTTGCTATGAACATGCTATGAAAGAGGGAGTGAGAGAGGATTTTGACAAGGAGGTGAAGAGATGGATTGATGAGGGCATTCTGCTGCCATGGGGGGAGGAAGTGGGGAGTGGAGTGTTGCCGTTGATGGCGGTGGTTCAACCGACGAAAAACAAGGTACGGCCTGTATTGGATTTTCGTGAACTTAATACCCACGTGATGAGTCACACAGGCGATGACGTCGCGGATGTGTGCGGCGAGACACTCAGGGAGTGGAGGCAGATGGGTGGGGCCTCGACCATTGTGGATTTGAAGTCCGCTTATTTACAAATTCATGTGACAGAGAAGCTCTGGAAGTACCAGCTGGTGAGATACAAGGGGAAGACGTATTGCTTGACGAGGTTGGGTTTCGGGTTGAATTCGGCTCCAAGAAATATGGCGAGGATACTCAAGACAGTGCTGGGGAAAACGCATAAGATGAAGGCTGCCACAAATTCATACATTGACGATATACTAGTGAATGAGACTGTGGTGACGGCAGCCGAGGTTGTAGAGCACGTGGCTAGGTTTGGATTGGCCACAAAGGAGCCGCAGCCGTTGGAAGGGGGTGCGGCGTTGGGCTTGAGATTAGAGAGAGATAGAACAGGCGAGCTAGTATTCCAGAGAGGTAATGAGGTTCCGGAAATTAGGGAGAACTGGAGTAGGAGAGAGCTATTCTCAGCTTGTGGAAGGCTGGTGGGCCACTATCCCATTGCAGGATGGCTGCAGGTAGCATGTAGTTACGTTAAGAGGAGAGCGGAAGGTGCAAGATGGGAAGACAAGGTCGGAAAAGAGACAGTCACGATGATGCAAGATGTCATAGAAAGAGTGAGACGCGAAGACCCAGTGAGAGGAAGATGGTACACTCCGAAGTCGGAGAAGGGGGTCGTATGGTGTGACGCAAGTAGTATAGCGACAGGCGTGACATTGGAGATAGGTAATGTAGAACTTGAGGATGCTGCGTGGTTGAGGAAGAAGCACGACTACAGTCATATCAACGTGGCCGAGTTGGACGCGGTATTGAAAGGTATCAATTTGGCCTTGAAGTGGGGTTTGCAAGAGATCGAGGTTCGAACGGATTCTGCTACAGTGTTTGGTTGGCTGAAATCAGTGGTGACGGAAGAGAAAAGAGTTCGAACAAAGGGAGCCTCAGAACTGATTGTGAAGCGTCGCCTGGGAATTCTGAGGGAGTTGAAAGATGTGTATGGTCTGCAATTGTGTGTAGTTTTTGTGCCATCAGAGAAGAACAAGGCAGATGCCCTAACAAGAGTAAAGAAATCCTGGCTCGGGGTGCCAGAGGAGACAAAGGAGGCGGCTATGGTGTGCTGCATGGGAGCACCAAGTGTAAAGGAGCTACATCAAATGCACCACATGGGAGTCGACAGGACGCTGTTTATGGCAAGGAAGGTCGACCCTGCAGTCACGAGGGACAACGTTCGAGAGGTGGTGAGACGTTGTGACAGATGTCAGTCGATCGACCCTGCACCGAGTGTACATGTGTCAGGGGAGATTAGAGTGGATAATGATTGGCAAAGGTTGGCGGTTGATGTGACACACTATCGGCAGGGGCTGTACCTATCTATGGTAGACTGCGGACCTGGGCGGGTGGCTATCTGGAGGGAATTAAGAGCAGAGAATGCGGAAGAGATTGCAGGTGTGCTGAATGAGATCTTCCTAGAGAGGGGCCCAGTTGATGAGGTGTTGATGGATAACGGTACTGCTTTTCGGTCGCAGGCTTTGAAGGACATGCTTGATAGGTGGAATGTCTGACGTTTCTTTAGAGCCGCGTATCGGCCAAGTGGGAACGGAATTGTGGAAAGACATCATCGGACAATCAAGGCGATGGCAGAGAGGGGGCAGGTAGCGCCTATGGAAGCAGTATTTTGGTATAATATGTCCCCTAGGTCAGGTCAGGATGAGAGAACTGTACCACAAAGAGCAGTATTTCAGTATGAATGGCGACATCCATGTGCAGTGCCGATGGCCATTGGGGGGGAGGAAGGGCCTGCCTCTATCCAAATTGGGGAGGAGATTTGGGTGAAGCCCCCAAATGCAAAGTGTACATTCCAGTGGGGGAGGGGTACTGTGACGGACGTGCATTCCAGGAATAACCTCAGTGTCGACGGGATGCCACGTCATATCTTGGACGTGCGTGATGGAGGTGTGTGAGAAAGAGGGGGGGTGTGTGTTGTGTGGCTTGGGTCTTTAGTGTACGAACGGGGTGTTGTTTTTACATAACTGTCTTCAAAACTGATGGGTCTGTTGATGATTCTACCTTTGGAGGTTCTGGTGGGAAGGTAGATGTTTGTAGTGGGACTAGAGTCACTCGACGATGTTTTATATTGAGGGGAAGAACGCTTTACAGGTGGAGGGCATTTAGTGGGGGTGATGTAGGTGGTTATTTGAGAGGTAGATGCGTGTGGAGGTTTTTGTCGAGTGAGGGTGGTAGGCGGAATGGGAGAGGATTGGGTGGGGGTATGTATGGGGGTTAGGGGCGACTTTGTGGGGGGATTCAAGTGGGGGTGTGGAGGTCGGGTACGTCATTTTGGAGGGGCTTTGGTTAGGAGTTAGTTGTGTGTTAGACGTGGTGTGTGAGGAGGGGTTGGTCGTTGGCATAGGGTACTTTTTAGGGGTTGGTTGGTTGGGGGTTTGATGAGATGATGAGGTTGGTTGATGCGGGGGTGGGGTCGCAGGGATAGTGGAGGGGAAAGGGGTGGATGCGGGGGGGGGGGGGTGGGGGGGGGGGGGGGGGGGGGCCTAGACAGGTGGGTAGGGAGTGGAGGTTAATGGGAGGGTTGGGGGTAGAAGTGTGTTGGGTGTGTTCTTTGGTGGGGTTGGTGATTTGATGGTGGTGGAAATAGGTGGTTTTGTGGGAGTTTGGTGGGAGGGTAGATCTAGCTGGTCATTCGGGGTGATGAGGTGGGGGTTGAGAGGGGATGAGGTTGAAGGGGAAGGTATGTTCTTTCGTGGGAGGGTTGGGGTGGTTATTTTTGGAATATAGTTAGAGGGGTTATGGTGTTTGCTAGTGATGATTCGCAGTGGTGGGCGCGCTCCGGGCTCATCAGACATAAGGTAATGCGGCAGCGCTCACACGCTCCTTTTGTCAGCAGACCCGATGCGCTCCACGCTCCTGCGCTCCGCGCTCCCAAAAATAGGTATATAAACAAAAAAAAAGTAAAAAAACAGCTTCTAGAAGTTATTTAATGATTTACCTTTGTCCTTCACTTTGTCCTTTGTCTTTCATTTCACTAAATTCCAAGAATTCAAAACATTAAAAAAAACTCAAGTCATGGTGTCTTTCTGAAGTTAAACTGTTTAAGTTTCTCACTTTCTCAGTTTCTGTTATTCTTTATGTCATATCAATGAATCAAATATCAATGATATGATATGATTGATATCATTGTGAGTTTGTGACATTGTGACTGTCCATTGATATCTATGATATGACATAAAGAATTACAGAAACTGTCCAAACTGAGAAACTAGGTCCGAAACTGCCAGGTCCGACGGTATATAATTTATAATAATTATATATATACGGCCGGGACTAGGGTCTTGTCAGATGTCAGTTGTCACGCCCAGTGCCAGGTCCGTATATAATTATATACTGACTCGCCGAAAAATATCGTAGCAGCGAAACGACTGCACCTATGGCTTTCATATTTTTAGTTTTTACCACATGTACCTTACCCTTCTGCATACCCACCACGGCACCACCACTACCCCAAACCCCTCCTCCCACCCACTCGCTGACTATCGGTCGCCTCACAAGGAAAAAAAAATAAAATATGTGGCGGCGAAACGATTGCACCAATCGGTTCCATATTTGTGTGACAAGTGCCTTACCCTTATGCCTTCCCTCCACCACACCCCCAACTGCCTCCCACAACCCACTTCCAGCGTATCCGTACGAAGAAAAGGAAAACAAATAAAATCTGTGGTGGCGAAACTACCTCACCAATCGGCTTCTTATTTGTAACACGAGTCAATTACGCTTCTACCTTCCCCCCACTATCCCCCAAACCACCCTCCCACGCATACATTCAAGTAACATTCCGATAGTATCGATACCATAAAATGATAAAAGTCTCTGAAGTCTATAGTGTCTTTTGACTCTTTTCAGCTACGTTCGCGACTATCGGAGTATCGGGGACCTGATTTCTGGCGAAAATGGACAAGGGGAGTGTTTTTTTAACAATTATCCTTCCTTTCTCACCCAGCTTGATAGATTTAGCAAAAAAAAAAAAAAAAAACACTCAGGTTCTTACCTTTCCAGGGTTTGAAGGTGTTTTTTTAGATCAACCACAGCGCTGACAACGCCAACGGCCGGGTTGGGGTGGTCGCCGTCGTCAGACTCCTCACGGCCGTCACCCTCGTGACCCTCCTCCTCACTGTGGTCAGACATGGTTCACTTCTGGCCCTTCGGAAAGTTCTGGGCTGATGCTCCACGTCCTGCAGAGTGACTGGGTACTGCCGAGTCTGCCGGTACTCAGATATTGGACCCGTCCAAGCTGTCCACAGACACTCAGACAGTCAGACAGGCTCGGGCTATACCACTGCCAGACTTACCCTTAGGCCCCTTCGTAAGCCGTAACTTGCCCGTAAGGTTTACTTTGCGTTAGCAAAAGCCAAAAAAAATATAACAAGTTAACAACTGTAACATTATAGTCTGTCATTATAATAGTATCACTGTATCACAGTTCACTAACACCGTGAGTAACACCGTACGAACGGTACGATGACTGTACACGATACTGACGTTCTTGTACCTGTTGTTGACAGGGGAAATCGCCTCCGGAGCGCCAGAAAGGAGCGTAAATTTCTAGCTGCGCTCCCCGCCTGCACTCCGATTTCAGAATTTTGCCGCTCCTCGCTCCACGCTCCTCTATATTGGTAATGCGCACCGGATCGCAGAGCGCAGAGTGCCAAATCGGCGCGCCCATGCCCACCACTGATGATTCGTCTTCTTTCCCTTTGTGGAGGACAATTCGACGAAGAAGAAGAGGAGGAGGATAGTGGTCTGGCAGCCCTACAGAACTTGGTTAGCAGGGTGTGTTTTCTGGAGGGTTTAAAAGATTTTAGTCGTGGGCGTAAGTTGTAGCGTGAGGTTACTGAGGTAGATTGTGTGGTGCGGTTGGCTGTGTACTTGGTTTTAGGTGGGGGTGGTGGTTTTCTTACTGTGGTGCCTGGTGGAGGTACGGGAGGGTTTCCGTTGTGGTCGGGGTTGTGGGTGGAGGTTTTCGTACTTTGATAAGTTGGGGAGGTACTTGACTATCAGAAGTGAAGGAATGGGTCATGGTGGAGGAAGGTGTGATAGTGGGGGCTTGGGGTTTGTGGAGGTTAGTTATGGGGGTATGTTGAGGAATGATCGGCCGGTTCTGTGCTGGAGGGTTTTGGCCCTTAGGGGTTTGTAGGGGAACATTTAGCCTGAGTGGGAGGGGTCGTAGGGGTGTTCAATTCAGGGTCGGACGTGTGGGGTGGGGTAATGTCTTGTGGTTTTAGAGGTTTAAATGCTCGGACGAATCTATTTCTGAACGTGCGAGTCACGCCGTGATAATCAATGATGACTTGATAGGCATTTGGGACTTTGATAATGGTGTAGGGTCCGACATAGCGAGGGCCTAATTTGTTGGTTACAGGGAGGTTGGCTACCATTACGGTGTCATGGATGGCGAAAGGGTTTGTATCATCGGGGTTATCATTTTTGGTGTCTTGACAGGTTTGGGCGGTATGGAGGGTGTTTTGCAGATGTTGCAATGGGTCAATTGTGGAGGTGTAGGAGGGGAGATGAGCGTGATGGTGGAACGGCAGTAACAGGGGAGGTACGCCGTAAACACGTTCATGAGGTGAAATACTGTCTTCGCGGGGACAGGTGTTCATGCCCCATTGTATCATCTTTATCTGTGATGGCCAGTCTGAGGTGTTCAGAGCAATAATTTTGGTACGTAACTGGTTGTTGATGGTGCGATGGCTGCGTTCGCATATAGCATTTCCTTGAGGCCAGTACGGGAATGAGTGCTTGATCTTAATACCGGATTGTTGGGTGAACTGGTGCCAAACGTGTCCACTAAATTCGGGGGCATTGTCGGATAGAAGAGCAAGGGGAAGGCCGAATATAGGGAACACTTCTGTGGCAAGCCGTGCGGTGACGGTGGTGGCTGTGTGGTCTTTAACTGGGCAGGCTAATAAGAACTTTGAATATACATCAACAAAGGTGATGATATAGCGGTTGCCAGCATAAGAAGGAAACGGGCCCATGATGTCGAAGGATAGGACCTGGAACGGTTTGTTTGCAGAAATGGTACCAGCTGGGCCTGGGGTGCGTGATCTATCTTTCCCCAATAAACAAGGTTTGCAGGATTCTGTCATGCGTTGTGCAATCTTGGAGGGGTTGGGGGTCCAGTACTGATCCGCGAAGATTTTTAACATTTTCTTTTGTCCAAGGTGTATGCTGTTTCCCTCGTGGATGGCAATCATGTAGTCGTGAGCAATGGTGGGGTCTAGGACTATGTGACCGGAGTCTGTGGCAAGTTGATCTCCCCAGCGAGTCAGTTTCCTGAAGACATTTAACGGTATCCAGGGTGGTCTGATTCTTGTTTCCCAAGATTGAATTAGTGAGGGTGCTGGGGGGGAATTATGTTGGTGGATGGGGGTAGATAAGAGCTCAGTGTTTTGTAAGGCGGCTAGGTTGGTGGGGGGGTCTTTCGGTACTGGCAAACATGACAGGGCGTCTGCATTGGTGTGAAGTTTACCTGGATGATTCTGTATTGTAAAATCGTAGTCCTCTAGTGTCTCCCTCCAGCGTACCAAGATGGCTGAGTTGGTTTCGCACTTACGCAACCATTGCAAAGATTGATGGTCGGTTATTATATAGAGTTTTGCGCCCAACATAAATGACCTGAAGTGGTTGAGTGCCCAAATTATCCCTAGGCACTCTCTCTTGGTGGCTGCATAATTCTGTTGGGCTTGGTTGAGTGTGGAGCTGGCATACGCTATCACATGTTCCTCTCCGTCTCTTACTTGAGCTAAAACTGCACCAATGGCGTACAGAGATACGTTGGTATAAAGACGGAAAGGTTTATGGTAATCAGGGAAAGCGACAATAGGGGCTTGGATTAGCTTTTGCTTCAAAGTGTTAAAAGCGAGGTCTCTTTCGGGTGTCCAGGTGAATGTGGTGTCCTTGTGGGTGAGTTGGTGGAGGGGTCTGGCTATTGTGGCAAAGTGTGGGACGAAACGTCTGTAGTATGTGGCTAAACCTAGAAAAGAACGTACTCCTTTAACGGTGGTGGGTGGGGGTTGGCTTTGTATGGCTTGAAGTTTCTTTGGGTCTGGTGCAATACCATGTTCAGATATTACGTGGCCGAGGAAATCTACCTTATTTCGTGCAATCTCGCACTTTGAGGGTTTCAATTTCAACCCGGCGGCTCGGATTCTTTGAAGAACTTGTTTCAACCTGAGGAGGTGTTCTTCCCAGGTTTGTGAGTACACAATAATATCGTCTAGATACGCTAGGCAGGTTTCCCAGGTCAAGCCATGTAATACCGCTTCCATCAAACGGGAGAAAGTGGCGGGTCCGTTACAGAGGCCAAAAGGTAGGACGTTAAATTCGTAGTGGTGGCCACCACTAGTGGAAAATGCTGTTTTTTCTTGGTCCTCTGCCTTGATAGGCACTTGCCAATACCCTGCTTGCAAGTCGAGGGTAGTGAACCATCTGGATCCGTATAGGGAGTCAAGGGAATCGTCTATCCTGGGTAATGGCGTAGCATCCTTAATGGTTACGTCATTCAATCTCCTGTAATCGACGCAAAAACGGGTTGACCCATCTTTCTTTTTTACTAGGACAACAGGGGAAGACCAGGGGCTGATGGACGGGGTAGCAATTCCGGCCTCTAACATCTCTTGGACTTGGCGTTCCTCTTCCTGGCGTTGCATGGGATTTTTCCTACGGGATGGTTGTCTTATGGGGGGGCCTGTGGTTTTAATGATGTGTTGTTCCACATCGGTCTGTCCGATTTCAGTGGGTTGTTGGGCAAACACGTCACTGAACTCTAGCAATAGTTCGTACATGCTGTGTTTTTGGTGGTCGGATAATGTGTCAGGGAGAGGGGGCAATTTGAGGCTGGTAGGGGTGTCATTGGAATCTATGGGGAGGTCATCAAAAGTTTCGAGGTCTCCTATGATGAGGCCTTTTGGTAATGTCAGGGATTCTTCAGAGATATTTGCCACTAGAATGTGGTTGATGCGAGCGGAAATGATGGCGGGTTGTAAGAGGCAACGATTGGGGTTGGTGGACGTGGTAGTGGGGGAAAATATCATGTGAGTTTGGGGTATGGGTCGAAGATTAACCCATTTTTGATGGCGGGGGGAATTTGACATTTATCTTGAACTATAGCTGGGCTAATGATGGTGGGGGATGGACTGGTGAGCAGGTGCTCCGTACGCATAAGGGCGGGGGGGGGGGGGAATCACTTTGGTGGGGGTCACGCGTGAGGGGGGGATTAACGGCGCGTGTGGGAGGATCAGTGTGGTGAGGTGTGAGTGATTTAGAAAACGGAATTTGTTGGTGGGGACTGCGGAGGGTTGGTGGGGGAAGAGTTAGGTATAGAACATGGGTTATTGGTGGAGGGCTGATGTACTGATTTGTGGTTGTTAAAAGGACGAATTTGGGGAGTTTTGTCGGTGGCAGTGATGGTTTGTTTAGAGTTTATATGGGATTGGTGGGTTTGTCTGTCATGAGAGGGCGAGTCAAGTGTGGGGTTTTGAAGTTTTCTAGGGGTGTGAATTGTGTGGGGGTGGAAGGGAGCTACTGACGGAAAGCTGTCACAAGGGAAATTTTGTTGGTTGTGGAATAGCTGAGCATTTCTGGGGGCATGGGGAAAACATTGTTGGGTACATAGGTCGCCACGCGTGAGGGGGGGATTAACGGCGTGTGTGGGAGGATCAGAGTGGTGAGGGGTGAGCGATTTAGAAAGCGGAATTTGTTGGTGGGACTGCGGAGGGTTGGTGGGGGAAGAGTTAGGTATAGAACATGGGTTATTGGTGGAGGACTGATGTACTGATTTGTGGTTGTTAACAGGACGAATTTGGGGAGTTTTGTCGGTGGTAGTCACGGTTTGTTTAGAGGTTATATGGGATTGGTGGGTTTGTCTGTCATGAGAGGGCGAGTCAAGTGTGGGGTTTTGAAGTTTTCTAGGGGTGTGAATTGTGTGGGGGTGGAAGGGAGCTACTGACGGAAAACTGTCACAAGGGAAATTTTGTTGGTTGTGGAATATCTGAGCATTTCTGGGGGCATGGGAAAAACATTGTTGGGTACATAGGTCGGCATTTTCCCTGGAAACATGTGTACATAAATATTTGGTAGAATGGTTTTTACATACATCAGAGTCTGCCCTGGAAACATGGGAGGATTGATCCTGGACAGAGTTAGGAGAAATGGGGGGGTTACCAAGAGGGAGTTGCTTGGACTTGTCTTCTTTCGTTTGTTGAGGCATTTTTTCAACGAAAAGAGTGATATTTTGAGAGAACTCGGGGCAAGGGGAGGGGTTAGGAGTTACCTAAGTGCTAGCCGCAACTTGGTAATCCTGACTCAGAGTTTGTTGAGGGTGGAGGTGTTTTTTCCTTTTGTGAATAGGCTTCTGCGTGATTGGTTTGTCAGAGGCTTTGGGTTGGATTTTTTTTTGAATGAGATCAGCCTCTGGCCGCAGTCAACCTGGGCCTGGAGTTTTTGAAGGAGGTCAAGTCCAAGGAAACCATCGTAATGTTTACAGTGGGAGGAAAATACTGTGAACGGGTGATAACAACGAGCATGGGGGGTAGGAGTAGTTACTGACAGGGGCAAAGTGTCTCCTAGGAGATTTAAGTAGGTATCAGCAGCTGAGATTAGTTCTGATTTGGTAGGTAACAAGGGGCCAAATAGTCGGTGGTGTTGATTATAATAAGACATGAACAAACATGACTTGGCAGCTTCCGTGTCGATTAACAAGCGGACAGGAATGTCCTTGGCCATGTAGTAAATGGGGGCAGTGCGATCAGTTATGGCGTCCCCAACCGAGGCCATCGTGGGCGGGGGGTACTTTAAAAATCCTGGGAGTCGGTATCTACCTCCTCCAGGGTTTCCTCGGTATCGTCTGAGGTCATGATAGGGGCTATTTCTCCGGTGTGCATTTCCTCCATTTCTTCCTCTTGTCCCAACTCCTCTTCATTTACAGAAATGCGAGGAGTAAAGGGGCGAGGTTTCGCAGAGTCACGAATTTGATGGAGGGCACACTGAGCACTACAGGCAGGGAAATCATAGGGGTTGATAATTACTAATGTAGGGTTTTTACTTTGGTAGGTGTTGTAGGTTCTGTTCCGGTTGAAGATTCTGCGTGGCTGGGTAGGTTGGAACCGGGGCCTACTGGGTTGGGGCTTGCCGGAAGGGTAGGTCGGTCTGTTGTGGAAGGATGAGGATGGGTAGGCATTCTTGGAAGCTACCTATACTGCTGTTTGCGGATGATACAGTTCTGATGAGTGATAATGAATGGGAGTTGCAGGGTCTGGTAAATGAGTTTGGAACAGTGTGCGAAAAACGGAATTTGAAGGTAATACGGGAAAGACAAGGTTATGGTCTTCGAAAGGGGTGAAGTCACAGAGTGTGAGGTGAAGCTGAACGGTCAGGCTATGGAGATCGTCAACTCTTTTAAGTATCTGGGCAGTGTGTTGAGTAAAGATGGGACTATGAGAGGTGCGGGAGAGGGTACAACAGGGGAAGAGGGTTGTAGGAACGCTAAAAGCAGTAACAAGAGGGTGGTCAGTATGGAAGTGAAGAAGTCCTTGCATGACAGTGTGGTAATCCCGACACTGACTTACGGAAGCGAAGCATGGACGTTGGTTGAGAGACTCAGACCAAGAGTGAGAGCAGTGGAAATGAATTACTTAAGGAGTGCGTGCGGAGTTACATGGAGGGATAGACAGACTAATGAGGAAGTAAGAAGGAGGTGTGGTGTGGAGGTAGATGTGCTGGAAGTGTGAAAAGGAACAACTTGAGATGGTTCGGCCATATGGAACGTATGGAAAGCGAGAGAATGACTAAGAGGGTGTATGAGAGCGAGGTGGAGGGACAGAGGGGGAGAGGTAGACCGAATATGAGGTGGAAGGATGGAGTGAGGAAGTACATGAACGAAGGTGGTGCTGGTTGGGGGGAGGGGCGTCGACTGACTGGGGACAGAGGTGCATGGGGCGGTTCGTTCGTGGCCACCCCTTCGGGGATCACGGCGTCAGGCAATAGATAGATAGATAGGCATTCTTGGAGTTGAAGGTTTGAGCCTTGGGGTTTTGGTGGTCGAGGTGCTGCGGGTGCGTGGGAAACTTCTTTATTACAGCGATTTGGGTGGGTGTTTCTGTGCGCACGGCCAAAATACGTCGGATCGTGATGAGATCTTTTTGATATCCGACGAAATCGTGCACACGGAAATTATCTTTTACTGCTGAGGGCAATATTGATACCTGGTTGACCAGAATCTGCTGCTCTTGCTGGATTCTGGTCAATGTGGGGAAAGACACTTTTATATGTTAGGAGATCTTATTCACTGTGGCATCTAGATCGCCTTCGAATTTAGTGTCTTGGATACGGGTGTGGGCCACGAAAACGCCCAACGAAGGCTTAATGGCTTCTATCACTATTGGGCGAAATTCGTCCGATGTGAGAGCAGGGTGCACTTAGTAGGCAACCAGAGAAACGGCTTTTCCCAGGTGCGTTAATGTCACGGCTATCTTTTCTGCGTCCGTGGTATAAACTAGGTCAAGTACGGGTTTCACTATGTCCATGAACGTTTCGATCTCGTAAGTTTCCCCATCATAATGTGGGATGGGGATGTGAGAACGGTGTGCCATGATGTTATCGTGTTCTGGCTGTTCCAAACTTGCAATGCAATGCAACCTTTTATCCGAATCAAGAACCACCGCTGCCGCCAATGTTATGCCCTGTTTTTCTACAGGATTAACTTGGGTAATGTGAGTTCTAACTGACTGGGTATAGAAGGCTGCATGCACAAAACAAGGTATGAGGAATAGAGAACACAAAATAAACACACGGTAACAAGACACACAATCACTTTTATTGATGAACACACTTCTACAGTTTCCTTGAGGATGATTAATATGAAGCATAAGAAGGTATGAATACTCGTACAAGACAAATGATAGAATTGAACAACTAGCATTTAGTGGATCTGGATGGAGCCTAGTCTCCCACTTCCAACGTTCAGGTATTAATCTTCTGATTACTGGCTTTATTCACAAGTTGATATACTGGAGACCATAAATGTTACTTATAGATTTATATTCACTATTAGATTTATCACTGGTAGCTCTGCTTCACAAGTAGTAGTTCACAGACTAGATTAGACACGCGTATTTTAGAGCACGAGAATTCTAGTAACCTCAGGGGGGTACTGATCTAAGTTTTATATTCTTGTATCAGAAATACATAGAACGCAAATCAGTGGGCGAACATTCAGATATCACTAGGGTTTCACTTCTATGTAATAATATCTGGATATATGGGTAATTACGAGAGTTAATATCGCCTGTTAATTAATAAACACTGATACGCTTAGCACTTCCTAATGGAATATATATGTGGATCTTGGATCTTCTGATCACTGTCTGATACAGGCCACCTGTCTATCACCTACCACACCTTCCCACTCTGAACCTGTTTTGGTGACTAAATGGCATTACGATAGGGCAGACTGGGAAGGTCTTCAAGGTTTCTTTATTGATATTCCCTGGACCTCTTTCTTTTCTAATGATGCACACTCCACCTTGAGCCACATACAAGATTTTGTAAAAATTGGAATGGAAACTTTTATTCCTCATCAAAAGTACAGTAAAAGATCTAATTCACCTAAATGGTTTGACCATAATTGTGCTAGAGTAACTGAACAAAAAGCAATAGCCTACAATGCATACACAAGATAAAAAAAACATGAAGCCTTTAATTACTTTAGAAACATCAGAAATCATGCCAAAACTGTATTAAACCTAACTAAATCAAACTTTCTCCACAAGCAGGCAAATAAACTTTTAAATAATCCAAATGATAACAAAATTTTGGTCTACTCTTAACTCATTTAAATCCAACTTCACTACTGCTTCATCCATTCCACCATTAAAATCTCCGACTGGCAATCTTGTAAGTGACCCACGAGGTAAAGCTAACCTTCTTGCGGATATTTTCTCCACCAACTCAACCTTAGATGAAATAAATCAAGATGTCCCTGTACTTAATTTTAATTCGCCTGAAATTCCCTCACTTAAGATCCACACCAGACATGTCAAAACTATTTTGCAGAATCTCTCAGTAGATAAGGCTCCTGGTCCAGATGAAATTCCTCCAATAGTACTTAAGAATTGCTCCTTGGTGCTCGCTCCTGTATTGGCAAAATTTCCGTCTGTGTACTCATACCTCATGCTTCCCAGTACCCTGGAAAGAAGCAAACATCCATCCAGTTCCTAAAAAAGGTGCCTCTTCAGATCCATCAAACTACAGACCAATAGCTATAACTTCCACTCTTGGTAAAGTCTTTGAAATTATATTAAATAATCACATAATTAAGCATCTTGAGAATAATAAATTAATCAGTGATAGGCAATATGGTTTTAGATGATGTCGATCAACTGCAGACATGCTTTGCCTTCTTACGCATCAAATCAACCAAGCTACAGACCAACATGGTGAAACACATACAATAGCACTGGATATATCAAAGGCATTTGATAGAGTCTGGCATCAATCCTTATTGTCGAAGATGTCACACTACGGCCTTGCATCATTAGTTCCACTAATTTTCTTATCTTCATAACAGAAAAATACGTGTAATGGTAGATGGCCTTTATTCTCAATTTCACTCAATAAATGCTGGTGTTCCCCAGGGATCAGTTTTGGCCCCAATTCTGTTCCTCATTCATATCAATGATCTCATATCTACCACTCATAATCCAATACATTCCTACGCAGATGACTCAACACTCCACAGTTCCTTCACATTTACCAATTCTTTCACCCAACCCGATCTTATAAATTCAAAAATAAACACTGCAATTTCTCTGAACCAGGACCTTTCCAGAATTAATGGATGGGGACAAAAGAATCTAGTTTCCTTTAATGCACAGAAAACCAAGTACATTCAATTTTCTAACCGACAGAATCTCACTGACTCCCATATATTTTATAATGATGTAAATATTCCCACTTCCCCTAGTAATGACATTCTCGGTGTAACATTAACTACTAACTTGAGCTGGACACATTATGTTAGAAGCATTGCTAAGAATGCCTCTAAAAAACTGGGACTCCTGTACAGTTAGAGAATTCTTCACTGACGAGCAGTTGGCCGTGATATATAAAAGTCATGTGCGTTCTCAGATGGATTACTGTTCACCTCTGTGGGGTGGAAGGGGAGTGGTTGCATTGAGGCAGTTGGACAAAATTCAAAATAAAGCAATTAGATTAATCAATAACCCTGCAATCACACAGGACCTTCCTACATTATCCATACGAAGAAACGTTGCATCCCTTGCATTATTCTACAGATATTTTCACAGCAATTGTTCCGAGGAACTTGCTTCAATTGTGCCGCCTCTCCACATCTTTCCCCGTAGAACTAGGGCAGCTGAGAGCGCCCATGAATTTACACTTTCTCCTCCACAATGCAGAACTTCTGCTTATCAGAATTAATTTATCCCCAGAGCTACTACTCTTTGGAATTCACTTCCCTCGAATTGCTTTCCACAAACTTACAATCTACAAATGTTTAAATCCAGTTGTTACAAACATTTTATGAATGGAGGATGCCTTTAGGCACATGGACCTTTTTGTTTTATCTGTGTTTTTCCTTCCTCCGTTCATTGTCTCTTTAAAAAAAAAATAAAAAAATGTGAATTATACTGGGGCAAAGATATAGCCACTTCATAGAAATATTAATAAGTGAGTCTCCAAATAGCACTGTAACACTGTAGTGCTGATAGAGTGAATCTTGGGTCATATTTGATTGGTCTGGTCCTGGTTATCTTGCGTCCGTGAGGTTGGGGGCTAGCGACTGGTTCCGCGGCCGTCCATATGGTCCATATGTAGAAGTTCTCAAGACGGATCTCTTGGCGATCGTTGCTGGCTACACTCTTATATCCCCACTGGTTTATGTGAAGGGTATAAGGTGCATGTAGATTTCCTTTACGTGGACAGATTCTTCTATCTCAATCTGCCACGGAGTCTGCCGGCTCTGGAACTCAATTCTCAGGAACAAAACAAGGGCAGAGCTAGAGGTCAACTTAAGGGACCAGCCACTGGTTGGTGTCTATCTTTCAACTGATTTTACTGGGGGCTGGAGCTTGATTTATAGGTGTGGTTTTGGACCCTGTCGGCCATAGGGATCTCGAGTTTTGATGGACTTATTTGAGCTCTCAATTGATACGGGAACTAGGTCAGGGGGTGATTACTGTTGTGGCACATGGCTGTATGGAGCCTTCAAACTGTAATATAACTGAGCCTTAGTAAGAGGTCCTATTTTGGCTATACTGGAAGTATTTAGGGGAGAAAGACCGGATCTACTTTGCGAGGAGGTTTGGGACAGCTGTGCTAGGAGCGTCTCTCTTAAATTGCTCAGTCTTCATTCTAGGGTATAGCTGAGGTGCTAATTTGGTTATCGGAGTATGCAAGGAAGGTTAATGGTTTATTGTGGGTTAATAGAGGTTAGTAAGGGTGTTATTCATACATGGTTAGTTCATTGATAGGAAGAATTCCTGTGCTACCTGGCAATGACCCGGAAGTCAAAACAGGGGTCAGGTATACCTCCGCAGGGGTAGGGGTCTCCCTCCTCGGGAGGGTGAAAGGGGGAGGTGCGCGTCCCTTCTCTGTGATGGTCGTCGGGGCGGCTGTGGCTGGGGGCTTGCCATATCACAAGGGTTTGTAATAACCCTCTGTTTATGAGACAGATGTAGGTGTTCGTAATACCAAAACCGAAGGTGCCCTGATCAGCTGGTTTACTTGGTTAGGTTGTTAATTGCATGGGTGGTTGGATGTGGTGGAGACTGGGTTGCTAACTGTGCCACATTGATCTGGAAGTATGGCAATAGAAGTTAGTCACTGGTGAGGCGGCTAGCCTCGCACGGACGATCATTTGGTACAGGGTTGTGAATGGGTTGTGAGGGAATAGAGGGCATGCAAAGGGTTAGTAAAGTTCTAATGGTGTTCCTTCCTACTGGGGGAAGGTAGGCTGGATAGGAGTATATATACAAAAGGTTTGAGAATGTTAGTAACGGAAAAGTTAAGGATATTCAGGGGGTATGCTGGAGAGGCTAGGTCGGAAGGGAGTTGAGGAGCGTGGGGGGTTAACGAGAGGGAGAGGGTTAAGGGGGGTTACGTGGAAGTTTGACCCTAAGGTCTCTGGGCGTAGGGGTGGTATTAGGCTACAGTTGGTATCGTAGCCTGGGGGTTAATGACAGGGAAGGTACATTAGCCAAACGCTACCGGGGGATGAGCTATAAGTGGTGGTATATGAGTTTGGAAATGATAGAATCATGTGGACTGTGGGCTGTGGGGAAGAGGAGGTTAACTGTAGGTGTGTGCTTGACTGTGGATAAAAGTAGAGAAAAACATGGTGTATTATTACTCGTCAATACGATGGTTATGGACACTGTTACTCTGACACTATTTCTTGCTGATTCTAGTTGTTCCTGGGAACTGCGTTTTCTATGACATATATATCAATGAAAGCGGCAGTTCGCAGGGGTAGCTTCGGTATTGTTTCGTGGTGGAAAGGCGTCGAGACAATGGTAAAAGAGGGTGGTGTATACAATCTCTGGTTGGGGTAAGAATTAGAGTTACTGCATGGTGGCTAACATCTGCAGTCATTTCTGTCTAGGTCTTACAGGAATAATGGTTATATATACACTGGTGTACCCGTGGGTATCATAGTTTCTTATCAATTATGACATGGGGTTTTAACAGATTACTTCTCGGATGGAAGAACATACATAGATTTATGGGGGCGGTTGGTCTTCAGAAACTTAGTCTGGCAAGACAAGGTATTTTAGGGGGTTAACATATTACTTCTCGGATGGAAGAACATACATAGATTTATGGGGGCGGTTGGTCTTCAGAAACTTAGTCTGGCAAGACAGGGGGTTAACATATTACTTCTTGGATGGAAAAAACATACATAGATTTAGGCCTGTCTGAACTGGTTGGCATTGGCTCAACCTAGGGACAGGGCATGGGTGTATTACATTAAGGTGTATTCATGTTCATCATCATGTAGGTAGAGGTGTAGGACACGAGGGGTAGTGTATACGCGAGGTGGGGGAAGGGTCAGTGGTTAGAAGTGATAGGCAGGTGTGGTTTGGAGCTGCTTAGCCCTGCGGGCTTCGGCCTGTCTTAACTGGTTGGCTTGGTCACCTGGTCCTTTCGTTCTGTGGGCCTTTCCTTCGGGTGTTTCTGTTCCCGTTTCCTGGTGGTGCTCGCTCGTGGCTTCCGTGGTGGGCTTCTCGTTCTGGGGCATTTTACTTCCCTCTCCTTCGTTGTAGGCTCGTCCTCGAGCCTCAAGGGTGAAGTAAAAAGAAGCATAGTCATGGTGGGTCATTTTGAGGGTATTTAGAAGATCCCACCAAGCAAGAGAGCGAGGGTCAGGTTTCTTTTGCAGGTCTATGTAGACCTGTAGGAATGTGTCCTCGGTGTTGTGGAGGGCGGCTGCCCGGGCTTGATGTGGGCGCTGTAGACGGGCTAAGCGTCCTGTGGACGTTTTTACTTTAACCTTTCTTATGAACGGTGTGTATTCTTCCTCCGTGGGGGTAGGGGCGGGGGCGACGAATGGTGTGGATTTGTTCATGGTGGAGGTCATGTATCGATTGAGGTGTGTGGGACTGACAGGAGGCCTCTTCCGTGTGGTGAAGGGGTTAATAACTGAAGGGGAGGAACTAACGCGTGAAAGCGGAGCTGGGGGTGAAGGGGGGATATGAGTCTGGGGTTTTTGGGGTTTTCTTGGGTGGTGTTGCAGATTGGGAAAATATATGTAGGCAATGTGCAATATTGGTTTAGGTAAGGTGCGTGATGGAGGTGTGTGAGAAAGAGGGGGGTGTGTGTTGTGTGGCTTGGGTCTTTAGTGTACGAACGGGGTGTTGTTTTTACATAACTGTCTTCAAATCTGATGGGTCTGTTGATGATTCTACCTTTGGAGGTTCTGGTGGGAAGGTAGATGTTTGTAGTGGGACTAGAGTCGCTCGACGATGTTTTATATTGAGGGGAAGAATGCTTTACAGGTGGAGGGCATTTAGTGGGGGTGATGTAGGGGGTTATTTGAGAGATAGATGCGTGTGGAGGTTTTTGTCGAGTGAGGGTGGTAGGCGGAATGGGAGAGGATTGGGTGGGGGTATGTATGGGGGTTCTCTCAGGGGCGACTTTGTGGGGGGATTCAAGTGGGGGTGTGGAGGTCGGGTACGTCATTTTGGAGGGGCTTTGGTTAGGAGTTAGTTGTGTGTTAGACGTGGTGTGTGAGGAGGGGTTGGTCGTTGGCATAGGGTACTTTTTAGGGGTTGGTTGGTTGGGGGTTTGATGAGATGATGAGGTTGGTTGATGCGTGGGTGGGGTCGCAGGGATAGTGGAGGGGAAAGGGGTGGATGCGGGGGGGGGGGGGGGGGCCTAGACGGGGGGGTAGGGAATGGAGGTTTAATTGGGAGGGTTGTGGGTAGGAAAGTGTGTTGGGTGTGTTCTTTGGTGGGGTTGGTGATTTGATGGTGGTGGAAATAGGTGGTTTTGTGGGAGTTTGGTGGGAGGGTAGATCTAGCAGGTCATTCGGGGTGATGAGGTGGGGGTTGAGAGGGGATGAGGTTGAAGGGGAAGGTATGTTCTTTCGTGGGAGGGTGGGGGTGGTTATTTTTGGAATATAGTTAGAGGGGTTATGGTGTTTGCTTGTGATGATTCGCAGTGGTTGGCGCGCTCCGGGCTCATCAGACATAAGGTAATGCGGCAGCGCTCACGCGCTCCTTTTGTCAGCAGACCCGATGCACTTCCCGCTCCACGCTCCTGCATTCCGCGCTCCCAAAAATAGGTATATATAAAAAAAAAAAAGTAAAAAAACAGCTTCTAGAAGTTATTTAATGATTTACCTTTGTCCTTCACTTTGTCCTTTGTCTTTCACTTCACTAAATTCCAAGAATTCAAAACATTAAAAAAAACTCAAGTCATGGTGTCTTTCTGAAGTTAAACTGTTTAAGTTTCTCACTTTCTCAGTTTCTGTTATTCTTTATGTCATATCAATGAATCAAATATCAATGATATGATATGATTGATATCATTGTGAGTTTGTGACATTGTGACTGTCCATTGATATCTATGATATGACATAAAGAATTACAGAAACTGTCCAAACTGAGAAACTAGGTCCGAAACTGCCAGGTCCGACGGTATATAATTTATAATAATTATATATAAAATGCCCCAGAACAAGAAGCCCACCACAGAAGCCACGAGCGAACACCACACAGAAACACCCGAAAGAAAGGTCCACAGAACGAAAGGACCAGCGGACCGAGCCAGCCAATTCAGACAGGCCCAAGCCCGCAGGGCTAAGCAGCTCCAGGCCGCACCTACATACCCCTTCTAAACTGACCATTTTCCACACCTCACGTACACTACCCCCTCGTGTCCTACACTCCTAACTACAAAGATGATGAACAAGAATATACATTCATATTAAAAACACCCATGCCCTGTCCCTACGTTGAGCCAATGCCAACACATCAGACAGCCATAATTATATCTATGTATGTTCTTACCTCCGAGAAGTAGATGTTATATACCTTAGAAGTTAAGCACCCATGCTGTCCCTAGGTTTAAGATATTCATATTAACATACCCTAACATACCTTGTCTTGCCAGACTAAGTTTCTGAAGACCTATCGCCCCCATAAAATCTATGTATTCAATCCTTAGGTTAAGTATTAATGTTAACATTCCCTAACATATCTTGTCTTGCCAGACTAAGTTTCTGAAGACTCATCGCCCATAAAATCTATGTATTCAATCCTTAGGTTAAGTATCTTTATCCGCCATTGTGTTCACCGTTTTCCATTTACTTTTCCATAATTGTCATACGTCTTCCACTTAGCTCCTTCGTATCCACAGTCCACACTACGCCATATTACTTCGTGTCCTACACCCCTTACCCGCCCGATTCTACCTACACGATGATGAACACGAATATACATTTCATATTAAAAACACCCATGCCCGTCCCTACGTTGAGCCAATGCCAACACATCAGACAGCCATAATTATATCTATGTATGTTCTTACATCCGAGAAGTAGATGTTATAAAGAAACCACATGTCCAAACTCATAAGAAATTAAAGATACCCACGGGTACACCAAGGATATAGAACCATTGCCCCCATAAGACTTAGACAGCCATGACTACAGATGTTAGCCACCATCCTGTAACGTAATCCTTACCCCAACCAGAGAT